>CM060954.1:155303898-155448898 GCA_030765055.1 Mantis religiosa
TTTGTGACTACTATCAAAGAAATTGAAAAAAAGAACAAGGGATTTATTTATATAAGTGAACCTCGTCATTACTCATTGTAGAGATAAATAATTTTCCTGACATTCTTTCTTAGTTCTTGAAGCTCTGGTTTGCTGTGCTTTTATATAATAATGCAATTGTTTCCATTTATTAACTTGTGGCTGAAAAGAGAATTGAATTTTTATTATCATCACATAATGAATAGTTCTTAAGGATTTGTCCAATTTTATTTAACAAAATACTAAATAAATATAAACGTTTATGCCAGTTAACATGTAGTAGACAAAAGAATATAGTATTAAAGGCTAATTTATACAACATTAAGTATAAAAGTCAGTTGAGCCTTTTTGTATGATCAAGCAAGGAGGACGTAATGTCAAAGCTAGCTTACAGCTCCTAAGATATTTGATAATTGCTCAATGTTTACTGTATGCTCCTATAAGGAGGTGAATGTGTTACTTCTCGTGAATTCTGACGTTACAGGTAACTATAGAGATGTAAATCATGTGAAAGGAATAAAAACGATAATTAAGACAACAAAGAATTACTTGGAGTAAATGTTTATGAGATTTTACATGAAGTAGATGAGTGAAGTTGTAAAAATCCACAGTTGAAGAGTGTATCAGGAAAACAGTCTAAATAAAGTTCGGAATATTTTTAAATAAAATCACTAGGTATACGGTCAGTGAGAGACATGAGTGCTGGTTAAATCTGAAAGTAAATCATTTGATAAGCTTCTCTACTTTTCTCACACATAGCATACGACGTTAACAAGGTATGGCTTGATTGACCAACATCAATTGACGAGAATTTCCAAATGGATATGCATACAAACGAGGTTCCAACTAAATAATGAGCAATTACGTCAGGATAAACAGTGAGCCTATGGAACGACTTAAGGCTTAAGACTTTTTATTTGTAACTTATTTGCCTCGTGCTGGTACAATGGGCCCGGCTTACAGGCTCTAAATTTACATGGGTTTATAATTCTGGGTATGACTTTTCTTTATTGTCTTTGGGGTTCTTCTAAAACCCATATGGCGACCTGTTCTGAGGTCGCCGAGAACCAGTTTCATCTCGTTATGTCTTTCTTTTTCTTGTTTTTTTATATTGACATGTTTACACTGCGCTTATCTTGCGCGCCCGTGCACAGACACACACACACACACACACACACGCACGCACGCACAAACACACACACACACCTCTGGGCATACCACGTACGTCGCAATATCACACGCACAACACTGTACAGACTTGGCTATGTACAATATTTACAATGTTCGCAGTTAGGCTGTGCGGCAGCGGGTAGCTGACTCCTGGGCTGCCGATGATGGAGGCCTCTGCCGGGGAGCCAGGAAGGGTTGGGCGCGCATAATTTTGCAGTCGTGTTGTTTTTTTTTTTATTTTTGTTTTTCTTCAATATGCTTTGGTGTTGGAGGCGTTGGCCCAGACCGCGCAGGCGTACAGGATCACGGATAAAATGAAGGATCTATATAGGATGATCTTCGAGCGCAGCTTTAGCTGTTTGCTCCTAAATATGGGGGCGCACATTTTAATCGCTGCCGCCCTTTGTTGGCGCTATCTCTTAGGTGGGTGGTCCAATGCATCCTGCGTGTCAACGCTGACGACAGTGCAATATTTGACCATCGACCGTTAGGTCCATTACCAAAGGGCGCCGCTTTGTAAAATGTATAAGCTCACATACGTTCGCATTAATTTTGACTTTCCAGTCATGAAGCCATGAAAGGAAGCGGTCAATGTACCGCTGCATCTCTAAAAGTCCATAACGAGGATTTTTATGATGGTTGTATAGTGCTGTGTCATATGCATACATTGCAACTTTGCATCTGGCTTCCACGGGGAAGTCGTTGGTGAAGGGTATATACAGGAAAGGTGACATAATAGCCCCTTGTGGTACGCCAGCCTGCATCACTCTCTCCTTTGAGGAGGAGCGACCCACCTGGACGTAGAAGCGCCTGTTTTTTTAAAAAATTATGCAGCAAGGGCAGTGAATTTTGGAGGCCGGGAAACTCTCGGTGCAGCTTGTAAATAAGGCCGTTGTGCCAGCACCGATCAAATGCGGCTTCTACGTCCAAAAATAGCGCCAACATTGAAGCCCCATTGTTAAATTGATCGGTGACGTCATCTACTACTCTTAAAAGTTGAAGGTCTGTAGACTGCCCTTTTCTAAAGCCGAAATGTGAATTTGAAATGTCAAGCGCCGCAATTTGTTTTTGGAGTGAAAATAAAATTATTTCCTCGAGAAATTTACCAATAGTGGACAGGAGACCAATGGGGCGGTAATTTTGAGGTTGCCTGGTGCTTTTCCCATGCTTAGGGAGCATTATTATCTTGGTTCGTTTCCAAGTGCCAGGGAAATAATTTTGCTGCAAACAAGCGTTGAAAATTTTTGTAAGTTGCACCAGGGATTTTCTCGGGAAATGTTTGAATTCCTCATTAGTCACCCTATCCGCGCCGGTGGCTTTCCCATTAGGTAGCTTCCTAATCAGCCTGTACACCTCCTGCGGCGTTGTGAGGGGCAAGTGTTCCTCATGCTTCTGTGCCACCCAGTTTTGCACCCAAGTCTGGACATCCCGTTCTAACTCGGGGTTCGTCGCTGGGTTTTCTGTAAATCTTGTTTCCAGACAGTCTGCAAAGACCTCTGCTTTCTCTTCAGAGGAGAAGTCCACGCCGAGTCAAGTGTGTAGCGCCTCAGTGCCTGAGTTAGCGCTCGAGGAGACTTTAAATGCCTTTAATAATTTTCATAGAAAATGGTCCGAATGTGTGGTATTCAACATTTTCTGCTCCCACTGTTCAATTTTGTTTAATTTAATTTGTTGCCGAATGACGTTGCGTAGCAATTTGCTAGCACTTTGTACTTAGGCTGGCGGGTAAGCCGCCAAAGTTTCGTCAAGTGTCGCTTTCTGGCAATGAGTTGCTCCACCTCAGGGTATTTGCAAAAACTAGGTGGGCTTATGGGTTAGGTAGAATTTCTTTTGGCGGTGTGCAACGAGGCGGTGTAGTTCTCAATGGCGACGTCGGTGTCCGCCTCTCTGTAGTATGACAGCCCAGGCTGAGCCATCCCGTGCATTTCGCGGTAAACTTGCACCAGTCTGTTTCTGCGTGCCTCAGAGGTCCGGTCAGACCGGCCGTTATTGCGCCACAGATATCGAAATGCACTGGAAGATGGTCGGAGTCTTGGCTGTGATACACAGTGAAGTTCTTTGGTAATGTCGCATTGTTTGTAATGACGAAGTCCAAAATTCAGGGTCGAAGTGCCCTGACTTGAGCCAAAACGTGGGTTTTGGCGGGGGGAAGTACACCTGAGGTCGTCATTTTCTGTTATAAGTTCTACTCGGAAATTTCCAGCCGCGTTTGCTCGATATGAATACCACCAGGGGTGTCGAGCTTTGAAGTCTCCTGCCATTATAACGTGCTCCTCCAGGGTGAGGATTTGCTCGAGGTCGCGTCTACATTCCGGGGAGTTTGGGGGCCGACAGAGGGCCACCAGCATCACCCTTTTGTTATCTAATTGTGCTTTAAGAGCCGTGCACTCTAACGCTGCCAATGGTGGCAGCGTAAAAGGAGCACGAGCAACTTTCTTTTTTAGTAAAATAGCTTTTAACCTCCCTGTCTGCCAATTCTATCAGTCCGAAATATTTTGGTAACACCTGAGCTTGAAAGTTTGCTACTGCTTTAATTTTATTTACCAAACAAATGCGACGTCAATTTTGTTACGCCGCAGGTAGCTTTCAAGTTCGTGCTGCTGCCTGTAGATGTCGTCGGCATTCCACAGGAGCCCGGGAGTTAGAGGTGTGCCTCCCCTTAGTTGAGCCATTTGCTCGAAGATGTCCGCCTGAAGCCATATGAGGGCTTCTTGTTTCTCCCAAATACTGGTGCAGCCCTTAAATCTTGCGATAAAAGGCTGTATCTTTGGAGCAAGTTTCTGTAAGTCGAGCTCTTTAAACAGAGTAAAGAGCTGTTTGAGGCCTCCTAGATCACCAAATGGGGCCTGGGACGGGGGAACTGTTGAGTCTTGGCCAGCAGGTGTCAGCACAGGTGCGCTTCGTCCCCTCATGGCGCCTGCGAAAAAGACGCCATCTCTAACAAGTGCCGGGTTGGCAATGGGTCTTGGCCCTGTTTGCGCACTTGAGGGTGCCCGGGCTATGGCTGCAAGTATGCGTTGGCGGCGTTCGTTACGGAACGTCTCGCAACCTCTGGAGCTGGCGGGATGCGTCTTCCCACAGTTTGCGCAGCAGGGTACAACGGGCAGTCAACGAAGCGGTGGAGACCACCGCAGAGAATGCACCGGGAAGTCATGTGGCACATTTTATATGTGTGTCCCAACTTTTGGCAGTTGAGACACTGCGTGATGTTATGATTCGTTTTGAGGACCTCCACGGTGTGAGGATGTGACATACCTCGCGAGCCTGTAGTAGCTTCTGATTGGCGGTGGTCCTGTCCAGGGTCACTTGGTACATTGGCAGAGGCCTGCCTCGGGAGATCAGTTGCCGGTGTAACCCTTCGCTTCCAGGTGTTTTTTACGAGATCGGTTTCCAAGTCCTCTGCGAGGCGCTTGATGATGTAGCGGAGGGGCTGGTCACTCCTGATTGTAAAGCTGTAACTCTTGACCCCGGCGTCCTTCAGCTTGCTCATGGTGGGTACGCTGTCTTCTTTCCTGGTCAGGAACAGCTTCAGACAGCTCCTGGTATTCTGTGGGGTATATGACCCATCTGGGACAGATCCCCGGAGGATCTGGAGCACTTTGGTTGTCTGCCGGGCATCGGGAGTTATGATGCGCGGAGGTTTTTGTCTGTTGGTTGGTTGTGCTGCTGTAGTTGCAGTTGTAGTTGTTGTGGTTGTTGGGTGTGGCTGGGTGTAGGTAGGGTGTTGGTAGTGAGTAGTTGTTTAGGTTGGTTGTGTGGGCGACCTGGTCATTGGGGCTTTGTGTTTGGTCTTCATGGTGAGGAAGATGCTGGGGTGCTCCGTATCCTCGTCTTCCTCCGAAGAGGATAGTGCCGCATTGCGGTTTCCGGTGGAAACCTGGGGTGGCAGGTGCTCTGGTTTGCTTTTCCTGGACAGCACAGGCTGCTGTCCACGCCGCTCGCCGTCAGAATCGCTGCCGCGGTGATGGGGGCGCTTCCCAGCGGGGGCTGCCTGCCAGGCTTCTGCGAGCTGAACCAGGTGTCTCCTTTTATTTGAGTGTTCCTGGAAGTAGCGTGCCAGGTTATGGCGATTTTGCCGAAGTCACGGGACTCCGGGGCCATATTTTCCAGGATCTCCTGGACATAAAAGATTTCCTTCTGGAGATCTTTTATCTCACTCTCCAGCTGGGCGTATTTCCGGGCGAGTAGTTCATCCTCCAAGGCGCCGTGGTCCATTGGGGCAGGGGCATTGGCTGCTGAGGCGTTGGCCAATGGCGGGCCATGAACTGGAACGAGGCAGGGCTGCGCCAGCTGTGCAGCTGTAAAGAAGCCGGAGCACTTGGAGCATCAGGGATTGACATCCTAATGATCTGCGAGACGCACCTGAATGCTGGTATAGTCTTCTTGCGGCCCAGTTACGTCACCTACCGCACTCATCGAAACGGTCGGCGGGGTGGCGGTACAGCTATAGTAGTGAAAAACATCATCACGCACACCCCTGTTTTTCTCCCTGCCCTGCAGCACGTGGAGCTCTGCGCCATCCGGCTGTCAGTCAGCGGACAGGACACCCTGCTGATAGCGGCATATGACCCACCTGGTAACCACTTCTTCGATGCTGATTACACTACCCTTCTCAACCTACACCCAGTGGTTGCAGCATTGCAGGAGACCTCAACGCGAAACACGGGCTCTGGCACAGACGTACAAGCAACCAGAGGGGACGAGGTCTCTACCGCCTCATAAGCGGTGAACCAAATCTCGCCGCGCATAGGCCGAGAGGCCCATTTTCCCATCCGGCCAACGGCAGGCCGGATGTCATCGACATCATGATCACCAAGAACTTTCCATTTCATCTAGACCTCTCGGCGGTGAATGAATTGGACTCTGACCATGACCCTGTCACGGTGTATTCCGTCGTCACCATGCCAGCTCTGCTAAACTCAGACTGGGAACTAGAGGTAAACTGGGATGCAGCCATCCTCTAACTCAACCAAACCATCGACCCCCGTCCACGCATCGACGATGTCGAGGCGCTGGAGGCTGCGGCGATGAGTTTCTCCCAGCAGGTCCGTCAAGCGGTGAGTGCACACACTCACCGTATCGCAACCAACACACCTAACCCTCTGTCCATCACAAACGATATCCGGCAGCTGCTAAAAGCCAAGGCAGATGTTCGGAAGCTATGGCAGCGTTTCCGTCATCCCAGGATGGGAGCAGTTTACCAGCGGTTCAAATCCCTGGCAAGGCGGCTGCTCCGTGCCCACCGTAAGGTGGCCTGGGAGAACACTTTACGAAACGTTGGCAAGCACCCCTGGAAGATCATCAAGTCCCTCAGGAGGGACAATACTCTTTAACAGCATCCGCTGCATGGCACTGGCCGGAGACTCGCTTATGAGCCCCAAGATAAGGCCACAGCTTTCGCGGATCATTTGGAAAGCCAATTCGCGCCGAGGGAGGATCCCCAGGACGAAAATTTCACTGACTTCGTGGAGGCTGCTGTGGAAGACCTCTATGAGGCGCCACAGCGGCGCCATGAGGCGATCCATATCCCAATAGTCACCCCAAGGGCGGTGACTGCTGAAATCCGAAAACTGAAACCCAACAAATCCCCTGGATATGATGGTGTTAGTGCACTCATGCTCCAGCACCTTCCCAAGAGGGCCATTATCCACTTGACGCGGATCTTCAATGCGTGCCTCCACCTGCGCCACTTCCCGGCTTGCTGGAAAGAGGCGAGAGTGGTGTGCATCCTGAAGCCCGGCAAGGATCCGGTCTTTCCGTCTAGCTACCGATCCATAAGTCTTCTCCCAACCGTCTCAAAACTATTTGAGAGGATGCTCCTATCCCGCCTGACCCCTCTTTTCGAGGAAAGGCAGCTCTTACCCGATCACCAGTTTGGTTTTCGTCATGGACACTCCACGACCCTACAGCTACTGCGTCTGGCCGAGAGGACAGCCCTGGGATTCCAGGAAAACCTCAAGACAGTCGCGGTGCTGCTAGACGTAGAGAAAGCCTTTGCCACAACCTGGCACCAAGGCCTACTGTACAAACTCAGGGAGGCCAAATTACCTCCTCCCTATCTCGCCCTGATTAGTAGTTTCCTCAGAAACCGCACATTCAGGGTGAGGGTGGAAGGACGGATGTCATCTATCAGACCAATAGCCGCGGGAGTGTCGGAGGGCAGTGTACTGTCGCCGATACTCTTTGCGGCCTACATGTCTGACTTCCCCTTAGAAGCACAGACTGTTATGTGCCAATATGCTGACGACGTCCTCATAATGGCACGTAACAAAAACCTACGATATTGTCATCCACCGCTGCAGCGCCAACCCCGAGCCATTGGCCGTTGGAGTGAGATGTGGGGATGGCCATTAGCCCTGAGAAGAGCTATTCACTTCTCCTGGCTAAGGTCCGAGTTAGGCGACAGGATTGGTCGCTGAGGTTAAGGCAGAAGCAAATCCCTTGGGTTCCCACTGCCAAATACCTTGGCGTCCACCACGATCGCGGTCTCACCTACGCAACTCATGTCCGGGTCAAAGCCGGACAAGGGCATGCAGCGCTAACGCATTTATACCCAACCCTTAAATCCACCATGCCAACGCATCTCAAACTACGCCTGTATCCGGCGATTATACCGCCCCTGATTCTGTATGGCTGCGAAGTCTGGGGATCAGCGGCTACCACCACTATTCACAGACTACAGCGCGTCCAGAACAGGGCACTGCGAGTGATCTACGATACCGGGCGTAGATTCCCGTCCCACATCCTCCATACCTACTCTGGGATCCCTTACATCGTGGATGTGGTGTGGAAGAGGTCCCGCAACATCTGCGATAGGCTGGACTCCCACCCAAACATACTGGTGAACACCCTTGGCCGTTACGACCACAGGCGTCCTCGCCGCCGACCGAGCTACCGGTTACCCAAAGATGCCTTGGGTAACTAATACTGAACAGAGCCACATTCCCCTAAGTTCAACCCCCTAGCCCAGAAATGGGCTTGGTAAACTCAATACCTTAACACTGTTCCTTTCCCTCTAGCCATTTAAGCGGACTGTGCTCAGATGCCTTCCAGGCAGGCGGAAGAGCGCAACCAGCACTGGCGCATCCACCCACGGGGCGACTGCGCACACAAGGGCTAGATATGTCCACTGCCGAAAACAATCGCCTGAGACAAATGAGGACTCTTCTATACTGCCCAGATAAAGACGCAATAAGCGGCTAGGTGCTGGGCAGCAAACACTCCGTCCAGGTAAACCTGGACGACTCGACTCTTCTGCTGGTCTGCTGGTCTGCTACTTGGGGCATCAGTTCACTGCCAGCCGTCTGATTGGTTGCTAATGGCGGAGGTGCCGCTGCTGCTGTTGTGGTTTTCACTGCGGCCGCCGCCATCTTGTAGCGGAGGTTACTGGCCGCTAGTCGTGGTGGCTGCTGGGAACAGCGTGGCTTGGGGACGCCAAGCGTTGCGTGCCACAAAGTTTTTTTATTTATTTTGAAGTATCGGTTTATTACTCGTGCTGAACGTACACGCGGAGACACGCAGGTAATATCATGGAACTTTGTCTAAAGAGGCTTTTAGCGGTTAAGTGGACACCCAAAACTACATCTTCGATTAAATATTAACATAAAAATGTTGGTAGAACATTTCCATGTGTAACATAAGTAGAAATATACCGAACAGTTATTCGATCGAAGATATATGATCTAGTTACCGACGGGCATTTAGATCTCTCTCACTCATACTCTAACTTATTTTCACAATCGCAAATCCTCGCTCTCGCTCTGGCACAAGTGTGTGGTGACACGTCATCCAAAGATATCAAGTATCGATCATTTTTATAAGATTTGACTTGAGATGTTGTTACACTTATACTGATTTTCCTATTCCCATGGTATGTACAAGCAAATATACATATTAGTTTAACGTAACTTCTACCTTACAGATAGACAGTACAGAGATTCTGAAATGAATCCAAACAGAATAAGTAAGACAACAAAGGAATTTAGTTTACTGCTGCAACTGTTCTTGTCGATATTAAACGAATAATGTTTATAGACTTCAAAGAGCGAAAAGGTCCATGAACGAGATTCGTATGATATAGGGCAGACCAAGTTTTACGCTCCTCTTTATAATGAGAAAAGTTTAGGAAGTACTTGTCTATTTTCTCTTAAAATGCCACATGTCAAATATAAAAACAAGCGTTTTCAAAGCTGTATTCATAATAATTGCTTACAGATGGCAACAAAAGTGTTTTGAATTATAGCTTTGTGGTATAAACCGATAATGCCATATATTCATTCATTCATACAGCTGGCGGCTGATTAAGGGTCAGCACGACGTGTGTCATTCGTGTACCTGTCCGACACGGACTTAACCACTTTATGACAGGATATGAGGGCTTTGGCAGGGTGGTGACTTAAATTTACGTGGATGAAAAGAAGAGAGGTAGTCGTCTGTAAAGTGCCCGCTAATCTACTTAATTTAGAACAATGCCATTCTCACACAAAATAATTTTTTACCGTGTTGTTAGCTAAAAGTACACTGCAGTTTATTAATGTTTTTATCATGTAAATCATAATATACTCCACGCTATATTAACAAACGTAATTACAATTTAATATATTATTTTGTGAATAATTATCAATATTGTTGCTTGTGATAAAATATGAGAGGTGGTGCCATCTCTAGGCAGTAGGATGAGGTAAGCTTGAGTTCGCATTGCTTGTCCACCAAGCCGTCTCACCTAGCGGACGATCAATATAACTAAAATAGCGTTTCTTATCATATGTTCTCTCAAGCCAGTCTTTTAAGAATGCTTATTTCTCTCAAAGTTTAAGATGTATGTTTAGAGAAACAGTTTCATTACACGTTCCGCCACAGATACGAGAGGGAATACATGTAAATGTAGTGACAACGAAATGTTTCCATGGTATCAGGAAAGCAAAACATTGGAGCTTAGAAAGCATAATAACATAGAAACATAAAGTAAGGAATATTTGGGCTACAATCATAAGAGTAATGATCACAAGCGTTAGTAATATTAATTAGTGAACATCCTACACAAACGACAAATTTGTGTTCTCAAATTTAATATTGGCTTGCTCATCTTAACTGGACAATATATATGTGAGTATAAATATGTACATTAAAATAGCTGAAGAAGAGAATATATATATTTGTAAATTATTTGTGTAATAAGAACTGCATTATGAAGCTGTAACTTGAAGTCACTAGTTTAAAGCGGAGTTCTATGACATTGCGTTACTGCAGTTTTACTGTAGGCTCCTATAAGGAAGTAAATATATTTGTTGTCGTGATCTCTGACGTTACAGATAACTATAGAGATACAGATTTTATTAAAGGAATTAAAACAGAAGAATTAAAAGAACAAAGAACTTACTCTAAGTAAATCTTTAACTTGATTTATACGAAGTGGAGGAGTAAACTTGTAATAATACATTGATGAAGAATGTGTGGCAAAAATAATGTGAATAAGGTCCGGGATATCTTAAAATAAAATCTTTAGAGTGAAACAATTATGAGTGCAGGCTAAATCTGAAAGCAGATCATTTCATAAGCTTCCTTACTCTCCTCACACAGATCATACGACGTTAACATTGTATGCCTCGTTTGATCAACTACCAGATCAGAACACGAGAATATCCAACTGGATATTCATATAAAAAGTTCCAACTAAATAAGGTTAAGGATATAAATAAACAATGAACCAATGAAACAAGAACTTGAAAATTGTGATTAAATACTTTATTTGATAGACTTCCTTTCAGGAATACAGTTACTTGTTCCTTTGATATTGTTTCTGTATTCCTACTCTATCGACTTTTTATCTACAGGGAGAAAACAAATAAAATATAAGCCATAAACAATGAACAAAGTAGGAGGATACCTAAAATATTTATAAATAATTACAAATTATAATCTGCGCAGTAAGATGTTATGAGTGGTGCCATCTCTACACAGCAGAAGCACTCAATGTTAAGTTTGTATATTTGATGATATTGCCTGTCAACCAATGACAATAGACATAACTAAAAGACTGTCTCCTAAACAATATAATATGTTTATAGCATTAAAATACTCAATGAAATTAACACTATCTTCTTGATTTTCTGTCAAGGAAACTTTGTTTCTTATTCTGCTCCAGCTTAAGACAAATGTTTGTAGAAAATATATTTGTTGTCGTGATCTCTGGCGTTACAGGTAACTATAGAGATACAATTTTATGAATGGAATAAAACAGAATAAATAAGAGAGCAAAGAACTTACCCTGAGTAAATGTGTAACTGGATTTACCCGAAGTAGAAGAGGATGCTTGTAATAAAACATTGTTGAAGAATGTGTGGCAGAAACAATGTAAACATAAAGTTTTAAATATTTTAAAATTAAACCACTAGATATAGGGAAGTTAACGATGTATGAGTACAGCTGAAATCTGAAAGATTATTTGATAGGCTTCTCTACTCTCCTCATATAGGGCATACGACGTTAACAACGTATGGCTCATTTGACCAACTAATAGATCAGAAATTGAGAATATCCACTTGCATATTCCTATAAAACTTCCAACTAAAAATTATTGAAACAAATTGAAGTGAACCGATGAAACGAGATCTCGGAAAGTAGTTTTAAATGTTTATTTCAATAGACTTCTTTCCTGAATACAGTTATTTGTTCCTTCGACACTGTCTCTGTATTGACACTGTATCTACTTTATATCTGCAAGGAGGAAACAGACAAAATATACGCCACAGTCAATGAACAAACTAAGAGTGTACCTAAACACCTTATAGATAACTATAAATGATAATCCACTCAATAAGATGTTACGAGCGGTGCCATCTATAGAGAACAAACGCAATTAGTGAAAGAATTGTATATTCACGATATTGCTAATCAATCAAAATTTCTCTCCAGTGGACAATAGATATAACTAAACGTTTGTCTCCTAACCAATATAATATAGTGTTTATAACGTTAGAATACACGATGAAGTTGACCCTATCTTCTCGAGTTTCTGTTGAAGAAAAAGCTATACTCTTTTCCGCTCCACCGCCTGCGGTGCCGTATGTAGTACAAGCGGGCGTTAAACACTACACATTTCATTTTTTCTGCTCGAAGTTTAAGATAAATGTTTGTAGAATTAATTACAATTAATTACACTTGAAAACTTGTTGTCATATGTTGTCTTTTACTTTTCATGTTATTCCAATGACCAACAGAGTATAGCTTAGACACTAAACACTATATTGGTTAATGACATAAAATATATTAGGTGATTTTATTAGGAATGCATTTGTTGTGCAGTAAGACTTTTCTATATCATATGATTGGTCAATCGTACAACATTGTTTCAAAGAATGTTGCAGAAAATGTAAGATATATAGTTTGTGTCTCTCGCTAGTGAATATATCAAAGGTATTATATTTTGATCACATTGGTAACTATAATTTATAAAATATTAACAACTTATACAATTTGTGTTTGTCGATAGCTGCATGACATGACATGAGCTTCCGGTTATTAACTACCACTTTATTTTTTTTTTTTAATTTTAATTTTCATTGTTTATTGTTTGTTATATTCTGACAGTGATGTTGTATTTTAACAAATGATATTGTCATTATACATGCTACACACGCAGTTCTCAGAGTGACTGTGGTATCTCGTGTTAATTCTCTTTGGTCTAGTCTCGACCGTCCATAGAACTCTATACGTATCTCAGCTGGTCTGTTTGGTAGTACCACGCTTAGATCTACTATACAAGTGCGTACATCAGTCTACCTGGCGCTGTTATTACAACTCCTTTAAAGTATCTTGTCTCCATTTTTTGTTTTCTGATGTTCACTTGTGGATAATTTGAGTGTATTATTTCAAAGTCATAAGCGACAATAGGTATATGCGGTAGTGAAGCTCGTGATTGCAGACAAAGAGAATGCTGCTTACCAACCTGACAGAAATTAAGGTAATGCCTAACCTCTTTTCACACAAACACTGCGTTAGAGTACTATACCTAGTTACTATTTTACGATTAGTAAATTATCTGTATTCTGTATTTATACATGTATCAACAAAAATAAAATTAGAACAGTGTACATATAACAATGAAGGCTTTAAGGCTTTAATGCTTTTTATTTGTAACTTATTTGCCTGTTGCCGGTACATTTGACCCGGTTTACAGGCTCTTAATTTACATGGGTTTATAATTCTGGTTAAGGTTTTTAATTGTCCCTGGGGTTCTTCTAAAAACCATACGGCGACCTGTTCTGAGGCCGCCCAGAACCAGTTTTATCTCGTTATTTGTCTCTGAGTTTCTTTTTCTTGTTTTTATATTTACATATTTACACTGCACACACACACACACACACACACACACACACACACACACACACACACACACAGACACACACACACACACACACACACACACAGACACACACACACACACACACACACACACACACACACACACACACACACACAAACACACACACACACCTGGGCATACCACGTACGTCCCAATATCACACGCACTACACTGTACAGACTTGGCTATTTACAATATTTACAATGTTCGAAGTTAGTCTGTGCGGCTGCGGGTGGCTGACTCCTGAGCTGCCGATGATGGCGGCATCTGCCGGGGAGCCTGGCCTGAGCCAGGAAGGGTTGGGCGCGAATAATTTTGCAGTCGTGTTGCTTTTTATTTTTGTTTTTCTTCAATATGCTTTGATTCTGGCGTGTTTTCGGAGCTTGGGTTCGCCTTTCCCAATAATATGTATGGTGGGGTTTTATTGGTGTCGGATGCGCGCCCAGATGGAAGAGGCACGTTTATTGATGGCCTCGTTGATGTAAGGGACGTGGGTTTCTTGGTGAATGGTGGCAGTTGTTGCTCGGATAGTAGCAGACAGGATTTTACGTAGGGATAGGTTTTGTAGGGTTTGGAGATACTTTAGGGCGGTGTTGGAGGCGTTGGCCCAGATCAAGCAGGCGTACAGGACCACGGATAAAATAAAGGATCCATGTAGGATGATCTTCGAGCGCAGCTTTAGCTGTTTGGTCCTAAATATGGGGGCGCACATCTTTAATCGCTGCCGCCCTTTGTTGGCGAAATCTTTTAGGTGGGTGGTCCACTGCATCGTGCGTGTCAAGGTCACGCCGAATTACTTGACCTGCTGACGGCAGTGCAAATATATTTACACTTTCTATATATTTACTTTATTTCTAAAAATTTCCTTTCTCTTTCACAATCATTTGTTACTTTGGTATTGTGTCAATATATATATATATATATATATATATATATATATATATATATATATATATATATATTATACCTAAAAATTATATTCACTGAATAAGAACCATTGAATTTTAAGGTATATCTAAGAAACATAATGACTATTGGTATAAAATGTTGTACATAATAACGGATAATCCCTTCCGAGATATGATATTACTGCTGGTGCCATCTCTAGGCAGCAAGACTACATTACCATGGAATTAAAATTTTTCTTCTTGTGGACAATCGATGTAACTAAATGAAGTAGCCTATGTAATATGTTTATAACAGAAACTTATACATTAAATTGACACTTCTGAGGGAATCATACAAGAACTATTTTGTAAATGATCAGAACTTTAATCAAGCATTATTATGGTGGAGATATTGTGTTTCATAATAAGTGGATATGATGTAGCACTGATTGCTGTCCAGTGTATTTTGAATGTGGATATTTAACACATAATAGCTAATTTCGAAAGATTTTGTGATTGATAATATCCAAGAAATTGAAAATAAGAACCAGAATCTATTGACATTTTAGCTATAAAGTAAACTTTGTCGTTACTCATTGTGGAGATAAATAATTTTCCTGACATTCTATGTTATTCCTTGAAGTTCCGGTTTGGTGTGCTTTTGTATAATAATGCAATTTTTCATTTTTATTAACTTATAGTTATGAAAAGAGTATTGAGAAATTATCATCTGATAGTAAGCAGTTCTTAAATTGCCCTATTTTTCTCCAAGGAAGTGATAAATAAATATAAACCTTTATGTCATTTAACGTGTAGTAGACAGAAGAATATACGTATTAAGGAATAATTTGTACATTAAGTAATATAAGTCATTTGAGGTTTAAGGTACGGCCATGCAAGGAGGACGTAATATCAAAGCTAGCTTACAGCTCCTAAGATATTTGATAATTTCTCTAAGTTGACTGTATGCTATTATAAGGAAATAATTAAATTTGTTGTCATCTCTGATTTTACAGGTAACAGACAGTAAGGTTTGATGACCTGAATTAAAAGAGAATAATTAAGAGGAAAAAGAACTTATTTTGAGTAAATGTTTATCTCAATTTACATAAATGAGTTAAATTTTACAAGTACACAGTTGAAAAATGTGTGAATAAATTTCGGAATGTTTTTAAATAAAATCACTAGATATGCGTGCAGTGATAGACCTAAGAGTACAAGTTAATTCATTTTATTTATGTAACTAGTCTGTAATTTGTAGAATTTAAAGTTTTGTTCAAATAGCTGTGTAAAGGCGTTCAAACGTGTGAGTATACTATGTAATGTCAAGCTATAACATAGCGACCGGCTTTTAAACATTTGAATAACGCTTAAGGCTGATTTTCTAGCCAATTCCATTTCAACCTTCAAGGAACTAATTAGAAATTTATCTTATTAATTTGAAGTCAATAGGCAAGTGTTTGTTTTTAGTAATTTACACAAGTGTGTGAAGGTCAGTTGTCAAAAAATATGAGCTACCGACCGGCTCTTATAACATTTACCTTGAGGGGTTACACGTCTACTGTAATTTCCTATTGCCATTGTACCTACAAGGAAATATAAATATTTGTATAGCGAAGGCTGTACCTGACACACAGACACTGAAGAGGTTCTGAAAATATGAAATGAATACAAACGGAGTAAGTAAGACAGTTTATTTCTGCTAATGATTTCTGCGATATTAAATTTAAAGAAATAAACTGGCAAAGGTCGTCAAAATGGCATTTTATGAAAATTATGTGGCAGAAACCGAGTTTGAAGTTGAAAGAAGTATAGAAAGTGCTGGACTATTGTTTCGCATAACGTCACGTCACATAGCAAAACAAGCATTTCCAACTGTTTACTCATTATAGTTGTTCTCAAGACTAAGAACAGTTCCTGATAGTAAAAAGTGGTTAAAACAGCAATAATACCACATTTGAATAAAGTGCGGTTATATCTATTTACTTTAGAAGACTGTCATTCTCACACGTAATAATTTGCTTCTTCGTTATTTCCTAAGCCTAAACTACAATTAATTATATTTTTACACCATAAAACACAATTAAATCCAAGTTATCTTTAAAATCATAGTTACACTTTCTTTTCAAACTTTGTAGATATCTGTATATATCCTTCCTGCGAATAAAATATTACAGGTAGTGCCATCTCCAGACAGCAGAATGACGTCGCTTTGTGTTCGCATTGCTTGTCAATCAAAACGTCTCTCCTAGAGGACGATCAATATAACTAAAACATTTCGTATCTTATATTTTGTCAAGTCATAATTTTAAGAATGCTTATTCCTCTCCAAGTGTAATATGTATATTTAGAGAAATAGTTTGATTACACGTTACATTAAAGATACAAGAATAAATAAAGCTGAAAGAACTGATAATGAAATGTTCTCATATCACGAGGAACAAAAGATTGGAGCTTTGAACTTTGATGACGTGTAAAGGTTAGTAATATAGGAACTGAAAGTAAAGAATATTTGGTCTACAGTGACAACAATAATGACTAACGGATAAACAAGCGTTAGTAATATTAATTAGTGAACTTCCTACGTATGTACTCATATTTCATACCGGTTTGCTCATCTTTATCTGGATAATATTATATAAAGAGTATAAGTATGTACATTTAAACAGATGAAGAGGAGAATATATTTGTAAACTTTATGTGTAATAAGAACTGCATTATGAAGCTGAAACTGTAAGACACGTGTTAAACAGAGTTTTACAACATTATGTCACTTGAATTTGTTTTTTATTATAACGAAATGTGCAAAAGCGTTTTGTAATTGTGAACACTTGACTGTGTACGAGAGATGCAAAGACTAGGACGATATAAATAAAAGAAGATCGGTCTCCATATGTATTTATTATAACACGATTAACATTGAACAATTGCCACACGAGATCGCAGCCGCGAAGGGCAGTTACAGAAATACGGAACTATAAGACATTTAGCTAAGACGGGATTGTTGTTATACGTCGAGCGGAAATAGCTACCTCTACCGGAGATATTAAAACTAAACTCACGGATTGCTAGAATCGAGTTATAATGTGATCGTATGGAAGTTTACACCAGAAATGTAATGCAAATTGTTTATCAATCTGTGGTAGTGACGTAGAGCGTACGTGGTCATATATCAGCACATCTTCGATTTTTATTCTTTATCATTACGCTCCTTTAAGTTGTCGTGAGTGTATTACATCTGGGTTATTGGCATAACGGCGAGTCTTGAGTTTCCTGGAAAGTTTTAATTTCAAAGCTACCACAAAGTATCTAAGATATTTGATAATTGCTCTAAGTTTACTGTATGCTCCTATAACGAAATAAATACATTTTTTGTGATCTCTGACGTTACAGCTAACTCTAGAGATATAGATTTTATGAAAGTAATAAAAACTTAATAATTAAGGAAACAGAGAAGTTACTTTGAGTAAATGTTCAACTCGATTTACAAGAAGTAGATGAGCGAGCTTGTAATGATACATTGTTGAAGAATGTGTGACGTAAACGATGTGAATAAGGTTAGGAACATTTTAAAATAAAATCACTATCGATATATGCGACAGTGAAAGACGTGTGACTGTAGGTTATATCTGAAAGCAATGCTTCCCTACTCACCTCACACAGGCCACACGACGTTAACAGGTTATGGCTTGCTTGACGAACTAACAGTCAAATTAGAAAACGAGAATTTCCAAATGAATACTCATATGAAAATGTTTCAACTAATTGATGGTGAACAGTGATGTAATAAAAATAAACGAATGAAACGAGACCTCGTAAAGTGTTATTAAATACTTAGTTTCATAAACTTCCTTTCCAGAATATAGTTTTTTGTTCCTTTGATATTGTCTGAGTATTCATGCCGTATCTACTTTACATCTATATGAAGAAAAATAATGAACAAAATAAGAGGATAGCTAAAAGGTTTTTAGATAATGATAAAGGATAATCCGCGCAATAAAATGTTACGAGTGGTGCCATCTCCAGACAGTAAACGCAATTAGTGAAAGAGTGTGTGTTTGATGATATTGCTTGTCAAACAAAATTCCTCTCCAATGGACAATAAACATAACCAAAAGACTGTCTCATAAATAGTATAGTATATTGTTTATAACACTAAAGTACTGGATTAAATCAACACTATCTTCTCGAGGTTTTGTCCAAGGATCACTTATTCTATTTTGTGCTCCAAGTTTAAGCGGTATTTTAGGTAATTGATGGAAATTAACCACTTCTCCACACTAGCCGTATATAGGCTAAGGTTTGTAGAAGCTGTATATTTGTAGAAGTAGATCAATTACACTTTAAATCCGGTTTCTATGTGTTGTTTTTTAATTTTCATGTTATTCCAATGAACGGCCGACTGGAGCTTAGACATTTAAAGAAGGAATATTTAAACTAAATACAACAAATAGCTCTAAAATGTTAAATGACATAAAATAAGTAGAGACAGCTTATGTGATTTAATAAAATATGCATTTGTTGTGCTGTCATGTGATAGGTAAATTATACAACATTGTTTCACAGATTGTTGACAGAATATTTCCGATGTACACTTTGTGTCTGATGCTAGTATTTGTATATAGACTATCATATTACGATCTAATTATTAGATATACTTTTGTGTTTGTGGGTAGTTACATTCTTGGATAGGACTCCACTTATTAACTACCACATTTTGTTTCTTTTTATCCGTTTATTACTTGTACTGGACGTACATAATCACACGAAACTTTGTCTAGAGACGGTTTTAGTGATTAAGTGAACACCCAAAGCTATTATTTTCAGTGTTCGCCTCGGTAGTGGAGATGGTAGAGGATCTGCCTCACGTATAAGAGGTCCCGACTTCGAATCTCGGTCAGGGCGAGTTACCTTAATAAGGTTTATCACGGTTTTTTTGCCCTATACTGATAGACGAATTTCGGGTAACTCTAAGCTCCATGGACCCCGGACTCATTTGAGCATCATTTCACCCAATTCATTCATCGTCCGATATGACATATCATTGGAGGAAAGATATTGTTATAAATATCTTCAGTGAAATATTTACTGAAAAATTGTGGTAGCCTAATTCTCTATTTTCTTCACATCAAAACAGCATTTTCACAGATATGATTTCTGTGATTGATCCTTTATCATTATATTGCTCTAAATAATCATACATTTAACTTATTTTTGAGTTAATTATGTCAAATGAGTTTTGAATTTATTGTGAATGTTTTGTATACCAAGAGCTGTCGTACCCGGAGGTCATGTGAGTGCAGGGTTTAATATAGAGATAGCGTTGTGTTATGATAGTCCCTTATTTATTTGTAGAACGTGAAGTGTAAATTTAGAAACTCTGATCCAAATAGAAGAAATAGTTACAATATTGTTGCGAACCCGTTATCTACAATAGCGTGGCTTGTGTACACAAAGAGCCGGCAAATAAAGATAGCGGAGATAAAGGACTTGCCGTTTAAACCATTTAAGCCATTTTTCCCATTTAAACCTATTATGATGGTTGAAACAAAAGAGAAGCGAATCACAAAATGAAGAAAAAACTGTTTAAATTTGATTAGTATCTTTATAATTTATGATCGTAACGTTAAAGTTAATATAAACTATTTGAATGCAACCGGAATTTCGACACTTTCTTTTTCTACGATATAAGGTTTAACTGTTTGAGGGGTCTCAATTAGTGCGCGTTATTTCAAAGTTGTTCTATTTATCTCTGGTCGGTGGTTTATTTTATTTGTTTATACTCAGTTCAAGATTAATTCTCTTCAAGGAATACTTATTCTCTTTTCGGCTCGAAGTTGTAGGGCTAGATCGATTACACTTGTAGTTGTTAATACTCTATACAGGCGAATGAAGTGATAGTGAAATATTTAAATAGCGGGTTGCCATTTTGAAATATTGGTTTATTACTCGTTCTGTACGTACACGCGGAGACACGTACATAATCACATGGAACTTTGTCTAAAGACGCTTTGAGTGGTTAAGTAGACAAACAAAGCTATATGTTTGTTTAAATATTTACATAAAAATGTTGGTCGAATATGTCTATATATTTTCTTTGCATCAAAACACCATTTGCGCAGACATATTATCGGCGATTATTTCTCTATCATTAAATTGCTTTAACTAATTGTATATTTAACATATGTTTGAGTTGATTACGTAACAGGGAGTGTTAAATTTCTTGTAAAAGATTCATATACCAGAAGCTGTCGTACCCGGTACTTCATCAGGACGTCGAGTAAGTATACGGTTTAAAATAGAGATAGGGTTGTGTTACGAAAGTCCGATCTTTATTTGTGGAAGTAAAGTATAAACTTATAAACTTTGATCCAAATTTATTAAATAGTTACAAAGAACGTAGAACTTTGACAACTATGCGTATATTGTCCTACAGATTTCGTCAGGACTATGGTTCAAGTGAGCGTATTTCTTCTCTATTTGTATAAGTGGTTCAAGGTAAGCGTTTAAGATATTCGTCCTACATATATTAACATAAATATTTCGTGTTTTTTAATTTATAGGTTAACCTGTGAAACGGAAAAACTCCTGTTGCATATTGTTCAACATTTGGAGAACCACATGGTCCTTATGTTGTAGATTTCTACCAAATGTGCATGTCGTTGTGTTTTTGTTTAGAGATGTAAGGCAGCTTATAATTTAAGAATGTTAATATATCTATTAGTGTTTAATATAAGGCTCTCTCATCAGTTTTGCTAGTTTTTATAAAATCTAACTACACACAGAACCCTAACATTCCTTAATTCTTGATAATATTTCAGTGAAATATAAGGAAAGTATAGTGATATAAATATACATCCAAAATTAATTCTATTACATATACTCCAATTGTATTTAGGTGATTCAAATATTATAAAAATTAAATTTTTTATACTTTTCAGGGAGGTCATACAAATCAGTCGTACTTGCAATAAATTGCCGAAACATTACTCTGGTATCCATATTGAACGAAATAGGTTTGAAATTTGATGAGTCACTCAGTCACTCAGACACTCACTCGGTCAGTAACTTAGTAGTAACTTAGTCAGTAATTTAGTTAGTAACATTATAATTTATGATTCGTAATCTTAAAGTTAATATAAACTATTTGAATGCAACCGGAATTTCGACACTTACTTTTTCTACGTTACAAAGTTCAACTGTTTGAGAGGTCTCAATTAGTGCGTGTTATTCCAAAGTTCCTACACTTCATGTTTTAAATTCAGTTGTAGATTCATGCCGTGTATAAGAAGCTGGCGTTAATTTGGGTCGAAGAACTCGAAATGCTATAAAGCAAGTTAATTTTCGGTGTAATTGGACCGTACAGGAACATAAATTGTAATGAAATTGAACCAGGATATCACAAAGACATGATTCTACCATCAAATACGACTTTGTAGCTGCACAAGGCTAGTGGTGAAACAATTACTGAACAACTTCATCGAAGTAAGCATTCTAAAGGGAAAGTATGAAGGAGAAGACGTTTTGATAAGACGCATTCCAATAATTCCTACCTACAAAACATTTGAATTTAGACGACTGCAGTTTCCAGTGCGGCTTGCCTTTGCTACGACAATAAATAAATCCCAGGGGCAGTCATTGAGTGTTTGTGGGGTTAATCTTGAAAACTCATGTTTCTCCCATAGCTAATTGTGTAGGAAAATAATTAGTTTCGTAATATAATCACTTCTACGAATGTATTAACAAACACGCACTTCTAACACGAACGAATGCAGAAAGCCACAGGTATGTACTCTCCAAATTTCTTATGGACAGTCACTATTATATATTTGCCACCACTCTTGCGATTTGAACAAAATTTTTCTACTAGACATCAAAATAGAAAGCCAATAATACATACATTATGTAAAGTGCTCCCATATCTATTTACTTTAGAAGACTGTCATTCTCACACACCATAATTAGTTACTTCGTTATTAGCCAAACACTGAAGTGGAGTTTACTGTTGCTCTTGTCCTATAACACACAATTAAATGCATGAAATATTTTACAGATAAAGTTGCAATTTCTTATAGTATTTTCTATACAATTATAAATATTGCTCCTGGCGTTAAAATATTACAGGTGGTGCCATCTCTAGACAGAAGGTTGCGGTCAGTTTGTGCTGGCATTTCTTGTTCGTCAAAACCTTCCTCCTAGCGGACGATCAATATAACTAAAACGGCGTTTCTTATTTTATGTTTTCGGAACCCACTTTCTAAGAATGCTTATTCCTCTCCAAGTTTAAGATGTATATTTAGAGAAATAGTTTCATTACAAAGGTGCAAGAGGAAATACAGGGGAACGAAGTGACAATAAGATGTTCTCATATCACGACAAACACATGTTTGAAGTTTTGAACCTTTGAAGACGTATAAATAATAGTAATATTGGAACAAAAAGTAAAGAATATTTGCTCGGCAATCACAACAGTAATGACCAACAGATAAACAAGTTTCAGTAATATTAATTAGTGAACATGCTACGCAAACAACAAATATATACGATCAAATTTAATATCGGTTTGCTCATCTTTATCTGGACAGTATATAAAAAGTATAAATTTCTGCACATTAACAGCTGAAGAAGTGAATATATTTGTAAAAGTTTTGTGTAATATGAGCTGCATTATGAAACGGTAACTTGACGTCACAAGTTAAAAGTGTCATACCACATTGTGGCACTGCAGTTTGTTTTGTATTATAACGAAGTGTACAAAAGCGTTTTGTTATTGTGAGCAATTGACTGTGTACGAAAGAGAGATACAAAGACTGGGACGAGATAAACAAAAGAACATCGGTCTCCATTTGGAGTTCCTATAACACGACTAACATTGAACAATTGACATACGAGATCACAGCCGCGAAGGGCAGTTACAGAAATACGGAACTATAAGACATTTAGCTAAGAAGGGATTGTTATTATGTCTGCGTTACTGACATAACAGTGAGTTTTGAATTTCATGTAAAAGCTTTGATTTCAAATCTACCACATAGTATCTAAGATATTTGATAATTCCTTTAAGTTTACTGTATACTCCTATAAGGAAGTAAATATATTTGTTGTCGTGATCTTTGACGTTACAGGTAACTACAGAGATACTGATTTTATGAAATAAATAAAACCAGAAGAAAGAACAAAGAACTTACTTTGAGTAAATGTATAACCCTATTATACAAAGTGTAGGAGTAGGCATGTAATAATACATTGTTTAAGAATGTGTGGCAAAAATAATGTGAATAAGCTTCGGAATATTTTAAAATACAAAACATTAGAGTGAAAAACCTATGAGCACAGGTTAAATCTAAAAGCAGATCATTTGATAAGCTTCTGCCCTCTCCTCACACATGCCATACGAGGTTATCATGGTATGGCTCGTTTGACCAACTACCAGATCAGAAAACGAGAATTTCCAACTGGATGTTCATATAAAAAGTTCCAACTAAGTGATTTTAAAGTTACAATAATCGGTGAACCTATACAACAAGGTCTTGAAAAGTTTGATTAAATATTTTGTTTGACAGACTTCTTTTCTGGAATACAGTCACTTGTTCCTTTAATATTTTCTCTGTATCCATGCTGTATCTAATTTATAGCTACATGCAGAAAACAAATAATATCTAAGCCATAAACTATGAACCAATTAGAAGTATACCTAAAATATGTATAGATAATTATAAATGATAATCCGCGCAGTAAGATGTTACGAGATGTGCCATCTCTTGGCAAGAAACGCACTCAGTGGAAAGATTGTATATTTGATTATATTCCTTGTCAAACGAAATTGCTCTCCAATGGAAAATGGACATAACCAAGAATTGTGTCCTAAACAATATAATATATAATATACCTCTCTCACTCATACTCAAACTTACTCTCACAATCGCAAATCCTGGCTCTCGCTCTGACACAGGTGTGTGGTGACACGTCATCCGAAGATATCAAGTATTGATCATTTTTATAAGATTTGACATGAGATGTTGTTACACTTCTACTGATTTTCCTTTTCTCATTGTATGTACAAGCAAATATACATATTAGTTTAACGAAACTTCTATCTTACAGATAGACAGTACATAGATTCTGAAATGAATACCAACAGAATAAGTAAGACAACAAAGGAATTCAGTTTATTGCTGCAAATGGTTTACTCGATTTTAAGATTAAACGAATAAAGTTGTAATTCTAGACTTGAAAAAGGGAAAAGTTCGTGTGAACGAAATTCTTAAAATGTGGGGGAGAGTAAGTTTGAAGCTCCTCTTCAACGTGAGATAAGTTCAGAAAATACTTGGCGATTTGCTCTAAAAATGCCACATATCAATTGTAAAGACAGGATTTTTGAAGGCCGTGTTCATTATAATTGTTCATAAATGCCAACAAAAGTGTCTTGAAACCCCACAGGATTGTAGAAATCGATAATACCAAATTTCGCTCGCTCGCTCGTGCTGGCTGTATACAGCCAGAAGGATTTTGCTGCGTGCCCACCCATTAAGGGTTTTACCGCAGGTAGGATTTTTTTTAATGATGTAGGATGAAGGTGATGTAGGTTTTTTGATTGTGAGTTAATTTTGAGGTTACCAAAGTACCTTCGGGTTGAGGGGAGGATGCAGTACTTAGCACCCATTTTTTATTATGTTTTTTGTTTTAAATTTTTGTATTTCAGTTGGGAAGAATTTTAGATGCCAAACAGCTTGGAAGAATTATGAGGAGCTCAGCTTTAGCTGCTGATAGGGTTAGTTCCTGGGTTATCTAGGGTGCCCGCATGCCATAAGGGGGACCCGATGCAGTCTAGATCGGCGTCTAGTGGGGTCATAATTTCCCAATGATCTGACAAGGGCGGTTCTATGAGATGGTAAACTTGCGTATAATTTTGTAGCCCGGCGGCTAATTTCATCCTCCACGTATGGAAGACCCGATGCTTCGTGGAGCAACCTGGTAGGGTAATAACGTCCCACAGAATAAATAGACCGCAGTCCTTTATTCTGTGCACGTTGAAGCCATGCTAAACAGCTGTCTGCTGCCATGCCCCAGATCTCGCAGGCATATAGCATCACCGGGATTACCAGCGCTCGGAAGAGGTACAACTTCATGCGGACTGGCATCGAGTTTGACCCCAGCATTGGGTACAGGGAAGCAATTGCTCCCTGTACCTTCGCCGAAAGGTCCCTGATGTGCCGGCGAAA
Source organism: Mantis religiosa (assembly GCA_030765055.1). Classification (NCBI taxonomy): domain Eukaryota; kingdom Metazoa; phylum Arthropoda; class Insecta; order Mantodea; family Mantidae; genus Mantis; species Mantis religiosa. The sequence goes on from CM060954.1 coordinate 155,329,560, forward strand.
AGTTAGACCTCTGTCCAAGTTTACTCCTACGTACTGGACAGAGTTAGACCACTCTATCCTTCGACCTCGGTAGCTGAAGTTGGGGCAGTCTGCGGGGGTGTGGCGCTTTGTGAAAAGTATGGCGTGGCTTTTGTCCGGATTTACGGACATCCGGCAACGCCGGCACCACCGTTGTGTTAGGCGGAGATGTCTTTGAAGGAGGTTGAAGGCTCTGAGGATGTGTTTGTCCTTGCAGAATAGAAACACGTCGTCAGCGTATTGTGCAATTTCGACTCGTGGTTCTGTGGGGAAATCTGCCATAAAGACGTTGAAGAGGGTGGGGGATAGGACAGAGCCTTCGGGGACTACGCCTCTTACTGGCGATGTCGCAAGAAGCTGTGTAGAATGTTGATCACTTGTGTTGGGAGCCTCAGATGGATCATTTTGTGTAGGAGTCCGGCATGCCATGTCGTAGAGAAGGCCTTCTCAACATCCAACGAAACTGCGGCCGTGAAGGCGTCTTCCTGGAAGCCCAGGGCAGTGGTCTCCACCACACGCAGCAACTGCTGAACTGTCGAGTGCTAATACCAAATTTCTGTAAAGTAGTCGTACATCTACTTACTTTAGAAGAATTCCATTCTCATACAAAACAATTTCTTACTTTGTTAATAGCTAAAGGTACAGTGCATTTAGTTATTGTTTTTAACATATAAAGAATAATTAAGTCCACATTATATTCAAAAAGGTAATTACAATTTAATATAATACTCTGGGAATAATCATACATATTGTTGCTTGTGACAAAATATTACAGTTAATGCCACCTCTAGACAGAAGTATGAGGTTAGTCTGCGCTGGACTTGCTTGTCCACCAAAACGTCTCTCCTTGCGGACGGATCAATATAACTAAACATACCTTATCATATGCTTTGTCAAGTCACTCTTTTAAGAATGCTTATTCCTCTCCAACTTTAAGATGTATATTTAGACGAATAGTTTGATTACACCTCACGTTACAGATACAAATGGGAATACAGGGGAAAGAACTGATAACTAAATGTTCTCATATCACGCGAAACAGAACATTGGAGCTTTGAACTTTGAAGACGTATAAAAGATAATATTGAAACAGAAAGTAAAGAATATTTGGTCTACAGTCACAACAGTAATGACCAACGGATAAACAAGCGTTAGTGATATTAGTTAGTGAACATCCTAAGTGTACAACAAATGTATACTCTCAGGTTTAATGACTTTGCTCATCTTTAGCTGGATAATATATAAGGAGTACTAATTTGTACATTTTAACATATGAAGAAGAGAATATACTTATAAATTTTCTGTGTAATAAGAACTGCATTATGACGTTGTAATCTGACGTAGTGGGTTAAAACAGAGTTCTATGACATTGTGTCACTGCAATTTGTTTTAATTTTTAACGAAGTGTACAAAATCGTTTTGTTATTTTGAGCAGTTGACTGTGTACGAAAGAGAGATACAAAAACTGGGACGAGAGAAATAAAAGAAGATCTGTCTCCATTTGGAGTTCTTATAACACGATTAACATTGAACAATTGACATACGAGATCGCAGCCGTGAAGGGCAGTTACAGAATTACGGAACTATAAGACATTTAGTTAAGACCGGATTGTTGTTATACGTCGAGCGGAAAACCTCCAGGGATTTACTGATGCAGGTAAGGGTATAAGCGATCCCGTGATCCCAAGCCATCCTGACACCCTCGATGTGGGTTCCTCTTAGTGGTGAGGGGTTAGACAAAACAGCCACCACGTGTAGGCCGTGCGTGGAGACCCGTGTCGGTGGAAAGGTTTGTCCTGGTGTTTGAGGGATGAACATCTTAGCTCGTTCCAGTGTTCTTCTGAATTGGGGGAGGTTGCGCATTTCCGATATACTACGGTTTTTGCTTCGCCTAAACGGGAGGTTAGGGACTACCGCCCCTAATCAGTCGGCCAGGACTACGTACGACCCCGAACACCAGGTCAGTGGGACGGCGAGCTCACTGTATCCCCTGTGTAGCCCTGTCATATCAGTGGGATGACCCATGGTTGGGCTCCGTGAAGGGTTGCGAGCACTGGGGGATGAATCACATACAATTTCATACGGCAAACCCTAAATTTAAACGTGGAAAGAAAATAGCTGCGTTTTGGGGTCCTCGCTATTTAGTTATCTGTAGAACTGAGGAAAGGAGAAAGTTTACTACCGTGGATCCGTTCATTATTCTGAAGGATTTAGATAATATTGCCAAATACAAGAAGTAGTACAGAGGAAAGAACTGATAATTAAATGTTCTCATATCACAAGAAAGAAAATATTGGAGCTTTGAACTTTGAAGACGTATAGAGGATAGTAATATTGAAACCTAAAGTAAAGAATATTTGGTCTACAATCACAACAGTAATGGCCAACTGATAAACAAGCGTTAGTATTATTAATTCGTGAACATACTAAGTATACAACGAATGTATACTCTCAGGTTTAATGACTTTGCTCATCTTTAACTGTATAATATATAAGAAGTACTAATTTGTACATTTTAACATTGAAGAAGAGAATATAGTTGTAAATGTTCTGTGTAATAAGAACTGCATTATGAAGTTGTAACTTGACGTAGCGGGTTAGAACAGAGTTCTATGACATTGTGTCACTGCAATTTATTTTATATTTTAACGAAGTGTACAAAAGCATTTTGTTATTGTGAGCAGTTGACTGTTCGAAAGAGAGATACAAAAACTGGGACGAGATAAATAAAAGAAGATCTGTCTCCATTTGGAGTTCTTATAACACGATTAACATTGAACAATTGACATACGAGATCGCAGCCGTGAAGGGCAGTTACAGAAATACGGAACTATAAGACATTTAGTTAAGACGGGATTGTTATACGTCGAGCGGAAAACCTCCAGGGATTTACTGATGCAGGTAAGGGTATAAGCGATCCCGTGGTCCGAAGCCATCCTGACACCCTCAATGTGGGTTCCTCTTAGTGGTGAGGGGTTAGACAAAACAGCCACCACGTGTAGGCCGTGCGTGGAGACCCGTGTCGGTGGAAAGGTTTGTCCTGGTGGTTGAGGGATGAACATCTTAGCTCGTTCCAGTGTTCTTCTAAATTGGGGGAGGTTGCGCATTTCCGATATACTACGGTTTTTGCTTCGTCTAAACGGGAGGTTAGGGACTACCGCCCCTAATCAGTCGGCCAGGACTACGTACGACCCCGAACACCAGGTCAGTGGGACGGCGAGCTCACTGTATCCCCTGTGTAACCCTGTCATATCAGTGGGATGACCCATGGTTGGGCTCCGTGAAGGGTTGCGAGCACTGGGGGATGAATCACATACAATTTCTTACGGCAAACCCTAAATTTAAACGTGGAAAGAAAATAGCTGCGTTTTGGGGTCCTCGCTATTTAGTTATCTGTAGAACTGAGGAAGGGAGAAAGTTTACTACCGTGGATCCGTTCATTATTCTGAAGGATTTAGATAATATTGCCGGTCCTTTAAAGTCATGCACTAGAACTCGCAATGGCACGCTCCTGGTCGAAGCAGCTTCTCCAACGCAGTATACTAAAATCTTGAAAGCCAATATGCTTGCGAGCTATCCGGTGCGCGTTGAATTGCATACGACCCTGAACTCTTCGCGTGGTGTTGTAAATACCAGCGCATTGGACGGTAGGTCTAATGAGGAGAATCATGAAAACTTGGCGGAACAAGGTGTGAGAAGTGTATATCGAGTTCGCCGCAAAGAACGAGGTCAACTAGTGCCCACTCGTACCCTTTTTCTTACCATTGAGCGGGTAGATCTCCCGCAAAGGATTAAGGCACTGTATGAAGCTATTGAAGTGAGGCAGTATATACCCAATCCATTGAGGTGTTATAAATGCCAGCGCTTTTGCAACACGAGTGATTTATGTAATGGATTTGCCCCTTGCGTTGCCTGCGGGGAAGTCAAGCATGACAATATATGCACTTCACCGCAAAGTGTGTTAACTGCAGTGGTAATCATTCATCGAACTCCACTGAATGTCCCCGTTTTATTGAGGAGAAGGCGATCTAAGAGATCCGGGTAAGAGAGAGAGAGTTTGTCCTTCGTGGAAGCCCGGAAACTCTTTTCTGTTCGCCATCCTTCTGTACCTAGGACCTTTACTTATAGTGCAGTTGCAGTTAAGCCTGTACCTAGACGTAAAATCGCAACACAAACCAGTGAAATAAATGGGGCAGTAATATCGGAAAGATCAATTACACCAGGATTACAGCCAAAGCAACAAACGACAGCACGAAGAACAGTGAGCGCACCGACCAAGTCCAGTCCTAAGAAGAAGGATTCAGCCAAATCACCGCCGAAAGCATCTACTTCAAGAACATGTGAACCTGTGATATATAATGTATCGCCAAGGAAATTTTAGACCTCGTATGACAAAACTGTCTTCCTCAATAAAAATAGTAATACTAGGGAAAGGAAAGCTAGCCAGCACAAAAGACCAGAATAATATCCGTCAACATCTGAGGAATCATCTGAGGAGGACGCCGATCGGCGACTTTCATCCTCGCTGGTCGCAGTTTCCGATCCTGTTGGGAGACTCGATTGGAAGCTACCAGTGCGGAAGTCGTTCTCCTCCATTGAGGATTTGGAGTGGGTAAATTTTCTCGTCACTGCCCAAATGACAGTGACGAAAGAGCAGGAAATACCAGCTAAGATATACAAATTGTTTATCAATCTGTGGTAGTGACGTAGAGGTTACATGGTCATGTGTCACCATATCTTCCACTTTTATTCTTAATCACTACATATCTCTAAGTATGAGTTTATTTTGTCTGAGTTACTGACATAACAGTAAGTGTTGAATTCCCTGTAAAAGTTTTAATTTCAAATCTACCACATAGTACCTAAGATATTTGATAATTGCTCTAAGTTTACTGTATGCTCCTCTAAGGAAGTAAATATATCTGTTGTGATCTCTGACGTTACAGCTAACTATAGAGATACATATTTTATAAAATAAATAAAACCAGACGAATTAAAAGAACAAAGGCACTTTGAGTAAATGTATAACTCGATTTATACGAAGTGGAGGCTTAAGCTTGTAATAATGCATTGTTGAAGAATGTGTGGCAAAAATAATGTGAATAAGGTTCGGAATATTTTAAAATAAAATCACTGCAGTGAAGCACATATGAGTAGAGGTTAAATCTGAAAGCAGATCATTTGATAAGCTTCTGTACTCTCCTCACACATGCCATACGACGTTAACATGATATGGCTCGCTTGACCAACTACCAGGTAAGAAAACGAGAATTTCCAACTGGATATTCATATAAAAAGTTCCAACTAAATGCTGGGTAAAATAACAAACATCAAGAACCTATGAATCATCATCTCGAAAAGTGTGATTAAATAGTTGGTTTAGCAGACATCTATTCTCGAATACAGCTGCCTTTTCCTTTGATACTGTCTCTGTATTAATACTGTGTCTACCTTATATATACACGGAGAAAAGAAATGAAATCTAAGTCATAGGCAATGATCCAAGTAAGTGTACAACTGAGAGCTTTACGGATAACTATAAACGAAAACCCGCACAATAAGATGTTACGTGTGGTGCCATCTCTGGAGAGCAATTCGCAGTTCGTGCAAAGTTTGTATATTGGATAATATTTCTTGTCAAAAAACTTCCTCCCCGAAGGGCAATGTCTGTAACTAAAAATTATACTTCTAAATAATATAGTATATTGTTTATAACGCTAAAATACTCCATGAAATTAACACTATCTTCTCGAGTTTCTGTTCAGTGAAAACTTATTCTCTTTTCAGCTCCAAGTTACAGGAGTAGATCGATTACACTTGTAGTTCTTGATACTCTATGCAGGCGAATGCAGTGATAGTGAAATGTTTAAAAAGCGGGTTGTCATGGTTGTCTTTTAGTATTCATGTTATTCCAAAGAACAGTGGACTGCGGCTTAGGATTTTAAAGTAAAGATAACCAATAACTCTGAAATTGTTAATGAGATAAGATAAATAGATATAGCTTAAGTTTATTAATAAAATATACATTTGCTGTGCATGGCAATTATATAACATTGTTTCACAGACTGTTGCCAGAAAATTGAAGATATACACTTTGTGCTAAATGCTAGTAAATATATTAAATTATTTTGTTGACATTGTTAGATATACTTTACAAAACAAAAACTTTCGTCATTTGTATTCGTGGATAGTTTCATTGCTTCCCACTTATTAACTACGATTTTTTATTTATTTTGAAATATCGGTTTGTTACTCGTGCTGAACGTACACACGGAGACACGTACATAATCACATGGAACTTTGTCTAAAGACGCTTCTAGAGATTAAGTCGACACCCAAAACTATATCATCGATTAAATATTAATATAAAATGTTGGTAGAGCGTTTCCAAATATAATATAAGTACAACATGTACCGAACCATTATTCGATCAAACATGCATGAGCTTGTTATGTCAAATAATGAAGTTAACTATTTTAGTCTATTGCTTGTTATTGGAGTGAGTTTTCATATATTTATATTATTTTTATGTCGTGACAATGCAAACAGGCAGTGCCACTCTAGACAGCAGGATGAGGTCAGTTTGTGTTCGTATTGATTGTCCACCAAACCGTCTTCCCCAGCGGACGATCAATATAACTTAAATGTCCCTTATCATATGCTTTGTCAAACCACTTTTTTAAGAATGCTTATTCCTCTCCAAATTTAAGATGTATATCTAGAGAAATAGTTTCATTACACGTTACTTTACAAATACAAGAAGTACTACAGAGGAAAGAACTGATAATTAAATGTTCTCACATCACAAGAAAGAAAATATTCGAGCTTTGAACTTTGAAGACGTATAGAGGATAGTAATATTGAAACCTAAAGTAAAGAATATTTGGTCTACAATCACAACAGTAATGGCCAACTGATAAACAAGCGTTAGTATTATTAATTCGTGAACATACTAAGTATACAACAAATGTATACTCTCAGGTTTAATGACTTTGCTCATCTTTAACTGTATAATATATAAGAAGTACTAATTTGTACATTTTAACATTGAAGAAGAGAATATAGTTGTAAATGTTCTGTGTAATAAGAACTGCATTATGAAGTTGTAACTTGACGTAGCGGGTTAGAACAGAGTTCTATGACATTGTGTCACTGCAATTTATTTTATATTTTAACGAAGTGTACAAAAGCATGTTGTTATTGTGAGCAGTTGACTGTACGAAAGAGAGATACAGAAACTAGGACGAGATAAATAAAAGAAGATCTGTCTCCATTTGGAGTTCTTATAACACGATTAACATTGAACAATTGACATACGAGATCGCAGCCGTGAAGGGCAGTTACAGAAATACGGAACTATAAGACATTTAGTTAAGACGGGATTGTTGTTATACGTCGAGCGGAAAACCTCCAGGGATTTACTGATGCAGGTAAGGGTATAAGCGATCCCGTGGTCCCAAGCCATCCTGACACCCTCGATGTGGGTTCCTCTTAGTTGTGAGGGGTTAGACAAAACAGCCACCACGTGTAGGCCGTGCGTGGAGACCCGTGTCGGTGGAAAGGTTTGTCCTGGTGGTTGAGGGATGAACATCTTAGCTCGTTCCAGTGTTCTACTGAATTGGGGGAGGTTGCGCATTTCCGATATACTACGGTTTTTGCTTCGTCTAAACGGGAGGTTAGGGACTACCGCCCCTAATCAGTCGGCCAGGACTACGTACGACCCCAAACACCAGGTCAGTGGGACGGCGAGCTCACTGTATCCCCTGTGTAGCCCTGTCATATCAGTGGGATGACCCATGGTTGGGCTCCGTGAAGGGTTGCGAGCACTGGGGGATGAATCACATACAATTTCTTACGGCAAACCCTAAATTTAAACGTGGAAAGAAAATAGCTGCGTTTTGGGGTCCTCGCTATTTAGTTATCTGTAGAACTGAGGAAGGGAGAAAGTTTACTACCGTGGATCCGAACATTATTCTGAAGGATTTAGATAATATTGCCGGTCCTTTAAAGTCATGCACTAGAACTCGCAATGGCACGCTCCTGGTCGAAGCAGCTTCTCCAACGCAGTATACTAAAATCTTGAAAGCCAATATGCTAGCGAGCTATCCGGTGCGTGTTGAATTGCATACGACCCTGAACTCTTCGCGTGGTGTTGTAAATACCAGCGCATTGGACGGTAGGTCTAATGAGGAGAATCATGAAAACTTGGCGGAACAAGGTGTGAGAAGTGTATATCGAGTTCGCCGCAAAGAACGAGGTCAACTAGTGCCCACTCGTACCCTTTTTCTTACCATTGAGCGGGTAGATCTCCCGCAAAGGATTAAGGCACGGTATGAAGCTATTGAAGTGAGGCAGTATATACCCAATCCATTGAGGTGTTATAAATGCCAGCGCTTTGGCAACACGAGTGATTTATGTAATGGATTTGCCCCTTGCGTTGCCTGCGGGGAAGTCAAGCATGACAATATATGCACTTCACCGCAAAGTGTGTTAACTGCAGTGGTAATCATTCATCGAACTCCACTGAATGTCCCCGTTTTATGGAGGAGAAGGCGATCTAAGAGATCCGGGTAAGAGAGAGAGAGTTTGTCCTTCGTGGAAGCCCGGAAACTCTTTTCTGTTCGCCATCCTTCTGTACCTAGGACCTTTACTTATAGTGCAGTTGCAGTTAAGCCTGTACCTAGACGTGAAATCGCAACACAAACCAGTGAAATAAATGGGGCAGTAATATCGGAAAGATCAATTACACCAAGATCACAGCCAAAGCAACAAACGACAGCACGAAGAACAGTGAGCGCACCGACCAAGTCCAGTCCTAAGAAGAAGGTCTCAGCCAAGTCACCGCCGAAAGCATCTAGATGTATCGTCAAGGAAATTTAAGACCTCGTATGACAAAGCTGACTTCCTCAATAAAAATAGTAAGACCAGGAAACGGAAAGCTAGCCAGCACTAAAGTCCAGGAACATATCCGTCAACATCTGAGGAATCATCTGAGGAGGACGCCGATCGGCGACTTTCATCCTCGCTGGTCGCAGTTTCCGATCCTGTTGGGAGACTCGATTGGAAGCTGCTAGTGCGAAAGCCGTTCTCCATTGAGAATTTGGAGTGGGTAAATCTTCTCGTCACTGCCCAAATGACAGTGAGGAAAGAGCAGGAAATACAAATAAAGAGCAGGAAATACCAGCTAAGAAATACATATTGTTTATCAATCTGTGGTAGTGACGTAGAGGTTACGTGGTCATGTGTCACCATATCTTCCACTTCTATTTTTTATCATTACATTCGTCTAAGTATGAGTTTATTTTGTCTAAGTTACTGACATAACAGTAAGTGTTGAATTCCCTGAAAAAGTTTTAATTTCAAATCTACCACATAGTACCTAAGATATTTGATATTTGATCTAACTTTACTGTATGCTCCTCTAAGTAAGTAAATATATCTGTTGTGATCTCTGACGTTACAGCTAACTATAGAGATACATATTTTATAAAATAAATAAAACCAGAAGAATTAAAAGAACAAAGGCACTTTGAGTAAATGTATAACTCGATTTATACGAAGTGGAGGCTTAAGCTTGTAATAATACATTGTTGAAGAATGTGTGGCAAAAGTAATGTGAATAAGGTTCGGAATATTTTAAAATAAAATCATTAGAGTGAAGCACATATGAGTAGAGGTTAAATCTGAAAGCTGATCATTTGATAAGCTTGTGTACTCTCCTCACACATGCACACGACGTTATCATGGTATGGCTCGCTTGACCCACTACCACATCAGAAAACGAGAATCTCCAACTGGATATTCATATAAAAAGTTGCAAATAAATGTTGGTGAAACAAACAAATATCAAGAACCTATGAAACAACATTCATTCATTCATTCAAGCAGCTGGCGGCTGACTGAGGGTGAGCACGATGTGTGTCATTCGTGTACCTGTCCTACACGGACTTAACCACTTAATGACAGGAAATGTGGGGTTTTACAGGTTGGTGGTTTAAGATAATGTAGATGAAAAGAAGGGAGGTAGCCGTAGCTCCTCATGGTAGCCAACTCGGCTGCAACGCTATGTTAGCACCGCTGGTGTGATAATTTTCAGGAAGAGTTTAATTTAAAATGTCTATTAAATTCAAACAGTAGTAATTTTAGGTTGAAATAAGTAATCTATTGTTACCGGGTGTGCCCGCACGCCATGGGGGGAAGCCGGTATAGCTTGTAGCGTCTTTCGTTTGTTCTGTAGTTCCCTAGAGACCTAACCAGGGCGCTCTGATGTTGAGGCAAACTCGCATAGAATTTTGTGGCCCGGCGCCTAATCACATCTTCCACATAGTGGAGAGATGAGGCTTCATGAAGGTATCTCACGGGAAACCTCCAGCAAACAGAATAGATGGCCCTAAGACATCTATTTTGTACACGCTCAATTTGACGGAGATTGGATCCTGCGGCCATGCCCCAGATCTCACAAGCATAAAGCATGATTGGAAGAATTAAAGCCTGAAAAAGGCGCAACTTAAGGGGTGTCGGCATTCCTGAGCGCATCATGGGGTATAACGAAGCCGAAGCTCCGCATGCCCGATGAGTCACCTCCTGGATGTGACCCCGAAAAGTTAGGCCCTTGTCCAGTTTTACACCTAAGTATTTTAGAGAATTTGTCCACTCTATCCTTCTGCCAGAATAATTAAAGGCGGGGAGGTTGGCTTGAATGTGACGCTTAGTGAAGAGTATGGCTTGGCTTTTCTCTGGGTTGATAGACAATCGCCAAAGCCTACACCAATCATGAATGAGGCTTAGGTGTCGCTGTATTTGGTTGAAGGCTCTGCGTGCGTTTCTGTTTGTATTGTATAGTAACACGTCGTCCGCATATTGGGCAATGTTGACGTGTTGCTCCGTGGGGAGATCCGCCACATACACGCTAAAGAGTGTAGGGGATAAGACAGAGCCTTCTGGGACGCCTCCTCTGATGGGTCGTCTGATAGAAAGCTTTCCCGCCACAACAACTGTGAAATGTCTGTGTTTAAGGAATGAGTGGAAGATGTGTATCATGTGTGCAGGAAGCCCCAGGGTGATTAGTTTGTGTAGGAGGCCTGCATGCCAGGTGGTAGAGAAGGCCTTCTCGACATCCAGAGATACCGCCGCAGTGAATGCCCTTTCCTGGAAACCCAGGGCAGCGGCCTCCACCAGACGGAGCAACTGCTGTGATGTCGAGTGCCCAGGACGAAAACCAAACTGATGGGGAGGAATAGCTTGAATGTCCCCCAATAGGGGCGACAAGCGGGCTGAAACAAGCCTCTCGAAAACTTTCGAGAGGACTGACAGGAGGCTAATGGAGCGGTAACTGGAGGGGAGAGCCGGATTTTTACCGGGCTTCAAAATGCAAATCACCCGAGCCTCCCTCCACTGCCGTGGAAAGTGGCCCAGGGCGAGACACATGTTAAAAACCCGAGTAAGAAAAAGAACGGCTTTGAATGGAAGATGGCGGAGCATGATAGGTGTCAACCCATCAGGTCCCGACGCTTTTTTGGGATTTAGACGCCGGAGTGCGCCCTGGAGCTCACTGGGTCTAATGAATATGAAACAACATCCCGAAAAGTGTGATTAAATATTTGGTTTAGTAGACATCCTTTCTAGAATACAGTTGTTTCCTCTTTTGATACTGTCTCTGCACTCAAACTGTGTCTACTTTATATCTACACGAAGAAAGCAAATAAAATCTAAGCCATAAACAAAGAACATAGTAAGTGTACAACTAAAAGCTTTACGGATAACTGTAAACGAAAATCCACAGAATAAGATGTTACGTGTGGTGCCATCTCTGGAGAATAATTCGCCGTTAGTGCAAGGTTTGTATATCTGATAATATTTCTTGTCAAGAAAAAATTCCTCTCCAAAAGACAATGGATGTAACTAAAAATATATTTGTAAATAATATAGTATATTGTTTATAACGCTAAAATACTCCATGAAATTAACACTATCTTCTCGAGCTTCTGTTCAAGGAAAACTTATTCTCTTTTCAGCTCCAAGTTGCAGAAGTAGATCGATTACAGTTGTAGTTGGTGATACTGTATACAGGCGAATGATGTGATAGTGAAATGTTCAAAAAGCGGGTTGTCATGGTTGTCTTTTAGTTTTCATGTTATTCCAAAAAAACAGCGGATTGCGGCTTAGGAATTTAAAGTAAAGAAAACGAGCAACTCTGAAATGGTTAATGAGATAGGATAAATAGATATAACTTAAATGTATTAATAAAATATATATTTGCCGTGCATATCAATTATACAACATTGTTTCACAGACTTTTGCCAGAAAATTGAAGATATACACTTTGTGCTAAATGCTAGTAAATATATTAAACTTATGCTATTTTGTTGACATTGTTAGATACACTTTACAAAACAAAACCTTTGCCATTTGTATTCGTTTCTGGTTTTATTGGTTTCCACTTATTAACTACGATTTTTAATTTCTTTGAAGTATCGGTTTATTACTCGTGCTGAACGTACACACGGAGACACGTACATAATCACATAGAACTTTGTGTAAAGACTTTTAGAGATTAAATGGAGACCCAAAACTATATCATCGATTAAATATTAACATAAAGTGTTGGTAGAGCATTTCCAAATATAAGTACAAAATGTCCCGAACCATTATTCGATCAAACATGCACGAGCTAGTTATGTTAAACAATGAAGTTAACTATTTTAATGTATTGCTTGTTATTGGAGTGAGTTTTCAAATATTTCTATTATTTTTATGTCGTGACAATGCAAACAGAATGCAATGTCAAGGCTACCAACCGTTAAAAGTTTTGACTCGTTCAACTCTACTGTATTTCCTAATTTCCATTTTACCTAATTTCCGTTTTAATATAACAACAGATAATGAAGAATGCGAGAGGAAATGTTGACCTTTTAAATACATAATCAATATACGCCGCCTATGAGAGTAATGTAAGAGCAGAATAGAATTGAATAATATCTGTAAGAGATGTGCTAGTGAAACAAACGCTATAGGTATTATATTTTAGTAGTATGGCTTGTGTAACATTTATGAAATTTGTATTGAATATTTCTAAATAAATATCTTATTAATTTTTAATTAGTTTCTTTTAGTTTCTCCAAACATTTAACTCGATTAACACAAAAGAAACAGATAAAACTATATCAGTAATTGTTGAAGAGTTAGTAAAGTAATGATAAGGTTTCATCAGTTGAGTATTAGTGTATTGAATAATAATTGTTTATTCTTTGTTATATTCTGAGAGTGATGTTGTATTTTAACAAATGATATTGTCATTACACAAACTACACACGCAGTTCTCAGAGTGACTGTGGTATCTCGTGTTGATTCTCTTTGGTCTAGTCTCGGCCGTCCATAGAATTCTATATGTATCTCAGTTGGTCTGTTTGGTAGTGCCAAGCTTCGATCTGCTATACAAGTACGTACATCAGTCTACCTGGCACTATTATTACAACTCCTTTAAAGTATCTTGTCTTCATTTTTTTGTTTTCTGAAGATCACTAGTGCATAATTTGTGTATATTATTTCAATGACCTCAGTGACAATAGGTATATGGGGTAGTGAAGCTCGTGATTATAGAGAATGCTGTTGACCAACCTGACAGAAATTTAGGTAATGGCCATCCTCTTTTCACACAAACACTATACTGCATTAAAGAAATATACCTAGTTAATATTGTACCATTAGTGCATAATCAGCATTCTGTAGTTATGCAAGTGCTAAAAAGGTCAAATTCAAGAAGTATCCATATAAAAATGAAATATATTTGCTGCTTGGATGTATTTATATTATTTTGGAAGTTTTCCTTTCCCATTCACAGTGATTTGTGTGTTTAATATAATGGTAAAATACATTTTAGGGAAAGATTACCTTCAAATAATAAGAGACAATGAAATCTGAGCTATATAATAGGTAGATAATGACTATTTGCTATAAAATTTTATACATAAAACAGAACATACCTGCCGAGATAGGATCTGACTGGTGGTGCCATTTGTAGGCAGCAAGACACGTCGGTAAAGAGATCGTTACCTCTAAATTAAAGTTGTTCTCCTTGTGGACAATCGATATAACTAAATTGAAGTAGCCTATGTAGTACGTCTATAACAGAAACTTAAACATTAATTTAACACTACCAATAGAAATCCCACAATGAACTATTTTTTAAATGATCAGAATTTTAATGAAGCAATAATATTATGGACATATTGTATTTAATAATAAATCGATATAATATAACACCTACCGATGTATATTAAATGTGGATGTTGAACACATTATAGCTAATTTTGAAAATGTTTGTGACTAATATATAAGAAATTGAAAATAACAACCAGGGATTTATTTACATAAGTAAACTTTCTCGTTACTCATTGTAGAGATAAATAATATTTCTGACATATTCTGTTATTCGTTCAAGCTCTGGACTGGTGCGCTTTTAAATAATAATGCAATTGTTTCCCTTTATTAACAGGTAGGTACGAAAGAGAGGGGAATTTTCATTATCATGACATAGTGAGCAGTTATTAGATGGTTTAACAAATTTTAAGAAATAATTTGTACATCATTAAGCAGAAAAGGTCAGTTGAGCTTTCATGTACAATCATGCAAGAAGGACACCAGAAAACAAATACAAATTCTTTATCAATCTGTGGTAGTGACATCGAGTATACGTAGTCCCATATCAACACATTTTCTAGTTTTATTCTTTATCTCTAAAGTGCTTTACGTAATCTTGGATTTATGTCTGAGTTACTGACATAACAGTTAGTTTTGAATTTCCTGTAAAAGTTGTAATTTCAAATCTACCACATAGTAACTAAGATATTTGATAGTTGCTTAGAGTTTACTATATGCTCCTATAAGGGAATAAATATATTTGTTGTTACCTTACAGGTAACTATAGAGATACCGATTTTATGAAAGGAATAAAAAAAGAATAACAAATAGGAGAGAAACTTACTTTGAGTAAATGTTTATCTCGATCTACACGATGTAATAATACATTGATTAAGAATGTGTCGCCAAAATAACGACAAAAAGGTTGGAATATTTTAAAATAAAATCACTACATATGTGGATAGTGAAAGATGTATGAGTACAGATCATTGGATAAGCTTCTCTACTCTCCTCTCACATTGCATACAACGTTAACCATGTATGACTCGATTGACCAACTAACAGATCAGAAAACGAGAATTTCCAACTGGATAATCATATAAAAAGTTCCAACTAAATGACAATGGGTGCATAGTGTAATCATCAGTAAAGTTAAGGCTTAAGGATTAAGGCTTTTTATTTGTAACTTCTTTTTATTTTATTATTTTTTTTATTTATAACTTATTTGCCTGG
The DNA here is from genome assembly GCA_030765055.1 of Mantis religiosa. Classification (NCBI taxonomy): domain Eukaryota; kingdom Metazoa; phylum Arthropoda; class Insecta; order Mantodea; family Mantidae; genus Mantis; species Mantis religiosa. The sequence goes on from CM060954.1 coordinate 155,344,950, forward strand.
TGCCGGTACATTGGACCCGGCTTACAGGCTCTAAATTTACATTGGTTTATAATTCTGGGTATGATTTTTTATTGTCTTTGGGGTTCTTCTAAAACCCATACGGCGACCTGTTCTGAGGCCGCCAAGAACCTATTTTATCTCGTTATTTGCCCCTGTCTTTCTTTTTCTTGTTTTTATATTTACACTGCGCTTATCTTGCGCGCGCGCGCGCACACACACACACCCCTAGGCATAACACGTACGTCCCAATATCACACGCACTACACTGTACAGACTTGGCTATTTACAATATTTACAATGTTCGCAGTTAGTCTGTGCGGCAGCGGGTAGCTGACTCCTGGGCTGCCGATGATGGCTGCCTCTTCCGAAGAGCGTGGTCTGAGCCAGGAAGGGTTGGGCGCGCATAATTTGGCAGTCGTGTTTTTTCTTCTTCAATATGCTTTGATTCTGGCGTGTTTTCGGTGCTTGGGTTCGTCTTTTCCAATATTGTGTATGGTGGGGTTTTGATGGTGTCGGATGCGCGCCCAGATAGAAGGGGCACGTTTATTGATGGCATCGTTGATGTAAGGGACGTGGGTTTCTCGTGAATGGTGGCAGTTGTTGTTCGGATAGGAGCAGACAGGATGTTGGGTAGGGATAGATTTTGTAGGGTTTGGAGATACTTTAGGACGACATTGGAGGCGTTGGCCCAGACCACGCAGGCGTACAGGACCACGTATAAAATAAAGAATCTATATAGGATGATCTTCGAGCGCAGCTTTAGCTGTTTGCTCCTAAATATGGGGGCGCACATCTTTAATCGCTGCCGCGTTTGTTGGCGCTATATCTTAGGTGGGTGGTCCAATGCATTGTGCGTGTCAACGTCACGCCGAGGTACTTGACCTGCTGACGACAGTGCAATATATGACCATCGACCCAGCAGACCAGCAGAACAATCGAGTCGTCCAGGTTAACCTGGACGGAATGGTTTCGTCCAGCACCTAGCCGCTTACTGCTGCTTTATCTGGGTAGTGTAGTGGTCTGTCTTTTGTCTCAAGCGTTTATGTCGGGGCATAGGTTTCTCTGATCTGTTGGGTTAAGCAGCTCAGGCTGCCGCCTGGGGCACATATTCCCAAGGCCGTCTTCACCCGAACTCTCCGCTTGAAGAAGGTCGGAGTGAAGACAGCACGATCAGAGGGGATAGGAAGCTATGTGGGGAAATTATCTAAACCCATTTCTGGTTCTGGTGTTTTCGGTGTGATGGAGAGAACCCCTTCTGGCTAATAGCCCATGGCGTCCTTGGGGGAGTTTGTACCTCCTCCTCCTGCGAGGAGCTCTTTGGTCATACCGACCCAGGTTGTTGACCAGCTCTCGGCTAAATACCTGGGTGTCCTGCTTGATCGCGGGCTAAACTTCACTCCCCATGTCAGGGCTAAGGCCATGTTGCACTCAGGCAGTTGTACTCCATTTTCAGGTCCAACATGCCTGCGACTATCGAGCCCAGATCTGGTAAAGTGTAATTTACTTTGTTTCATAGACTGACTTTCTCGAATGCAGTTATTTGTTCCTTTTTTACTGTCTGAGTATTCATACTATAGGGACTTTACGTCTACAATTTAAAAATAAATAAAATCTAAGCCATAGCCGATAAACAAAGTAGGAGTATACCTAACAGCTTTATAGATAATTATAAATGACAATCCGCGCAGTAAGATGTTGCTGGTAGTGCCATCTCCACAGTGCAAGGCGAACTAAGGGGTTTATGTCCTAAACAATATAATATAATGTTTATAACGCTAAAATACTCGATTAAATTAACACTATATTCTGGAGTTTCTGCTGAGTTTATTCTGTTTCTCGCTCGAAGTTGCAGAACAAATCAATTACCCCTGTAGATACCTACAAGTGAGCAGATAAGCTGAATGAAGTTATGCTGAAATGTTCAAAAAGCGGGTTGCCATGTGTTGCCTTTTAATATTCATGTTATTTCAATGAACACCAGAGTGTAGCTGAGAAATCTAAAGACGGAGAATCCTATACAAACAACAAAAGTGTGTGCTCCAATTTAAATTTGATTTGTTCATCTCACCTGCACAATATATATGAGAGTATAAATATGTACATTAAAGTAATTGAAGAAGAGAATATATTTGTAAATTATGTGTGTAATAAGAACTGCATTATGAAGCTGTAACTTGACGACGCGTCTTAAAGCGTAGTTCTATGATATTGCGTATCTGCAGTTTTACTGCATGCTCGTATTAGGCAGTAGCTATATTTGTTGTGATCTGTGACGTTACATGTAACTATAGATATACAGATTTTATGAAAGGAGTTATAACAGAAGAATTAAAAGAACAAATAACTTACTCTGAGTAAATGTATAACTCGATTTATACGAAGTGGAGGAGTAAACTTGTAATAATACATTCCTGAAGAATGTGTGCAAAAATAATGTGAATTAGGTTCGGAATATTTTGAAATAAAATCATTACAGTGAAGCACTTATGAGTACAGGCTAAATCTGAAAGCGGGTCATTTGATAAGCTTCTGTACTCTTCTCACACATGCTATACGACGTTAACATGTTATGGCTCCCTTGACCAACTACGAGATCAGAAAACGCGAATTTCTAACTGGATATTCATATAAAAAGTTTCAAATAAAGAAATTTATTCATTTAATTAATCAATGAACCAATGACACAAGTTCCCGAAAAGTGTTATTAAATATTTTCTTTCACAGACTTCCTTTCTGGAATACAGTTCGTTGTTCCTTTGATATTGTCTGTGTGTTCATACTGTGTCTACTTTATATCTACAGAGGGAAATAAAATAAAATATAAGCCAAAAAAATTGAACAACGTAGGAGTATACCTACAATATTTATAGATAATTATACATGATAATCCGTGCAGTAAGATGTTACGAGTGGTGCCATCTGTAGACAGCAAACGCACTCGGTGGGAAGATTGAGGGTATTGCCTGTCAACCGAAATTCCTCTCCAATGGCACTTTAAAGTGGGTTCCTATATGTCGCTTTTTAATGTTCATGTTATTCCAATGAATAGCGGAGTTCAGCTTAAACTATAGACAACGAATAATCCTGAAAATGCTATTGACATAACATGTAGCGACAGGTTATGTACTTTAATGAGATAGGCATTTGTTGTGCACACTGTTGACAGATAATTCAAATTATACAGTCTGTGTCATATGATAGTAAATATAATAAATTTATTATAATTTGATCAAATTGTTAACCATAATTTACAAAATATTAAAAGTTACACATTTTGTGTTCGTAGATCACTGCATTCCTGGATAATACTCCACTTACTCTCCTAGCGGACGATAAATATAACTAAAGCAATTCTTATGCTTTGTCAAGTCACTCTTTTAAGAAAGCTTATTCCGCTCCAAGTTTAAGATGTATATTTAGAGAAATAGTTTCATTACACGTAACGTTAGATATACAAGAGGGAATACAGGGGAAAGAACTGATAATGAAATGTTATATCACGAGAAACAAAAAATAGAAGCTTTGAAATTTAAGATGTGTTAAGACTAGTAACGTTGAATAACAACAGGAATAGGGCAGTTACATAAATACGGAACTATAAGACATTTAGCTAAGACGGGATTGTTGTTATACGTCGAGCGGAAATAGCTACCTGTGCCGGGGATATTAAAACTAAACTCACGGATTGCTAGAATCGAGTTATAACGTGATCCTATGTAAGTTTACATCAGAAAAATAAATACAAATTGTTTTTCAATCTGTGGTAGTTACGTCGTCATACATCGCTACATTTTCGATTTCTATTCTTTTTTCGTGACATTCCTTTAAATACTCGTGAGTTTATGTCTGAGTTACTGGCATAAGAGTGAGTTTTGAATTTCCTGTACAATATTTAATTTCAAATCTACCACATAGTATCTAAGATATTTGATAATTGCTCAAAGTTTATTGTATGCTCGTATAAGGAAGTAAATATATTTGTTGTGATCTCTGACGTTACAGTTAATTACACAGATACAAGCTTTATAAAAGGATCAAAAACAGAATAATTAAAATGACAAAGAGCTTAATGTGAGTAAGTGTTTATATTGAAGAGAAAGCTTGAAATAATACGTTGTTGAAGTATGTGTGACGAAAGCAATAAGAATAAGACTCCGAATATTTTAGATAAAATCACTAGATATGCATCAGTGAAATGACGTATGACGTTAAATCTGAAAACTGGTCATTTGATACACTTCTCTACTCTCCTCATATGACGTTAACAAGGTATGTCTCACTTGACCAACTAACAGGTAGATCACAACACGAGCATTTTAAGCATATTAAGTTCCAAATAAATGTCATTGAGGTATTGAGTGGTATTCAAAGAACTTATTAAACCAGAGAGAGAGCCAAGAGCGAAAGCAAGTCGTCCGGGTGCTCCCGGACGGTTGGTAGAGCGCCACGGTACCTATCCGCTGTGCGGATTTACCCATGTGGTCTTACAGAGTTTGTCTTTTCTCCAAAGCTTGGATGTCCTTGTTAACTGATGGACCTGATTCGACCTCTGCTCCTGGCGGCGGGATGAGCTTCCAAGTAGGAGGCCAGTGCCCTAAACCGCCACGCTAGGGGCGGCCTGCGTTGCAGTGTCCGTCCAGCGTGTCGGGGCCAGGAGCGAGAGGTCGGGTGGTTGGGGACCGTTTACGTTATGGTTCTCTTCGAGGTCACACAGGGGAACCTGGCTGCCGGGGGTCAGCCGACGGGCAAGATCCAGCCCTGGTGTGGCCGGAAGCAGGGTGTAGTGTTGAGGGGATGAGAGGCTGGTCTCACCACCCAAGGTGTCCTTGGGGAGGCGGTAGCTCTTTCTCCTCCTGGGCACACGGTGGTCAAATTGTCCTAGTCTGTTCACTAGGTGGTTGGGATGGAATGTAATCCTGGCATACAATGTGCGCGAGCGCTCACGCACAACGTCCTCAACGTAAGGTATGCCAGAATGGGAGTGTAGGATGTGTGATGGAAACATACGTTCGGTATCGCAGATCATCCTAAGCACCCTGTTCTGCACGGCTTGCAGTCTGCGGATGGTGGTACGAGCCACCGATCCCCAGACCTCACATCTATACAGGATCAGGGGCGGGATGGTCACACGATACACCCGTAGTTTCAGGCGAGTGCGCATGGTCGAACGGAATATAGGGTAAAACTGCCTAAGCGCTGCATGGCCGAGGCCGATATTTTCACGGGCATGTGGAGTGAATGTGAGGCCTCGGTCCAGTCGGACACCCAGATATTTGGCAAATCGGGCCCAAGAAATCCTCCTCTGCTTCAAGCTCAGGTCTCCTTCCGGACGCCAGCGGAGGACCTTCCCCAGCAGAAGGGCAGAGCTCGTCTTGGGCTGATGGCCATCGTCCACCTTTCATTCCACGTGTCGATGGCTCAGAGTGATCGTTGCAGCGGAGGGAGGCAGTAGCGGATGTTTTTGTTCTGGACCAAGATGAGGACGTCGTCAGCATATTGGCACAGAACAGTGCGAGGCTCTGTAGGGAAGTCAGACATATAGACAGCAAAGAGTAACGGCGAGAGTACACTGCCTTCCGGGACTCCCGCCGCTATGGGTCTGACGGAGGAGAGTTTGCCTTCGACCCGCACCCTGAAGGTTCGATACCGGAGGAAACTACTGATCAGGGTGATCTCGAAAGTGTGATTAAATATTTGCTTTAGCAGATTTCCTTTCTCGAATATAGTTGCTTGTTCCTTTGATACTGTCTCTGTATTCACACTGTATCTACGGAGAAAACAGATGAAATCTAAGCCATAGGCAATAAACAAAGTAACTATACCTAAAAGCTTTATGGATAACTATAAACGATAATCCGCACAATAAGATGTTACGTGTGGTGCCATCTCTGGAGAGCAATACGCAGTTAGTGCAAAGACTGTATATTTGATAATATTGCGTGTCAACCAAAATTCCTTTCAAAGGACAATAGATATAACTAAAACATTGTCGCCTAAACAATATAGTATATTGTTTGTAACGCTAAAGTACTCGATGAAATTAACACTTTCTTCTCGAGTTTCTGTTCAAGGAATACTTATTCTCATTTCTGCTACAAGTTACAGAAGCAGATCGATTGTTGATACTCTGTACAGGCGAATGAAGTGATAGTGAAATGTTTAAAAAGCGGGTTGTCATGGTTGTGCTTTAGCTTTCATTTTATTCCAGTGAACAGCAGAGTGTGGCTTAAGAATTTAAAGATGTAAAATTCGAAGTAAAGACAACGAATAACTTTGAAATGGTTAATGACATAAAACAAACAGATATAGCTAATGTGGTTTAATAAGATAAGCATTTGTTGTGCACTAATATAATATGTCAATTATACAACATTGTTTACAGACTGTTGCCAGGAAATGTAAGATGTACACTTTGAAATTAATGCTAGGAAATATATTAAACATATATTTCGATGAAATTGTTAGTAACACATTACAAAACAAAAAATTTCGCCATTTGTATTGGTGTATATTTCCATTCTTTTACAATTATTAACAATGACTTTTTATTCGTTTGAAAATATCGGTTTATTACTCGTGCTGAACGTATACACGGAGACACGAATCACATGGAACTTTCTATAAAGACGCTTTTAGAGATTAAGTGGACACCCGAAACTATATCTTCGTTTAAATTTTAACATAAAAATGTTGGTAGAACATTTCCATATATAATATAAGTATAAATATACCGAAACATTATTCGACTGAACATGCATGAGCTAGTTATCGACTCTAACTTAATCTCACAATCGCAAATCCTCGCTCTGACTCTGGCACAAGAGTGTGGTGACACGTCATGCGAAGATATCAAGTATCGATCATTTTTTATAAGATTTGACTTGAGGTGTTGTTACACTTCTACTGATTTTCCTATTCCCATTGTATGTACAAGGAAATATACATGTTAGATTAACGAAACTTCTGTCTTACAGGCAGACACTACAGAGATTCCGAAATGAATACAAACAGAATAAGACATCAAAGGAATTCAGTTTATTGCTGCAAATGTTTTTCTCGATATTAGAGTTGTATGAATAAACGTAGTTACAATTTAATATAATACTTTGAGAATAATTATAAATATTGTTGCTTGTGATAAAATATGACAAGTAGTGCCATCTCTAGACACCAGGATGAGGTTAGTTTGTGTTCGTGTAGCTTGTCCATGAAAACGTTTCCCCTAGCGGACGGTCAGTGTAACTAAAACAACGTTTCTTACCATATGTTTCTCAACGCAGTTTCTAAGAATACTTATTGATTTGCGAGTTTAAGATGTATATTTAGAGAAAGTTTCATAACACGTCAGGTTGCAGAAGCAAGAGGGAATACAGGGGGATGAAGTGCCAGTGAAATGCTTCCATGGTATCAGGGAAACAAAATATTGCAGCTTAGAAAGGATAATAATATAGAAACCTGAAGTAAAGAATATTTGGTCTACAATCACAACAGTGATGACGAACGGATAAACAGGCGTTAGTAATATTAATTAGTGAACATCCTACGTATGTGCTCTTATTTAATATCGTTTTGCTGATCTTTACCTGTAAAATATAGATATGTTAAGAGCATAAATTTATATATTTAAACAGTTGAAGAAGAGAATATATATGTAAAGATTGTATGTAACTGAACTGCATTAGGAAGTTGTAACTTGACGTTACGTGTTAAAACAAGAGTTCTATGACATTACGTCATTGCAATTTGTTTTGTATTATAAGGAAGTGTTCAAACGTGTTTTGTTATTGTGTGTAACTCACTATATTGAAAGAGAAAGATGGAATTAAGGGACGAGTATTAAAGACGTGTTGTTTCTCTGTCTACAAATAGATGGTTCACATTCAATAAATACTCAAGTCAAATATATTTCATAGACGCAAGACAAATACCTTTCCCTGGTGGGCGACTTTTTATGGACTTGTTAGAGATTTTTATAATTACTTTTACTAAAGTAATTAGCTTATTTTTCTTGAGTGGCGTATGAGATCTTTTTCCTTCTGTATGACTTTTGTGTAACGGCAAAGGTAACACATATACAGAATCGTACAACACAAAATTGTAGACCTCTGATATATGTTATGATATAGGAAGTTGTTATTGTTTTATATGTTCTGGATATAAAAAGCGAAATTGATATCAAAAACATGAAACAGCAAGCGATTCTTAATTTTGATACGCCCCAAGCCAACTTTACTAAAAGTAAAGAAATATTTAATAACAAGGAGTAAATACAGCAATGTGAGCTTTTATAAATAATAATTTGTACATGAATGACTAGAAAAGGCATGTGATATGACTTTCAAATGCTTTTACGTGAAATAATGCAAAGAGCACAAAATATATTTGAAATGCATCCCCTAGCAACGAATTCTCTAAACATTTGACTGTCACTGGCCGTAAAGTAAATAAGTAATCACGGAATAGGACAATAAATGGTTTTATTATTTCCTCCAAACGTTTATCTCGATTTACACAAAGAAAACGAAAAACGTATATAAGAATTTCTTGAATGGTTAGAGAAGATAAGTGAATGAAATTCGTAATATTCTAAAATAAAAATCGTTGTAGATATATAATAACAAGATTTAGTTAGTCGAATATTAGTGTATATAATAATTGTTTCTTCTTTGTTATATTCTGACAGTGATGTTGTATTTTAACAAATGATATTGTCATTACACAAACTACACACGCAGTTCTCAGAGTGATGTGGTATCTCGTGTTGATTCTCTTTGGTCTAGTCTCGACCGTCCATAGAATTCTATATGTATCTCAGCTGGTCTGTTTGGTAGTGCCAAGCTTAGATCTACTATACAAGTACGTACATCAGTCTACCTGGCGCTGTTATTACAACTCCTTTAAAGTATCTTGTCTTCATTTTTTGTTTTCTGATGTTCACTCGAGGAAAATGTTTGTATATTATTTGGATATCCTAAGCGACAATAGGTATATGGGGTACTGAAACTCGTAATTGCAGACAAAGAGAATGCTGCTACCAACCTGACAAAAATTTAGTTAATGCCTATCCTGTTTTCACACAAACACTATACTGCGTTAAGGTTCTATACCTAGTTACAAATGTAGGATTGGTACACAATCTGTATTCTGTGTTTACACAAGTATAAACAAAATTCCAATTAGAAAAGTGTCCATTTAATAATGAAATATATTCAATTTCAATTCAATTCCAGGCTGGCAGGCTGTTTGGAACTGCTCTAAGGGTGGTCAAATCGTGTACCTGCTCTGAGAAGAGCTTTACCATGTAGTGGCAGCATGTGGATGTCGTAGGCTGACGGGTGAAAATTAAGTGGGTGTAGAGAAGGGGGGTAGCTTGTTGCTCCTCAGGGAATGATGAACCGGGTGCTACAGACAGCGTGCACCGCTGGTGGATGAGTTAATAAACTTGGAAGAAGATAAGTATAATTTCAGTTTTCCAGAATAAATGTTGGATAGCTGTAATTTAGTTTAGGCTGGAATGAAATATATTTGCAGTTTCTATGTCTTTACTTTATTTTAGAAAATTTCCTTTTCCATTGACAATCATTCGTTAGTTTGGTATTGTGTCAACATGCATTATAGCGAAAGATTATATTCAAACAATAAAAACAATAAAATCTAAGCTATATCTAAGGAACATAATGACTATTTGTTATAAAATGTTGGACATAATAACAGATCATCCCTGTCGAGGTCAGATATTACTGGTGGTGCCATCTCTAGGCAGCAAGACACGTCGTTAAAAAGATCGTATTTCTGTTAGCGTTATCTCTAAAATAAAGTTGTTCTCTTTGTGGAGAATCTATATAACTAAGGTGAAGTGGTATATGTAATATGTTTATTACAAAAACTTAGACATTAAATTGACGCTACTTATAGAACTCCCAGAATGAACTATTTTGTAAACGATCAGAACTTTAATGAGGTATTGATGTTATGAGCACGTTGTGTTTAATAATAAATTGATGTAATGTAACAGTTATTCCTGTTTGTGACTAATATCTAAGAAATTAAAATGCACCAGAGATGTACTAACATTAAGCTATAAAGTAAGCTTTCTCGTTGCTCATTTTAGAGATAAATAATTTTCCTGACATCATTTGTTATTCTTTGTAGCTCTGCTTTGATGCGCTTATAAGTAGTAATGCAATTGTTTCCATTCTTTAACCTGTAGTTATGAAAAGAGAGAGGGATTTTTATTATCATCACATAGAGAGCAGTTCTTATGCAGTTTAAGTAATTTTAAGGAATAATTTGTACAACATAAAGCAGAAAAGATCAGTTGAACTTTTATGTACACGTATTCAAGGAGGACACCAGAAAAGAAATAAAAATTCTTTATGAATCTGGGTAGTGACGTAGAGCATACGTGAACATATATCATTACATTTTATATTTAATCCTTTATCTTTACATTCCGTTAGGTATTCGTGAGTTTATGCCTGAGTTACTGACATAAGAGTGAGTCTTGAATTTCCTGTAAACGTTTTAATTTCAAATATTCCACATATCAAATAAGATATTTGATAATTGCATTAAGTTTACTGTATACCCCAAAAATATGCCCGTATAATGTGAATAAAGTTGGAATATTTTAAATTAAAATCACTACATAAGTGGACAGTGAAAGATGTATGAGTACAGATCATTTGATAAGCTTCTCTTCTCTCCTCACACATGGCATACAACGTTAACCAGCTTATGACTCGATTGACAAATGAAAGATCATAAAACGATAATTTGGAACTGGATAATCATATAAAAAGTTCCAGCTAAATGACAATGGTTGCATATTGTAATCATCAGTGAAGTTATGAAACGAGATATGGTTAAGTGTAGTTAAATACTTAGTTTCGTAGACTTACTTTCTCGAATTCAAGTATTTGTTCCCTTGATACTGTCTGAGTTTTCATACTATAGCGAATTTACATCTACACGGAGAGACCAAATAAAATCTAAGCTATGACCCATGAACAAAGTAAGAGTATACCTAACAGCTTCATAGATAATTAAAAATGACAATCCGCGCAGTAAGATGTTGCTAGTGGTGCCATCTCCAGACAGCAAGGCGAATTTAGTGGAAAGATTGTATATTTGATGATATTGAGTCAACCAGAATTCCTCTTTAATATGCAACAGACATAACTAAAATGTTGTGTCTTAAACAATATAATATAATGTTTATAACACTAAAATTCTCGATGAATTTAACACTACCTTCTGGCGTTTCTGCTGAAGAAAGTTTATTCTGTTTCCCGCTAGAAGTTGCAGAATAAATCAATTAAACCTGTAGATACAAGGGAGACGATAAGGTGAATTAAGTGATAGTGAAATGTTTAAAAAGCGGGTTGCCGTGTGTTGCCTTTTAATATTCATGTTATTTCAATGAACAGCAGAGTGCGGCTTTGAAATCTAAATATGGAAAATTTAAACTAAAGACAACGAATAACTCTGAAATGGTTAATGACGTAATAGGCTAATTATATAACATTGTTTCAGAGACTGTTGCCATAAATTGCTCTCATGCTAGTAATTATATCAGATTGATGACATTTTGATGTAATTATTAGATATACCTTACAAAACAAAAATTCTCACCATTTATATTAATGTATAGTTTCATTCTTTTACACTAATTAACAACGATGTTTTGTTTATTTTGAAATATTAGTTTATTACTCGTGCTGAACGTACACACGGAGACACGACGCTTTAACAGGTTAACTGTACAACCGAAACTATATCTTCGATTAAATATGAATGTAAAAATGTTGTTAGAACATTTCCATATATAATATAAGTAGAAATATACCGAACCATTATTCGATCGAACATACATGAGCTAGTTATCGACTGGCGCTTTAACCTCTCTCACCCATACTCTAACTTACTCTCACAATCGCAAATCCCCGCTCTCGGTCTGGTACAAGTGTGCGGTGACACGTCATCCGAAGATATCAAATATCGATGGTTTTTTTATAAGATTTGACATGAGGTGGTGTTACACTTCTACTGATTTTCCTATTCCCATTGTATGTACAAGGAAATATACATATTACTTTAACGAAACTTCTACCTTACAGATAAACAGTATAGAGATTCTGAAATGAATAAAAAGAGAATAAGCAGGACAACAAAGGAATTCAGTTTACTCCTGCAAATGGTTTTGTCCATATTAAACGAATAAGGTTGTAATTCTAGACTTGAAAAAGGTCCTATGAACGAGATTCGTGTGAGATGGGGGAGACCAAGTTTGAAGCCCCTCTTTAACGTGAGATAAGTTTAGGAAGTACTGGTCTATTTTTTCCTAAAATGCCACAGGTCAAATATAAAAACAAGCATTTTGAAGGCTGTAGTCATAATAAAGGTGTCGAAATGGCAGCAAAGGTGTTTTGAATTATAGCTTTTTAATTTAAAGCGGTAATGCCAAATTTTTGTAAAATGATCGCAGATCTACTTAGTTTACAAGAATGCCATTCTCACAGAAAATAATTTTCTATCTTGTTGATAGCCAAAAGTACACCGCAGTTTATTAATGTTTTTATCATGTCAAGTATAGTTAAGTCAACGCTATATTAACAAACGTAATTGCAATTTAATATATTAATTTGTGAATAATTATAGATATTGTTGCTGGTGATAAAATATAACAGGTAATGCAATCTTTGGACAGCAGAATGAGGTTAGTTTGTGTTCGCATTGCTTGTCCACCAAAACGTCTCTCCTAGCGGACGATCAATATAACCAACACAAAGCTGCTTATCATATGTACTCTCAAGCCAGTCTTTTAGGAATGCGTATTCCTCTCTAGGTTTAAGATGTATATTTAGAGAAATAGCTTCATTGTACGTTCCGCTACAGATACAAGAAGGAGCACATGGGAATGAAGTGACAATGAAATGCTTCCATGGTATCAGGGAAACAAAAGATTGGAGCTTAGAAAGGAGATAACGGATTGACAAGCGTTAGTAATATTAATTAGTAAACATCCTATACAAACAACAAATGTATGTGTCAAATTTAATGTTGGTTTGCTCATTTTAACTGGATAATATATATATATATATATATATATATATATATATATATATATGAGAGTATAAATACGTACATTTAAGTAGTTAAAGAGAATAAATTTGTAAAGTATGTGTGTAATAAAAACTGCATTATGAAGGTGTAACTTGATGTCAGGGGTTAAAGCGTAGTTCTATGACACTGCTTCACTGCAATGTTACCGTATGCTCCTATAAGGAAGTAAATGGTTTTGTTGTCGTGGTCTCTGACATTACAGGTAACTATAGAGATACAGATTTCATGAAAGGAATAAAAACAGAAGGTTTAAAAGGACAAAGAAGTTACTTTGAGTAACTGTATAACTCTATTTATACGAAGTGGAGGAGTAAGCCTGTAATAATACATTGCTGAAGAATGTGTGGCAAAAATAATGTGAATAAGGTTCGGAATATTTTAAAATAAAATCATTATAGTGAAACAACTTATGAGCACGGGCCAAATCTGAAAGCAGGTCATTCCATAAGCTTCTGTACTCTCCTCACACATGCCATACGACGTTAACCTGGCATGGCTCGTTTGACCAACTACCAGATCAGAAAACGAGAATTACCAACTTGATATTCATATAAAAAGTTCCAACTAAATAACTCGGAGTGCTTGAATAATCAGGGAAGCTATAAAACAAGATCACGAAAAGTGTGATTAAATATTTTATTTAATAGACTTCCTTTCTGGAATACAGTTAATTGTTCCTGTGATTTTGTCTCTGTATTTATACTCTGTCTACTTTATATCTACAGGAAGGAAGCAAATGAAATTTAAGCCATAAACAATGAACCAAGTAGGAGTATACCTAAAATATTTGTAGATAATTATAAATGATAATCCGCGTTGTAAGCTGTTACGTGTGGTGCCATCTCTGGACAGCAAACGCACTCGGTGGAAAGATTGTATATTTGATGATATTGTCTGTCAAACAAAATTCCTCCTTAATGGACAATAGACATAGCTATAAGATTGTCTACTAAACAATATAATACAGTGTTTATAACATTAAAATACTCAATGAAATTAACACTATATTCTCGAGTTTCTGTTCAAGGAAAAGTTATTTCTTTTGATGCTCCAGATTAAGATAATTGTTTGTAGAAGTAGATGAATTACATTTTAAAGCGGGTTGCTATATGTTGCCTTTTTGTGTTCATGTTATTCCAATGAACAGCGGAGCTCAGCTTAGACATTTAAAGAAGGAAAGTTTAAACTAAACACAACGAATAACTCTGAAATGGCTAATGACATAATATAAGTAGTGACAGGTTATGTACTTTAATGAGATTGGCATTTGTTGTCCAGAAAGACTTGTCGGTATCATATGATAGAACAATTATATAATATTGTTTCACAGACTGTTGACAGATAATTTAATCTATACACTCTGTGTCATATGATAGTAAATATAATAATTCTATTATAAATTAATCAAATTGTTAAACATAATTTACACAATATAAAAGCTGACACAATTTGTGTTCGTAGATAGCTCCATTCCTGGATAATGCTCCACTTACTCTCCTAGCGGACGATCAATATAACTAAAGCATTTCTTATGTTTTGTCAAGTCACTCTTTTACGAATGCTTATTCCTCTCCAAGTTTAAGATGTATATTTAGAGAAACAGTTTCATTACACGTCACGTTACAGATAGTAGATGAAATACAGGGGAAAGAACTGATAATGAAATGTTATTATATCACGAGAAACAAAAGATTGGAGCTTTGAAATTTAAGATGTGTAAAGGATAGTAACTTTGAATAACAACAGGAATAGGACAGTTACAGAAATACGGAACTATAAGATATTTACTTAAGACGTGATTGTTGTTATACGTCGAGCGGAAATAGCTACCTGTACCGGAGATATTAAAACTAAACTCACGAATTGCTAGAATCGAGTTATAATGTGATCGTATGGAAGTTTACACCAGAAAAGAAATACAAATTGTTTATCAATCAGTGGTAGTGACGTAGAGCTTACGTGGTCATATATCGCTACATCTTCGATTTTTATTCATCATAACTTTACTTTAATTATCCGTGAGTTTATTTTGTTTGAGTTACTGGCATAAGAGTGAGAGTTGAATTTCCTGTAAGAATTTAGGACAAGGAACTTACTTTGAGTAAATGTTTAACTCGAGTAAGCTTGTAGTAATACATTGTTCAAGAATGTGTCACCAAAGAAAAGTGAATAAAGTTTGCAATATTTTAAAATAAAATTACTAGATATACGGTTAGTGAAAGATGAATGAGGCTGGCCCCGTAGCTTAGTCAGTACAGCATCTGACTGCTGTGTTAGGGGCCCCGTTTCGAAAGCCGGCGCTGGGGTTTGGGAATTTTCACCGACCAAGATAATTCCTTATCTTCCCCAGAGTCTGGAAGTATGAATGAGAGTGCGAATGTGTACGTGTTGAAATGACTAAACCCTAACGAACAAGAGTTAACACCTTCGACATGTTCCCAAGGAGAACTGCGCCGATATAACCACTGCAGTCAAGGGTGTAGTATAAATGGGAGATAAACACTTATGAGTACAGGTTAAATGTGAAAGCAGATCATTTGATAAGCTTCTGTATTCTCCACACACGTGCCATACGACGTAAAGTATGAATCAGGTATCCTTTTCTTTTTATTTGTAACATTATGTCATATCGGATGATGAATGAAATGGGTAAAATATAGCTCAAATGTGTCTTAGGTCCATGGAACTTAGAGTTTCCTGACATTCTTCTATCAGGATAAGGGAAAACTCCGGAAAAAGCCTTATTATGCACTGTTCACTCACAAACTAGGCTTTAATACGCGTCACTATTTACTCCAAACACTGTTCACTCACAAACTGGGCTCAACGCGAACACCACTATTTACTACTTCTATTCCCACTCTTTGCACATGGTCATTTGTAGCACACGATTAGTTGATTGTCCAATATCCAATGTATCACTCTCTACATCCACCGGCCAATCTGCCTTTACATCAAGAAAGGAGATATGATTAAGTGGAATTAAATACTTAGTTTATAGACTTACTTTCTCGAATTCAAGTGTTTGTTCCCTTGATACTGTCTGAGTTCTCATGCTATAGGGACTTTACTTCTACACAGAGAGAACAAATGAAATCTAAGCTAAAACCCATGAACAAAGTAAAAGAATACCTAACAGCTTCATAGATAATTATAAATGGCAATCCCCGCAGTAAGATGTTGCTAGTGGTGCCATCTCCAGACAGCAAGGCGAAGTTACTAGAAACATTGTATATTTGATGATATTGTGAGTTAACCAGAATTCCTCTCCAATATACAACAGACATTACTAAAAGGTTGGGTCCTAAACAATATAATATAGTGTTTATATCACTAAAATACTCGATGAAATGAACATTATTTTCTCAAGTTTCTGCTTAAGGAATAATTTCGACGGGCGCTTGAACCTCTCTCACCCATACTCGAACTTACTCTCACAATCGCAAATCCTCACTCTCGCTCTGGCACAGGTGTGTGGTGACACGTCATCCGAAGATATCAAGTATCGATCATTTTTTATAAGATTTGACTCGAGGTGTTGTTACATCTCTACTGATTTTACTATTCCAATTGTATGTACAAACAAATATACATATTAGTTTAACGAAACTTCTTCCTTACAGATAAACAGTTCAGAGATTCTGAAATGAAGACAAACAGAATAAGTATGACAACAAAGGAATTCAGTTCACTCCTGCAAATATTTTTGTCGATATTAAACGAATAATGTTGTATTTCTAGACTTGAAAGGGCCAAAAGGACCTATAAACGATACAACACTAAACATTGTGTCCTAAATAATATAATATATTGTTTATAGCATTAAAATACTCGCTGAAATTACCGCTATCTTCTCGAGTTTCTGTTCAAGGAATAGTTATTTTTTTATGCTTCTGTTTATGATAAAAGTTTTGTAGAAGTATATAAATTAAAGTTTAAAGCGGGTTGCTATGTGTTGCCTTTTAAATTTCATGATATGCTAATGAACAGCGAAGTTCAACTGAGACATTTAAACAACGAAAGTTTAAACTAAAAACAACGAATAATTATGAAATGACTAATGACATAAAATAAGTAGCGACGGGTTATGTACTTTAATGAGATAGGCATTTGTTGTGAGGTAAGATTTGTCTATATCATATGATAGGTCAACTATACAACGTTGTTTCACAGACTGTTGACAGATAATTCAAATTATAGAGTCTGTGTCACATGATAGTAAATATAATAAATCTATTATAATTTGATAAAATTGTTAAACCATAATTTACAAAATATTAAAACTAACACAATTTATTTTCGTACATTACTGCATTCCTGGATAATACTCCACTTACTCTCCTAGCGGACGATCAATATAACTAATGCATTCCTTATGTTTTGTCAAGTCACTCTTTTAAGAATGCTTATTCCGCTACAAGTTTAAGACGTATATTTAGAGAAATAGTTTCATTACACGACACGTTACAGGTACAAGAGGGTATACAGGGGAAAGAACTGATAATGAAATGTTATTATATCACGATAAACAAAAGATTGGAGCTTTGAAATTTAAGATGTGTAAAGGATAGTAACGTTGAATAACAACAATAATAGGACAGCTACAGAAATACGGAACTATAAGACATTTAGCTAAGACGGGATTGTTATACGTCGAGCGGAAATAGCTACCTGTACCGGAGATATAAAAGCTAAACTCACGGATTGCTAGCATTGAGTTATAATGTGATCGTATGAAAGTTTACACCAGAAAAGAAATACAAATTATGTTTCAATCTGTGGTAGTTACGTCGTCATATATCACTACATTTTCGATTTCTCTTCTTTATCATTATATTCCTTTAAATACTCGTGAGTTTATGTCTGAGTTAATGGCATAACAGTGAGTCTTGAATTTCCTGTAAAATCTACCACATAGTACCTCAGATATTTGATAATTGCTCAAAGGTTACTGTATGCTCGTAGAAGGAAGTAAATATATTTGTTGTGATCTCTGACGTTGCAGGTAATTACAGAGATAGAAATTTTATAAAAGGATCAAAACAGAATAATTAAAATGACAAAGAGCTTACTGTGAGTAAGTGTTTATCTGGAAGAGAAAGCTTGTAATAATACGCTGTTGAAGAATGTGTGACGAAAGCAATATGAATAAGACTCCGAATATTTTAGATATAATCTCCTCATATGACGTTAGCAAGGAATGGCTCACTTGACCAACTGACAGGTAGATCACAACACGAGCATTTTAAGCATATTAAGTTCCAAATAAATGTCATTGAGGTAACGAGAGGTATTCAAAGAACTTATGAAACCAGATCTCGAAAAGTGTGATTAAATATCTGCTTTAGCAGACTTCTTTTCTCGAATACAGTTGCTTGTTCCTTTGATACTGTCTCTGTATTCACACTGCATCTACTTTATATTTACACGGAGAAAACAAATAAAATCTAAGCCAAATGCACTAAACAAAGTAACTATACCTAAAAGCATTATGGATAACTATAAAAGATAATCCGCACAATAAGATGTTCCGTGTGGTGCCATCTCTGGACAGCAATACCCAGTTAGTGCAAAGATTGTATATTTGATAATATTGCGTGTCAACCAAAATTCCTTTCAAAGGACAATAGATATAACTAAAAGATTGTCGCCTAAACAATATAGTATATTGTTGTAACGTTAAAGTACTCGATGACATTAACACTATCTTCTCGAGTTTCTGTTCAAGGAATACTTATTCTCTTCTCTGATCCAAGCAGGGCCTGATAACTCAGATAGGAGACCAGAAGACACATTAAGGTTCGCGAAACACCCGGGGTTTAAAGATACAGTTTTGAGCGCTGCACGTCAATTTTAAATGTTGTGGCTGCTAAGAGATGTCTCTGTTTACCAGCTGTATCACGGCTCAGTGTCATAAAATGTCAATTATTACAGGAGCGTGCCAATATAATAAAATGTACTAAAATACCCAATGAATACAAAAAAAGGATGACTGAAGTATTCTAAAATCCCTAAAATTCAACCAATACAGATTGAAATTCCGAAATTATGTGTTTTATTAGCAGTCTGTTCTGTGTATATGTTGGTTACCGTGATGGGATTGTATTTCAGTCACGTGAGGTTTTCGTGGAATTAGAGAATTTGCATGGTGAAATAATATGGCGACTATATCGGAAACGTAAGCAGGATGTACAAGTATCTTGTGAAAAAAAAGTGTGCTGTGCTTGGCTGCCCAGTTACAGGTAGAAATAAGGAAACTAAACTTTTTCGTTTCCCAATAAATCCGGAAAGGTAAGATACGTTTCAGAACAGGAATAAATAAGCATTAATTTAGAATAATGCTGTACAGTTATTTTGCCACGTGAATCGTAAACTATTCTAAATAAATTTCAGCGCTGGTTACTGATTTAATAATGCAGATAAAGTGATGCCTTGCAAAAATTAGCAAATGAAACTCCTACATATAGGTTTATATGTAAAATTTGGGTATCTGAACTATAATCATACTTTCATACTGGCTCGTGATTTTTTTAAGATTTGTTACGCAACGGTTGTTTGGTTGTGTTGTAAGGCTTGAATAAATTAAACATAATAAAATGTGGTGTAAGCCCATGTCAGTACATTGGTAATTGATTATTTTTGGTAATTGGTAATCAATGCAAATATCATCTGCATACATAACAGTTTCAGCCAGGGAACCATAGCTAATTTTTATTACACATTAGTTGCATCATTGTATTACATTTGCTGCTCTGGAAAATCACCTGCATACCTAGTATTGGGATCGTACACCACAAATTTTTTTGTAAAGATGTTAACTTGAGTATGCCATACGGTCAAGATGTTTTGTGTAGAATTAATTTCATCAGTTTGTGGTAAAGTGCAGTATGCATGTACATGATAAGAGATTTTGAGAACTGTTACATTGATTCACAATTATTTTATGGAGTTGTATGTATATTCTTTATCTTCAGGCAACCACACAAGTAAGGGTTTATTAAATTGCCAATGACATAAATTTAAGATATGTTTGTGGTTTATTTCACCACAGATATATGTGTTACAAAGAACAGAACTAGATTGTATAGTGCAGGAATGTCTAAGATGCACTGAGAGGAGTCATGGTAAAATGTGTGTAGACCTGTGGTGTAGACCTTTTTATTTTTAAAATAGTACTGGAGTATTCATTCCAAATTGTAATATACATATATTTCAATGAAAATTATTCTGGCATTTTGTTCTAAAGTGAAGCAGAAAAATAAGTTTAAGGTGTTTTTTTTTTGTATGTTGGCTTTCAATGTGCCATTAGTGATTGCAAATTATTATAAAATGTATTGATATTACTTTCATTTCATTAATGCAATGTATTACAGTCTAGTAGATCCATTTCTCAGGAGATAATCCATGATTATTTTAGTGAGTGGCCTGCTTTCAATTTTCTTGGAAGTTTTTACTCCCTTAACACAAATGTAAAGCTTCCCTTTTAAATACAAAACACTTAAACTAATTATATCTCTACACATTGTACATTGATCAGATATTGCCGCTTCATATCAGAATAATTGATTTTGCTCTTATTCATATGTTTGCACTATTGGAATGTTATCTACTCTGCACTGGTGAGTGAGCGAGTGAATGAGTGTGCCCATGTGTGGTGTTAATGCAAGCACAGTTGTAATTTATAAATGAAAACAAAGTGGTATGTGAAGTTGTAATCTGTCATACATTTAGAATTACCATGCCTGTGGTGGCAAACTGAATTTAGAGCAGATAATTGATATCCTATATACAAACGTTGTATGCATTTTAAAGCTTGTGTGCATCTAATTTCAGGTATGACAAATGGGCACATTTTTCAAGAAACCCTGACCTCCTGGCAAAGCAGCCGAAAATGGCGTTCATCTGCGGATGTCATTTTCAACCTGACCAGTTCAGAGATGAACTGCAACAACTTCTGAGGTATAGCGCTATGCCATCATTAAGACCTGGGCAAGCATCTCCAGGGCCTGTCTCAGCAACTATCCCTGACTCTGCTGAAGTAAGTAGTGCCAGTACTGATCATGTTGATGTTTATCCATCCTGCTCAAACTCTGCTACATCCACAGTAAGACCTTCCTGTGCTCTCCGTCTTTTTGAACCCCAACTGTCTTCTGAGTCTGACTCAGATGTTTTGGCTACACCTTTAGATTACTCTGTCTCTGAAGATGTTCTTTCAGGTGTATCTGCAGCTAGTACACCTCTAAGTACATCTGAGTCAAAAAAGAGGAGTACGGTTTTAGCTGAAATTAATGTATCCAGGCAGAAGGAGTTGACTCCTAGGAAAATATCACTTTTTGGCAGATTAACTTCCCTGCGTAAGAAATACTTCAATTTGAAGAAAAGATATAATAAACAGACATTGACTTTGAAACAGTTCAACAATAGATTAAAAGATACAGAGTTAAGAATGGCAGATCTTCTCTCAAAGTCCATGTCTGCATCTTCTGCCCAATTTTTGACTTCTCAGGTGAGAAATGCAAAGCGTTTGCCAAAAGGTCGAAGGTGGACAGAAGAAGACAAGCTGCAAGCCCTTGTCCTTTACAAACGTTCCCCTAAGGGCTATAGTGCTCTTAGAGCACTATATCCTTTTCCTTCACAGAGTACATTGAGCTCCCTTTTATACCACATTCCTTTCTTTCCCGGTATAAATGATCACATGTTAAGAGTTCTGCATGAGACTGCATCTCATTTCGATGAGCTGCATTGTATATGTTCCCTAATATTCGATGAGATGTCCATTAGGGAACATATAGACTACAACTCTAAGTCAGATAGGATCATGGGCTATGAAGACAAGGGCACTGCAGGTGCTTCCAATGCGGTGGCAAACCATGCGCTTGTATTCATGGTCCAGGGCCTGCTTAAGAAATGGATGCAGCCAGTAGCATTCTACTTCAGCAGAGGTCCTGTGAAGGCTGAAGATCTGGTGGAGATCTTAAAAGAAGTGCTTGAAGCTTGTACAAATGCTGGATTGCATGTTGTGGCCACTGTCTGTGACATGGGCACCAACAATGTAAAGACAGTAAAAGCTTTGGGCAGTTCTTTTCAGAATCCAGTCTTTTCATACAGAGGACAAGAGGTGGTGACACTATTTGATCCACCCCACCTCTTGAAATGCACTCGAAACAGACTTCTGGAGTCTGATGTGCTGCTGTATGAGGAGTTTGGAGGCAAACCTTTAGTCCCACTGATAGCATCATGGAAAGATATTCATGATGCTTTCATGGTTGATGAGCCTAGCCCCTTTAGGCTTCTGCATGCTATCACACGACAGCATGTAGAACCTTAAGGTGCCTCAAAAATGAAGGTGAAATTGGCAGCGCAGGTCTTCAGCCATAAAATGGCAGGTGCCATTTACTCCCTTGTTGCCAAAGGTAAGCTCTAATTTTACAAATGGTTCTCCTAACTAATATTTAACAGTATAATCCAAATGCATTAAAATATGCTAATAGTAAACCAGTGGAGATAAAGGGGGGGTATTAACACATTGTTATTTTTCTTACGTCAAACACCAAGACCGTCTGCCGTTGGCACAGCAGCATTTTGTTCCTTTATGAACAAATTATTTGATAACTGCAATGGGAGAGGAAAGGAGCCAGGAGGTCCAGGAAATCTAAGATGTCGTGTTGATTTCAGCCGAGAAAACTTGCACCTCCAGTTTTGGGAGGAGGCTGTTGCCAAAGTTGATAGTTTACAGTTTTTGAAAAGGTCTGCTAACAGTGGTGAACATTCTGATTACAGCAGCTTATGTCATAAGGTATACCGTCCACCATCTCAAGATGGCTGGATTGCCACCTTAACTGGTTTGCGGATTTTATGGCATAAACTGAAGGAAAAGAACTTCGCCTTCCTTGAAACCAGAACCCTCAACCAGGATCCCATTGAGCACTTGTTTGGTTGCATTCGATCTTGCTGTGGATCAAATGACAACCCAACAGTGGTCCAGTTTCTGGCAGCACTTAAGACAGCCATTGTCAACGGCATGGCTTTTAGGGATCTCAAGGGTTTATACTGTGAATTGGAGGAAAACACTGGTGAGGTTTTAAATAATCTTCACAGCTTAGTTTTTGCCAAACCACAGTCTGTTGCAAATCAGGTTCCTAGCTCTGCTTTGCAGCAGGATCCTCCAAGTCTCAATTTGATGGTTGAGGTGGTTGAGTCCTACTCAAATGCAAAATTTTCAGGATATATTGCCCGCAGGCTTCTTCGTCATAACCTCTGTAACAAATGTCGGATTGCACTCACAACAGACTCGATGGAGAGTAGGCACTTGGGTATATATTTCGAAGAGTATAATGAACAAAGTCCAGTTCTAACATATCCATCTGAGGATTTATGTAGAGCTGTAGCTCTTGGTAGTACTCTTGTGGAAGATATGCTCAGTACCAGTAGCCACTTGCCTGGTGTGAAGCACCGTGCTACAGAAGTTATGCATGGAAACATAAACTTAGACTGGATTGGGGATGTATGTGTAGATCATGCATCAGCCATGAAAAATGGCATAATCAGCATCCTTGCCCAGCTGTGTATACACTGGTGGTGCAAGAGGCAAAACAGATTATTAGGCATCAGTACCTACCGTGGAAGTACTGCACGACGTCTTAGAGTGTTTCAACATCATTGATGCATATGTAAGTTTGACTTTCATTATTATTTGTGACAGCATGTTTTGTGTGTACATTTGTGAAATATGCACTTTGAATATCATAGTAAGATTTCTTCAATATTTAAGCTTAATGAATTCATGCTGTACAGGTTTTACACATTGTAATTTCCTTTTGGTTCATTTAGTCCATATAATTAGCAGTCATCAAAAAGAGCAATACATTAACAGTTGCTTATTAGCTTTATACATATTTACTATCTCATTGCATGTAATCAAAACACTTTAAACTTTAACTCCCAAGCATTTTGTGATTGTCATGTGTACAGCATACTTACAGAAATATTGTTCATCTCCAGTATTACTTTTTAATACTTTTCCTGGACTAAGTGATCTAAAATATATGAACGGGTAATGAATTTTTTATTTTTAAAGTAGGTATCTGCATTGTTTCCTTTTGTTTGTTTCAGGGAACAGAATCTATTTGCGATAGTGTGATACTCTCTGTCAACTTTGTGTATTACTTGTCTCATTGTGTCAATCTACCCCAAGTATGTGAAGTTTCAGAAACATCAAAACTGTGGCTGTGATTTGATACAACATTCAGGGACTCCTGCCTAAAAGGTATCTAAACTTGGACGGTTAGGTGCTGATTAGCCAATGTGTGTAATCCGTAAATATGAAAGACAGCTTTCTTTTTGTTTGGCATTTTTCAAATACCTCAAAAGAGAGTAATCTCTTACAACTAGTGATGTGAAGTGCAATGCTATTTCATTTCTTTTATTTGATTGACCGGTTTATCTTTTGGTAAAATAGCACTTGAAAATCCTACTACTCTAAAGGCATTGTACCTTATTGGTGCATAGATATGTTAAAAAGTGTTAGAAATGTAGACATACCTGAATTTGAGTGTTTATGTTATGATTTGTCACGTTATAACCTTTGGTTGTAAAGATTTCCTTAAATGTCAATGTGCTGTTTATATAAGTCAGAGCCATGATATTAATGAATACCAAGATAAAGTTTTGTAGAAACAACTTCTCAAATTGGAGTTCTCAGTATTTTATGTGTTTAACATGAGGGTGGTGATGAAGAAATACATACTGGAGTGTTAATTATGGTTTTGGTGTTGGTGGTTGTAATGAGGTAATGGTGACTAACACTTATTTCATTATTACAAATGTTTAAACCTATAGGTTATGCTTTATGCTAATTACAATTAAGTAATGATCTGCTTTCCATCCTTTCATTAGCTTTTTAATGAATGTGGTATTTTTCTTGGTGATATTTGTAGCAAGTTTGATTAGAAATACTATCAACTACAAATATTCAGTGCAAATGATACAGTTTAATGTGTTTCTTATCTTTCATAATAATTTATTCTGCACTTGTGAATGATAATTCAACCAAAGTGATTAGAACTATATAAAAATAGTGCCTTTTATGAAATTTATATCATCAGTTATATACCCTGACTCATGTACTAATTCGTCAGGTTTTCCTACACTATTAAATGCCATATGAATCAATCCCAAATTACAAGTTTTTCTCTAAATATTCTTTTGTATAGTTGTACTGCAAATAATATATATATATATATATATATATATATATATATATATATATATACTATTGAGCTTTTCAAATTCTTATTAAATATGAGCTTTAACCGAGTTGCTTTGTTGTCATTTTAAACAGATACTGCTATTTTTTTTTGTACATAGGTGTTGGTGTTTCCATTTAAAATTTATATATACATTTCTTTAGTGGATTTTTTTATATGCTTTTATTCCAGGGAATTCTCCACATTCTGTGTACAAAGAAAACAGCATTTCACATAACCTTATAGTTTCCTTTCCTGTTTTCCTATACTTACAGTCAGTATTTTTGTGTTAAGAAGATTTGGAATGAGGCAAAGAGAATACAGATGTGTTGTATAACCTCAAGATCATCTTGAGTGATCTCACTCTCTCGTTTATTAAAGTTGTAATTGTTATTAAGGACAAAAATATTATTTTTCAACAGGAATATTAAAGATATGCTTTGTGGAAATCCTATTTATTCATATTTAACAGGAAAAGTTCAAGTTGACAGATGAATTCTTGAGATATTATTTTCATAAATTCATTGGACAACTTTTTTCGAAGTCACATTTCGCACACTGATGAATAGTTTGTCGCACATTTCCTCAGCGTATTTGACGCGTATTATCCTAATATGAAATAGTTGATATGTGCCGTAAACTATTCATGTGTGACGAGAAGTGATTTCGAAAGAAGTTGGATTCCATCAGTCAGTGAAAATGAAACCCGAAGGGAAGGGGAGGTGAATGCATCATAGCTCGGTCGCAATAGAAGCTTACTACATTACCGGCCGCACCGGCCGTAGTTTCCAAGGTCGCCGGGGTCTAAAGATTCAGGAAAGAGCGCCCTATGCGTCTTCAGATTTTAACACGGAGTTAAGCATCTGGTATTAATCTGTGGCTTCTTTACTCTCCTAACACAGGTCATACAACTTTAACATGTTATGGCTCGTTTGACCAACTACCAGATCAGAAAACGAGAATTTCCAACTGGATATTCATATAAAAAGTTCAAACTAAATGAAACTGAAGTATGATACCCAATGAACCTATAAAGCAAGATCTCGAAAAGTGTGATTAAATATTTTATTTGATAGACTTCCTTTCTGGAGTACAGTTACTTTTTACTTTGATGTTGTCTCTGTATTCATACTCTGTCTACTTTATATCTACTGGAAGGAAACAAATGAAATCGAAGCCATAAACAATGAACCAGTTAGGAATACACCTAAAATATTTATAGATAATTATAAATGATAATCCGCGGTGTAAGATATTACGAGTGGTGCCATCTCTGGACAGCAAACGCACTCAGTGGTAAGATTGTATATTTAATGATGTCTGTGAACCAAAATCCCTCTCCAATGTACAATAGACGTAACCATAAGATTGCCTCGTAAATAGTACGATATAGTGTTTATAGCATTAAAATTCTTGATGAAATTAACACTGTCTTCTCGAGCTTTTGTTCAAGAGAAAGTTATTGTTTCATGCTCCAGGTTAAGATAAATGTTTGTAGAAGTACATGAATTACACTTTAAAGCGGGTTGCTATGTGTTACCTTTTAATTTTCATGTTATTCCAATGAACAGCGAAGTTCAGCTTAGACATTTAAGGAAGGAAAGTTTAAACTAAAGACAACGAATAACTCTGAAATGGCTAATGACATACAATAAGTAGCCACGGGTTATGTACTTTAATGAGATAGGCATTTGTTGTGCAGTAAGACTTGTCTATATCATATGATAGGTCAACTATACAACGTTGTTTCACAGACTTTTGACAGATAATTCAAATTATACAGTCTGTGTTTCATGCTCGTAAATATAACAAATCTATTATAATTTGATCAAACCGTTAACTATAATTTACAAAAAATTAAAACTTACACAATTTGTGTTCATAGATAACTGTATTCCTGGATAAAACTCCACTTAATCTTCTAGCGGGCGATTAATATAACTAAAGCATTTCTTATGTTTTGTGAAGTCACTCTTTACAAGAATGCTTATTCCGCATCCAAGTTTAAGATGTATATTTAGAGAAATAGTTTGGTTACACGTAACGTTACAGATACAAGAGGGTATACAGGGGAAAGTACTGATACTGAAATGTTATTACATCACGATAAACAAAAGATTGGAGCTTTGAAATTTAAGATATGTTAAGGACAGTAACGTTGAATAACAACAGGAATAGGGCAGTTACAGAAATACGGAACTATAAGACATTTAGCTAAGACGGGATTGTTGTTATACGTCGAGCGGAAATAGCTACCTGTACCGGAGATATTAAAACTAAACTCACGGATTGCTAGAATCGAGTTATAATGTGATCGTATGGAAGTTTACACCAGAAAAGAAATACAAATTGTTTTTCAATCGTTTGTAGTTACGTCGTCATATATCACTACAGTTTCGATCTCTATTCTTTTTTCATTACATTCCTTTAAATACTCGTGAGTTTATGTTGAGTTACTGACATAACAGTGAGTCTTGAAATACTCCATGAAATTAACACTATCTTCTCGAGTTTCTGTTCAAGGAATACTTATTCTCTTTTCTGCTCCAAGTTACAGAAGTAGATCGATTACACTTGTAGTTGTTGATAAACTATACAGGCGAAAGAAGTGATAGTGAAATGTTTAACAAGCGGGTTGTCATGGTTGTGTTTTAGTTTTCCTGTTATTCCAATGTACAGCAGAGTGTGGCTTAAGAATTTAAAGATGTAAAATATGAAGTAAAAACAACGAATAACTTTGAAATGGTCAATGATATAAAACATAATGACCCGTCATCCGAAGATATCAAGTATCGATCATTATTGATAAGATTTGACTTGAGGTGTTGTTACACTTCTACTGATTTTCCTATTCCCATTGTGTCTACAAGCAAATATACATATTAATTTAACGAAACTTCTACCTTACAAATAGACAGTGCAGAGGTTCCGAAATGAATATAAACAGAATAAGTAAGACAACAAAGGAATTCAGTTTATTGCTGCAAATGTTTTTCTCGATATTAGAGTTAAACAAATAAGATTGTAATTCCAGACTTGACAAAGGGAAAAAGTCCTCTGGACGAGATTTGTGTAATGTAGGGGAAACTAAGATTGAAGCTCCTCTTTAACGTGAGATAAGTTTAGGAAGTACTTGTCCACTTTTTCACAAAATGCCACATGTCAGATATAAAAACAAGCATAGTGAGGTTGTATTCATTATAATCGTTTACAGATGTCAACGAAAGTGCTATCCTTGTCTGATAGAAGCCCATGATGCCATATTTCTGTAAAGTGCTCGTACATCTACTAACTTTAGAAGAACTCCATTCTCACACAAAACAATTCTTTACTTTGTTGTTAGCTAAATGTATCCTGTAGTTAATTATTGTTCTAAACATGTAAAGCATAATTAAGTCCACGATGTATGAATAAACGTAGTTACAATTTAATATAATACTTTGAGAATAATTATAAATATTGTTGCTTGTGATAAAATATGACAGGTAGTGCCATCTCTAGACAGCAGGATGAGGTTAGTTTGTGTTCCCATTGCTTGTCTATCAAAACGTCTCCATTAGCGGACAATCAGTGTAACTAAAGCTACATTCCTTACCATATGTTTCTCAACGCAGTTTCTAAGAATACTTATTAATTTCCCAGTTTGAGATGTATATTTAGAGAAAGTTTCATAACACGTCACGTTATAGATACAAGAGGGAATACAGGGGGATGAAGTGACAGTGAAATGTTTCCATGGTATCAGGAAAACAAAATATTGGAGCTTAGAGAGGATAATAATATAGAAACATAAAGTAAAGAATATTTGGTCTACAATCACAACAGTAATGACGAACGGATAAACAGGCGTTAGTAATATTAATTAGTGAACATCCTACGTATGTGCTCTTATTTAATATCGTTCTGCTGATCTTTACCTGTAAAATATAGGTATGTTAAGAGGATAAATTCATATATTTAAACAGTTGAAGAAGAGAATATATATGTACAGATTGTATGTAACTGAACTTCATTAGGAAGTTGTAACTTGACGTTACGTGTTAAAACAAGAGTTCTATGACATTACGTCATTGCAATTTGTTTTGTATTATAACGAAGTGTACAAACGTGTTTGGTTATTGTGTGCAATTCACTATATTGAAAGAGAAAGATGGAATTATGAGACGAGTATTAAAGACGTGCTATTTCTCTGTCTACAAATAGATGTTTCCCATTCAATAAATACTCAAGTCAAATATATTTTATAGACGCAAGACAAATACCTTTCCCTGGTGGGCGACTTTTCATGGACTTGTTAGGGATTTTTATAATTACTTTTACTAAAGTAGTTAGCTTATATTTCTTGAGTAGCGTATGACATCTTCTTCCTTCCGTATGACTTTTGTGTAACGGCAAAGGTAAGACATGAACAGAATCGTACAACACAGAATTGTGGATCTCTGATATATGTTATGGTATAGATAGTTGTTATTGTTTTATATATTCTGGTTTAGCAAAGCGAAATTGATATCAAAAACATGAAAAAGCGAACTATTCTTAATTTTGAGTCGCCCCAAGCCAACTTTACTACAAGGAAAGAAATAGTTAAAACAAGAAGTAAATACAGTAATGTGAGCTTTTATAAATAATAATTTCTACATGAATGAGTAGAAAAGGCATTTGATATGAATTTAAAATGTTTTTACGTGTAATAATGCAAAGAGCACCAAATTTATTTGAAATGCATCCCCTAGCAACGAGTTCTCTAAACATCTGAGTGTCATTGGCCGTAAAGAAAATAAGTAAACACGGAATAGGACAATAAATGGTTTTATTATTTCCTCCAAACGTTTATCTCGATTTACACAAAGAAAACGAAAAAGCATATATAAGAATTTCTTGAAGGGTTAGAGAAGTTTTGTGAATGAAATTCGTAATATTTCAAAATAAAAACCGTTGTAGATATATAATAACAAGATTTAGTTAGTCGAATATTAGTGTATATAATAATTGTTCATTCTTTGTTATATTCTGACAGTGATGTTGTATTTTAACAAATGATATTGTCATTATACAAACTACACACGCAGTTCTCAGAGTGACTGTGGTATCTCGTGTTGATTCTCTTTGGTCTAGTCTCGGCCGTCCATAGAATTCTATATGTATCTCAGCTGGTCTGTTTGGTAGTGCCAAGCTTAGATCTACTATACAAGTACGTACATCAGTCTACCTGGCGCTGTTATTACAACTCCTTTAAGGTATTTTGTCTTCATTTTTTATTTCTGATGTTCACCCGTGGAAAATGTTTGTATATTATTTGGATGTTCTAAGCGACAGTAGGTGTATGGGGTACTGAAACTCGTAATTGCAGACAAAGAGAATGCTGCTACCAACCTGACAAAAACTTAGGTAATGCCTATCCTGTTTTCACACAAACACTATACTGCGTTAAGTGTCTATACCTAGTTACAAATGTAGGATTGGTACACAATCTGTATTCTGTGTTTACACAAGTATCAACAAAATACCAATTAGACAAGTGTCCATTGAATAATGAAATATATTGAATTTCAATTCAATTCCAGGCTGGCAGGCTGTTTGGAACTGCCCGAAGGGTGGTCAAATCGTGTACCTGCTCTGAGAAGAGCTTTACCATGTAGTGGCAGGATGTGGATGTTGTAGGATGACGGTGAAAATTAAGTGGGTGTAGAGAAGGGAGGTAGCTTGTTGCTCCTCAGGGAATGATGAACCGGGTGCTACAGACAGCGTGCACCGCTGGTGGATGAGTTAATAAACTTGGAAGAAGATAAGTATAATTTTGAGTTTTCTAAAATAAATGTTGGATAGCTGTAATTTAGTTTAGGCTAGAATGAAGTTTATTTGCAGTTTCTATGTTTTTACTTTATTTTAGAGAATTTCCTTTCCCATTTACAATCATTTGTTAGTTTGGTATTGTGTCAATATGCATTGGAGCGAAAGATTATATTCACACAATAAAAACAATAAAATCTAAGCTATATCTAAGGAACATAACCACTATTTGTTATAAATGTTAGACATAATAGCAGATCATCCCTGTCGAGATCAGATATTGCTGGTGGTGCCATCTCTAGGCAGCAAGACACGTCGTTAAAAAGATCGTATCTCTGTTAGCCTTACCTCTAAAATAAAGTGGTTCTGCTTGTGGAGAATCCATATAACTAAGGTGAAGTGGAGTATGTAATATGTTTAGTAGAGAAACTTAGACATTAAATTGACGTTACTGATAGAACTCCCAGAATGAACTATTTTGTAAATGATCAGAACTTTAATGAAGTATTAATGTTATGAACACGTTGTGTTTAATAACAAATTGATGTAATGTAACAGTTATTCGTGTCCGATGTATTTTAAATGTGGATTTATAAAACTTTATAAATAGTTTTGAAAGTGTTTGTGACTAATAACTAAGAAATTAAAAAGAACCAGAGATGTACTAACATTTAGCTAGAAAGTAAGCTTTCTCTTTGCTCATTTTGGAGATAAATAATTTTCCTGGCATTATTTGTTATTCTTTGATGCTCTGCTTTGATGCGCTTTTAAATAGTAATGCAATTGTTTCCATTCTTTAACCTGAAGTTATGAAAAGAGAGAGGGATTTTTATTATCATCACATAGTGAACAGTTCTTATTCAGTTTAAGTAATTTTAAGGAATAATTTGTACAAAATAACGCAGAAAAGATCAGTTGAGATTTTGTGTACACTTATGTAAGGAGGACACAAGAAAAGAAATACAAATTCTTTATGAATCTTTGTAGTGACGTGGAACATACGTGGACATATATCATTACATTTTCTATTTTTATCCTTTATCTTTACATTCCGTTAGGTACTCGTGAGTTTATGCCTGAGTTACTGACATAACAGTTTGTCTTGAATTTCCTGGAAACGTTTTAATTTCAAATCTACCACATATCAACTAACATATTTGATAATTGCATTAAGTTTACTGTATACCCCAAAAATATTCCCCTATAATGTGAATAAGGTTGGCATGTTTTAAAATAAAATCACTACATAAGTGGCCAGTGAAAGATGTGTGAGTATAGATTATTTGATAAGCTTCTCTACTCTCCTCACAGATGGCATACAACGTTAACCAAGTTATGACTCGATTGACCAACTAACACATCAGAAAACGAGAATTTTCAACTGGATATTCATATAAAAGGGTTCCAACTAAATGACATATATGGCATAATACACACAGCACAGTGGTGTCGTTGAAGGTGAACCTCCTCCTCTTAGTTTCATAGACTTACCTTCTCGAATGAAGCTAGTTGATCCATTGAATACTGTGGGAGTATTCATACCATAGGGACGTTACATCTACACGGAGAATGCAAAAAGAAATGTAAGTCATAAACGATGAACAAAGTAAGAGTAAACTAAACAGCTTTATAGATAATTATAATTGATAATGCGCGCAGTAACATGTTACGAGTGTTGCCATCTATAGACAGCAAGGCGCAGTTAGTGGAAAGATTCTATTTGACGATGCTGCGTGTCAACCAGAATTCCTCTCAATGTAAAATAGACATAACTAAACGATTGTCTCCTAAACAATACAATATAATGTTAATAACACTAAAATGCTCGATTAAACTAACACTATCTTCTCGAGTTTTTGTTCAAGGAAAGATTAGTATCTTTTCTGCTCCAAGTTTAAGGTAAATGTTTCTAGAAGTAGATCAATTACACTTTAAAGCCGGTTGCTAGGTGTTGCCAAATTAGGGAGTAACTCTGAATTGGTTAATGACGTAAAATAAATAGAGATAGCTTATGTGGTTTAGTGAGATGTGCATTTGTTGTGCAGTAAGACGAGGTGATTTTTTGAAGATCGTAAGTTGTCTGTAATTTGTACAATTTAAAGTTTTGTTCAAATAGCTGCATATAGGACGTTGCCATATGTGAGTATACAATGTAATATCAAACTATAAAAACCGACCGGATTTTAAACTTTTTAGTAAACCTTAAACCCAATTCTGTTTTAATCTTCAAAGAAATAACTAGTAATGTATCTAATTTGAAGTCGATATGCAAATGTTCGTGTTCAGTAATTTACACAAGTGTGTGAAGGTAAGTTATCAAAAGTTATGATCTAACGTTCGGCTCTTATAAGATTTAAATTGAGGTGTTGCACGTCCACTGTATCTTCCTATTGTCATTGTACCTAAACTAATATGTGTAGGTACAATGAGATACACATATTAGTGTAACGATGGTTGTAACTGACACAGACACTGTAGATGTTCTGAAAATATGAAATGAACACAAACGGAGTAAGTAGGACAGTTTATTTCTAGGAATGTTTGCCGCGATATTAAATGTAAACAAAGAAGCTTGTTAATCCACACTTTAAGAATGACGGCAAAGGTAATGAAAAAGAGCTTTTAGGGAAATTATGTAGGGGAGAGCAAGTTTCTTTGGGCTAGTCCCGACCGTACATAGAATTCTATATGTATCTCAGCTGGTCTGTTTGGTAGTGCCAAGCTTAGATCTACTATACAAGTACGTACATCAGTCTACCTGGCGCTGTTATTACAACTCTTTTAAAGTATCTTGTCTTCATTTTTTTCTGATGGTCACTCATCGATAGTTATTGTACATTATATCGATGTCCTAAGTGACAATAAATGTATGGGATAGTGAAACTCGTGATTGCAGACAAAGACAATGCTGCTTACCAACGTGACAGATATTTAGGTAATGCCTATCCTCCTTTCACACAAACACTATACTGCGTTAAAGGACTATACCTAGTTACTGTTGTACCATTAGTTCATGATCTGTACTCTGTATATCTACAGGTATTAAAAAAGGAAAACTTTGGAAGTATCGATATAACAATGAAATATTAAAGTTTATGGCTTTTTATTTGTAACTTATTTGCCTGGTGGCGGTACATTGGACCAGGCTTACAGCCTCTAAATTTACCTGGGTTTATAATTTTGAGTATGGTTCTTTTATTGTCTTTGGCGATTTTCTAAATCCCATACGGCGACCTGTTCTGAGGCCGCCGAGAACCAGTTTATCTCGTTATTTGTCTCTGTCTTTCTCTTTCTTGTTTTTATATTTACATATTTACACTGCACTAATCTTGCGCACGCACGCACACACATACACACACAGGCACACACACCCCTGGGCATACCACGTACGTCCCAATATCACACGCACTACACTGTACAGACTTGGCTATGTACAATATTTACAATGTTCGCAGTTAGGCTGTGCGACAGCGGGTAGCTGACTCCTGGGCTGCCGATGATGGCGGCCTCTGCCGGGCAGCTTGGCCTGAGCCAGCAAGGGTTGGGCGCGGACAATTTTGCAGTCGTGTTGTTTTTTAATTTTGTTTTTCTTCAATATGTTTTGATTCTGGCGTGTTTTCGGTGCTTTGGTTCGCCTTTCCCAATATTGTGTATGGTGGGGTTTTGATGGTGTCGGATGCGCGCCCAGATGGAAGAGGCACGTTTGTTGATGGCCTCGTTGATGTAAGGGACGTGGGTTTCTTGGTGGATGGTGGAAGTTGTTGTTCGGATAGGTGCAGACAGGAATTTGGGTAGGGATAAGTTTTGTAGTCCAAGTCCAAGTCGTGTACTGACAGGCTGTTAACAGCCAGAATGTTTTTGCTGCGTACCCACCCAAGTTTTGGGTCTGACCGCAGGTTGATAATTGTGATGTTTACAGGATGATGTGATATTTTTTGTTGGGGAAATTTGTTGAGGTAGCTTTTTGCTCCTCTTTAATTTTGTACAGGATGCCAAACCTCTTTTTTGTTTACACCCTGGTGTTTTATTATTCTAAAGTGGGGTAAATTTTGTAGCCAAACAGCTCTTTTGGAGATTTGTAATTTAGCTTGTACTGCTGTAAGGATGATCTCCTTTGTTACCTCGGATGCCCGCAAGCCATACGGGGTACCCGGTAACGCCTGAAGCGGCGTCTCGCAGCATCGTAGTCTCCTAGAGGCCAAACCAGCTCGCTTCTATGAGCTGAAATTTTATCGTAAAATTTTTGTTGCCCGGCGTCTAATTTCGTCCTCCACGTATGGGAGAAGGGAAGCTTCGAGAAGCAACCTCACGGGGAAAGAACGGCCCACAGAATAGATGGATCGGAGTCCTCTATTCTGTGCACGCTGAAGGTATGCTATCCAGCTATCGGCAGCCATGCCCCAGATTTCACAGGTGTACAACATAAGTGGGATTATCAGCGCTCAAAAGAGGTGTAGCTTTAAGCGGACTGGCATCGAGCGCGAACCCAGCATTAGGTACAGAGAGGCCCCCTGCACACGTGCTGATAGTTCCCTGATGTGCCCGCGGAAAGTTAGGCCTCAATCAAGTTGAACGCCCAGGTACTTGATGGAATTAGTCCATGCTATACTTCGGCCCCTGAAGTGGAAGTTGGGGCAGTCAGTGGGGGTGTGGCGCTTCGTAAAAATAATGGCGTGGCTTTTGTCCGGATTTACGGACATCCGCCAACGCCTGCACCATTCTTGTGTGAGACGGAGTTGTCTCTGAATTGGGTTGAAGGCTCTGAGTATATGTCTGTTTTTGCAGAACAACAACACGTCGTCAGCGTACTGTGCCATTTCCACCTGTGGTTGAGTTGGAAAATCTGCCATGAAAACACTAAATAATGTGCGGGATAGTACAGAGCCTTTGGGGACTCCGCCTCTCACGGGTCTCAGTGTAGATGTTCTTCCCGCTACTGTGACTTCAAATGATCTGTGCCTGAGAAAGCTGTGTAGGATTTTGATTAGCTGTGTAGGTAGCCCCAGTTGGATAAGATTGAAGATCAGACCGGCATGCCATGTCGTGGAGAAGGCCTTTTCGACATCCAAAGATACCACTGCCGTGAAGGCGCGTTCCTGGAAACCCAGGGCCGCTCTCTCCACCACCCGTAGCAGCTGTTGGGTAGTCGAGTGCCCAGGACGAAATCCGAACTGGTGTTCAGGAATAGCTTGAACATCTCCCAAGATGGGAGTCATTCGGATTAGGATTAACCTCTCGAATACGTTCGAGAGGGTAGAAAGGAGGCTGATGTTTCGGTAGCTGGAAGGATGTACAGGATCCTTCCCAGGCTTCAATATACATATCACCCGGGCCTCTCTCCACTCGCGAGGAAGGTTCCCCCAGGTGATGCACATATTGAAGATCCTGGTCAGGAAAAGAAGGGCATTGAAGGGAAGGAGACGAAGCATGAGGGGTGTCAGCCCGTCCGGCCCCGCCGCCTTGCTTGGTTTGAGGCGGTGGAGTATGCCCTGAACTTCACTTGGGCGAATGACGGGAAGTCGTTCCGCGTCTTCGGGAGGGCGTCGAAAAAATCGGCGTACCTCCCTACGAACGCGTTCGGAATAGATGTCGTCCTGGGGGTCCTCTCTCGGGCATAGAGTGCGTTCAAGATAGTCAGCGAACGCATTTGCTTTGGCTTGGGATTCATAAGCCAGGCCTTGGGTCCCGTGGATGGGTGAGGTGTATTGACCTTTGCGATTCCTGAGGGTTTTGGCGATACGCCACACATAGCCATGGGAGATTACAACGCCAAGAGCACTCTCTGGAACTCCACCATCAGAAACAGCCGTGGACGCCTTCTAGAACGTTACATAGAGCGTAAAAATCTGGTTGTGCTTGCTCCTACCTCTCCGACCATAACACACGGAGATCGTGGACCTCCTGATTGGTTGGATATAGCTCTACTGTGCAACATCCGTAGTCACCCAACAATCTTTTCTTTTCCTGAACTTTCTTCGGATCATTTTCCCATCATCCTACTCTACAAGGCAAAATTAACACCTAAATCTTTACCTTCTCATGCAAATCCCCGACAAACCAACTGGAGCAAATTCTCAATTATCAAGGCCGAAAAACCTTCCCAAATTCACCCTTGCACAGCAATTGCGGCAGCTGACGAACTGGAGGATTTCATCACCACCACCATGGCTGATGCCATGCGCGAAGCAACTCCTGCCCGCAAATCTCCACATAGTCCCCTTAAACCCCTCCCAAAACATTTGCGCCAACTCATCTCGGCTAAAAACAGAGCACGGTGAAAATTCCAAAACACGCGCCAACCACAAGATAAGAGGGAATGGAATCGCCTCCAAACCGCACTGAAGCTGGAACTTGCAGACCACTTCAACGAAGAATGGGAGAGGAAATTGTGTACACTCGACACCACCGATGTCTCTCTCTGGAGGATGTCTAAGGCTCTGCTCCGCATACCTACCTCCGACCCGCCACTTACCGACGGCCAACGAATAGCACAATCCTCTAGAGAAAAAGTGTAACTCCTAGCCAAACACCTGGCGGCTACATTCCATCCTGCAGAATCGCCCGACCATGGACAGGTCGCAGAAATTGAACAAAGGTACAACACTTCCTTGCCTCTCCCTATAATTCAGATGAAGTGCACCTAACCACCATCGCTGAGGTCAAAGGCTTAATTGCTTCAGTCCGACATTACAAAGCTGCCGGTTACGATCATATACCATACGCTGCCTTCAAGGTACTCCCGCAAAGCTGGACAGCACTAATAGTCCATCTCTTCAATAGCCTGCTCCTTCTCTCATACTTTCCCCAAAAATGGAAACATGCCAAGCTCATTACCATCCCCAAACCCGGCAAGGATTCTAATAACATAGAAAACCACCGACCAATTAGTCTGTTACCAGCAATCAGCAAACTATTTGAGAAGGTAATTCCAACATCGCCTCCAAATGCTCCTAGATGAGTTAAACATCCTGCGCCAGGAACAATTTGGATTTCGCCGATGCCACTCCACATCGCACCAACTGTTACGTCTGGTTGATGAGGTGACCCGCGCATTCAATAATCGTCAGTACGTCGCAGCTCTCTTCCTTGATATTTCAAAGGCCTTCGACTCTGTCTGGCATCAAGGCCTCCTTTACCGTTTAATAAATTACGACTTTCCCCCCTACATAATCCATCTTGTCAACCATTACCTCAGGCAACGCACCTTTTCAGTCGTCAGAGATGACATTGCTTCCCAAACCTATTTCATCAATGCAGGAGTACCCCAAGGTAGTGTACTTGGTCCCCTGCTCTTCTTAACTTACATCAGCACCCTTCCCACTATCTGGAGCTGCAAACTCTATTTATTCGCTGACGATACAGCAATCACCACAGCCTCATGTCAACATTACATAGCTGTACAACGCCTTCAGAGATATGCTACCATGATTTCCGCCTGGTTCCTAACTTGGCGATTACGCATAAACGCCGCAAAATCACAGGCAGTCACCTTCACCCGACGCCAAACCCAGGACGTACCAGAGCTGCATCTCGCTGGAGAACACATTCCCTGGAGCAACCAAGCCCAATATCTTGGAGTTACACTCGACATGCACCTAACTTTGAAAACCCACATCCTTTCTGTCGCCTCCAAAGTTACGAAACGCATGGGCATGCTCTATGCACTATATAATAAAAAGTCACCAATGACTCTCAGGAACAAGATACTTATTTACCAACAAATACTGAGGCCGGCAATAACTTTGGGGTAATTTATCACGCCGTAACGCGATGTCTCAAGTTTAGGTGTTTCACTGTCGCTGCAAGTAATACTTTCAAGCTTGTCAGTTGTGGTCTATTATACTTATTGCTATCTTGCTAAACTTAAATATAACTCTAGTTTGCATGATCGGCAATTGCCTTTAATGGTCAGTTGTAAGTTTGTATCCACTTTGTATCCGCGAGAGTTTATACATTTCTATGTTCACTTCCTATAAATACAGCGCTACATAGTTTTCAGAGAGTTTCACATTTTATAATAAAGCTAACAATTTTAAAACGTGTGATATTATTTTCACATCCTAGAGATATTTGTATAAGCAGTTCAAAGCCAAGTATTTTACAAATACAAACAAGTATGGATTGGAAGTATATCAACAGAATTAACTCAGATTGAGCTACAGAAAAGAAACAGAATTATTCTAAATTTAAACAATTAACTAAATAAGCTTGGCTGTAAGAGAAAGAAGAGCTGACCATCGCTCTTTAACAAACATTTTCTACCCATTTTATGTTTTGTCACGTAAAGTAAGTAGATGAGGTGCTGTATTCAATTTCGATTTTCAGCAGAAATACACGCTTTAATGGAAATTATTTGTTCTTTAACACAAGCCATGTGTGGGAGAAAGTTCGTTAAGGTATAGTCTGACTGAAATAATGCTCCGGAATGCACTAAATTACGAAAAATCGTGGGCCTAAAGGTTTTACATTGCCGGAATACTATTACTGTATTTTTCATACTTGCTTATCCGTCAGCTGGTGAAATGTTCCAATACCGCGTTGCTACAGATGACACACAAAGATAATTACGTGAGCTTTGATAGTTGTGACTGCAGTTTCAAAGTTGTTGCATTTTCTAAATGCTCACATAATTATCTTATATAATCTGTAGCAATACAGTATTGAAACATAATCAGCTGAATCTTTTAAGTGAATTTTCTGTATGGCACATGTATTATTTTCAACTTTAGTTGCCTCAAAATTTTGTATGAACTTTCAAGGAATTAACTATAGGATGTGGTATTTGACAGGGAAATTTGAATAATCATATTCTTTTGACAATTACTCCTTTCTTTTATTGCTCTGTCTCATTAATAGAACAAATTAATTTGACATTTACTTAAGTAACATGAGTAATTTAACTAAATGAAGTACAAAGAATATCTAGAACAATACTAGCTATAACTCAAAACACTTAAAAGAAATGCAACATTTAATTACAAAGAAAATTTAACAAAACATTCTGTGTAATATTACACATATTTGTAAATAATATGAACAATACAGTAAACGTTTCCATTTGAAACAGAGACACTTTAACATAAAACGCAGCTGTTGCACAAAGTGATATAAATATCAGAAATGATAAACTTGAATATTTTACAAATAAGCTTTAAGGTAATGTTCTGTAATAACACGTAAGGATTGCTGAAGGGTTTAAAGTGGTGAATAACGAATAATTCATTGTATTACATGGAAAGTTTAACGTAACATTATAACACTTTAGCTATGTATTAAGTATAATACATGTTTCAATCTTAATGATATTAGTTGCCCCAGGCATTACCTAAGGTTAAGGAACAACCTTTGAGAAAGAACCTCAAACACGTAATAAAATACAAAAAACAATTAAGTCAATGTAATGACAGTATTACAGTATCATTAAGCAGTTTGAGAGGAATGACTGATTTTAGATAAAAGATTAATAATATTAACTACTAGTCATCCAGAAACTGTAAACATTATACATTCAAAATAAACGTTAAATGCAGCAGTTGAAGAAATAACTTTAATTAGGCAAATTGCTGCTTCTATAACTGTCTAAATAAATTTGCAAAATCTAAAAATCTGGAAAATAATATCAAGACAACTACCACTTAATTGGTCAATAAAATCAAACAACAAAAAACTGAAATTATACTGATTTCAATATTCACATCAATGGTTCATGGCATGTGGTAACTGTTCTTGTTTCAAAAATTCTAATCTTGTTAGTTTTATTCCCGATTGCACTAACAGATGTTAAAATCGACGTTGACAAATGTAACGTAACAATTGTCACACCGCTAACACTAATGTTAAATTTCTTGCATTTCACCAAACTGTTCTCCGAAAATGTTAACAAACACGCGTTAACGCCAAGATATTTGAAAATATCACAACTATAGAAGGCTATGGATGAGTCGTATTATTTTCTGAACCTACAACGATGCACTTTTGTTTTCATTTT
This sequence comes from Mantis religiosa, assembly GCA_030765055.1. Lineage (NCBI taxonomy): Eukaryota > Metazoa > Arthropoda > Insecta > Mantodea > Mantidae > Mantis > Mantis religiosa. The sequence goes on from CM060954.1 coordinate 155,386,098, forward strand.
CGTCTGCACAAGCTGAACCATGAGGGACGAACGAAATCATAAATAAAGCCGTGAGACAAATTTCTCACCGATTGAGAAAGAATTGTTAATTGAATTGGTGACGAAGTGTAAGGATATCGTGGAAAATAAGAGGAAGGATGCAGTGAATGTAAAAGAGAAAGATGTCACGGGGAAAATTTTGGAAACGAATATATTTCATATGCATGTCACTACTACAAGTACCAAACAACTTCGTCAGTATTGCGTAAATTTAAAACGAGGAGCGAAGAAAGACAAGTGACGAGTGACTTGAACGTGTCAAGACGGGAGGTGTACAATGGTTCACAATGGTGAACAATGAACGGGAGGTGAGCTGACTGTATTATAATTTCGCATCGTAAGTTGGTGATTGGCGTTTTGCCTCCACGTGCTATTCAGCTGCGAAAACAAGGAGAGGGAATAAACACGTCACAGACACGTCATTGCGGTCGCCTAGCAACCAACAATCCACCAATCAAAAGTAAACTGTTGCCATAGCAACCCGGCACGCTTATCCTACGTTGCCAACTCTATCACACTACACCACGTGCTCTACGCATGACGCTAGTCTATCGGCATGTTGAGGTTTGCAATAAGCAGACACTGCTACTGTTGTTGCTTTGTGAATGAATCAGCGGTATCACAATACCGTCGTCGTTCGTTGCCCTTTAGTATGAGACGGTATGCGTTGTTGGAAGGGAACAGGTGTGGATTTAGTTTCAAGGAATATCTTATGAGGTTTTCTGGGTTAATGACCAACCTTTTCAGTTTATTGACCAACCCTTCTTACCTGTCTTTGTCCGGTCCAGTTCTAACATGAATAACCCTTACGGTACTTAGGGTATTTCTCCCTGTCATCACTGCCAAACTAAGAGTGTACTGCTTCAAGTAGTGAATGTTTCACAGGGTATAAACAGCTTTACATTTTCGCAACATAATTCGTGTGTTTCAGTGATCAAGTTTAGTGTTTCAGTGTAACTTTAATATTTAGCTAATTATCGTTACTAATGGCGGTCACAAACACTTGTGCTACAGAAACAGACAGAAAGAAATTATCTGTGAAGACCACCAAAAACGTTTTTGGTTACGGAATCCCAATTGAAGGACAAGTAAGGGAAATTATATGTGCGTGTTCAAGACCATTTTAAAAAAAAAGTATGAATTGCTAGAAATGGTAAAAGCAAACCACAGTTCCCAAAATATATACTTAATGAAATTGCTGTAGAAAAAGACCACAAAATTATTAGACTTCCTCCCTACAATTGCCATTTTAATGCAATAGAGTTGATTTGGGCCCAAATAAAGGGATATGTAGCGCGCAACAATACAGATTTCACTATAACATCGGTTTCAAAACTAATAGAAGAAGCAATAGCAAAAATAAGCGCTAAATATTGGGAAGAAGCTGTTTATCACACAAAAAGGGTTATAGTGGCAGCATGGGAAAATGAAGACGTTTTGGAAGAAAGTGGAAGAACTCATAATTTCCGTAGAAGATTGCAGTAGCTCCGACGGCGACGACGACGGCGACGACGATCAGAAAAGCAGTACCAATGACAACAGCTACTCTGAGATAAGTGGAATATTCCCGTTGGAATAGAATGCATAATTCTGTGCAGGTATGACACTTTTGTTTCTCTAAATATAAACTGTAGCTAACCATTTATTTTTTGTTCATTCCGAAGATTTCGTATGCTGTAATTAGGTAACTGCTCAGTTAAACGTGTAAACAGTCTTACGGAAGTCTTATGGTTAATACTGCAATACGCAAATTTCTAGGAATATGTGCGTGTGAATTAGCGCAACCGAACTTCCTTCTCCCCTCTATACGCCATCTTCGTTGCCTAGCACGTGGAGAGGAACGGTAAAGCGGCAACGGTGCTATCCCCTCTCCTTCCCCACTCCTTCAACTGTCAATCACAAACTTATAATGCACCCATAGTATCTATGGCGCCCGCTTTGTCTTTCCAGCTGAAGATGTGTATGAATATACATGAAATCGCGATCCAGGAGAATTTATAACAATTATCATCACTTCTTATAAAATAAGTGAAGTTTTATGTTACAAATTATTATATCTGTATATATTTGTTTGCTTCATTGTTAATACCCTCATATTTTACGTATTGAGGGCGCCGGGGTAGCGCGGTGGTTTCGTTCGCGGCTCCCGTTCTAAGGGTCCCGAGTTCGATTCCCGGCTCTGGGGTTGGCGATTTTAAGTCGGCCCTATCCACGCCTTCACCTCTGTCTAGCACACGTGAAGGATCCCCTATGCCCAACGTGGTTCGGAGTCCACGGTAAAAACTGTAGGTCCTCTCACCTCACCGCCATCTTCACTATCACCCTATCATCGGAGGTAATGGACACCGCCCTCTGGGTGCCTCCACCTGAGAAATGGGTCCGGTCATCACTTGGTGGGGTGAGGTTACCCCGAAGGTCAAGGTTGCCATGTGGGGAGTGTTAGTAACTAACTATTTTACGTATTGATTGTTTTCCTATTTGAGAAGTGTGTTGCATCTTATCTCATGCTAAATAGAAGCTGTAACCTTAGTTTGCCTCATATAATTTTCATACAAATCTCACTCACATGACCTAATCCCTCATTCAAGTCTAACATTTACAGACAACAACTGAATTTCCTTCTCTTATTCTATTTGTATTAGTTTCATATTCTCAGAATCTCAACAGTGTCTGTGTGTCAGTTGGAAGCCTCATTACACAATTATGTATAGTTCCTTGTAGATACAATGGGAGTAGCAAAATACAGTAGACGTGTAACACCTCAAGTCAAGTCTTGAAAGAGCTCGTCGACACTTGATATCTTTTGATAACTGTCCTAATACAAATGTGCAAGTTAACAAAGTCGAACATTCTACTGTCGACTTTACATTAATGAAGACAAACATCCAATTATGTAATTCCTTGAAGGTTCAAAGGGTATTGGGTTGAAATTATGTCGTAAAGGAACATTTTAAAAACTTATTTTCAACTACTTATACAACTAGAGAAGAAATGCGTGCACTTCAACAATAGATCTTAAGAAATCTGTAGGATAATACACGCATAGTAACTATTTGATCAATTAGGATCAAAGTTTTAAAATTTACACTTTACGTTGTAAGAACGGAGAACAGACCTTCATAACACAACCCTATCCCTATATTAAACACTGAACTTACAGGACGTCCCTGTGACGTATCTGGTACGACAGCTCCTGATATATGAAGCTTTTACAAGGAATTAAACACTAATTTTTATGTAATTAACTCAAATATATGTTAAATGTATGATTATTTAAAGCAATTTAATGATACAGGAACAATCACAGGGAATTGATACCGTAATTAAGCGATGAAATGAATAAAGTATCGTAATGAAATTCAAAGGAAAATTGTATATCTGTTACAACACGTGCAGGTGCCGTGGGTTGAGTCGTTTAACAAAAGAAAGGGGAGAAAGCGGCCTATACGCAGCTATTTGAACAAACTTTTAAATTCTACCAATTACAGACTAGTTACATTACTAACATGATTTAACATGTTTTCACATATCTTTCACTGCACGTATATCTAGTGATTTTATCTAATAATATTGCTAACTTTATTCACATTGTTTTCCCTCCTTAATTTTAAACTATGTATTATTACAAGCTTGCTCATCTACTTCGTGTAAAACCAGATGAACATTTACTCAAAATAACTTCTTTGTTGTCGAAGTATTGTTTTTATTCCTCTCATATAAACTGTATGTCTGTAGTTACCTGTAACGTCATAGATGACAACAAATTCATTTATTTCCCTATAGAAGCATACAGTAAACCTAGAGCAATTATCAAATACCTTAGGAGCTGTAAGCTAGCTTTGAAATTACGTCCTCCTTCCATGACCGTACATAAAACCCAACTGACTTTTTCTATTTAATATTGTTCAAACTATTCTTTAATACGTATATTCTTCTGTCTACTATACGTTAACTGATATAAACGTGTGTATTTATTTATTGTTTCCTTAAAGTAAATTTGCTCAAATCGTTTAACAACTGCTCACTATCTGATAATAACAACTACTTTCTCATTTCATAACTACAAGTTAATAAATAGAAACAATTGCATTATTATTTAAAAGCGCATAAGACCAGAACTTCAAAGAACAACAAATAATGTCAGGAAAATTATTTAGCTCCACAACGACTAACGAAACAGTTTAATATCAGTAGACTCAGGGTCTTCTTTTCAACTTCTTTGATATTATCAGTCACAAACATTTTCAAAATTAAGTATAGTGTGTTAAACATCCATATTTAAAATACACTGGACAAGAATAAGTATTACATTATATCGATTTATTATTAAACACAATATGTCTATGATATTAATGCTTCACTAAAGTTTTGATCATTTACAAAATAGTTCATTGTATGAGTTCTATCAGTAGTGATAAGTTAATGTCTAAGTTTCTGTTATAAATATATGACATAGGCTACTTCACTTTAGTTATATCGATTGTCCACAAAGAGAACAATTTTAGTTTAGAGGCAACGCTAACAGAAATACCATGTTTTTACCGACGCACTTAGGGAATGATATCCACGAATGATCATCATAAAAAGAATGAAGACAAGATACTTTAAAGGAGTTGTAATAACAGCGTCAGGTAGACTGATGTACGTACTGGTATAGTAGATCTAAGCTTGGCACTACCAAACAGACCAGCTGAGATACATATAGAATTCTATGGACGGCCGAGACTAGACCAAAGAGAATCAACACGAGATATCACAGTTACTCTGAGAACTACGTGTGTAGTTTGTATAATGACAATATCATTTGTTAAAATACAACATCACTGTCAGAATATAACAAAGAAGAAACAATTATTATTCAATACACTAATACTCAGCTGGCCAAAACTTATCATATACCTACAACGGTCTTTGTTCTAAAATATTACGAATTTCAATTACATAAGTTCTCGAACTCTTTAACAATCTCCTATATAAGTTTATTCGTTTTCTTTCCGTAAATCCAGATAAACATTTGGAGAAATTAATAAAACGGTTTATTGTCTTATTCTCCGTTTACTCATTTTCTTTACGGCCAGTGGCAGTCAAATGTTTAAGAATTTTTTGCTAGGGGATATATTTCAGATATATTTGGTGCTCTTTGCATTTTCGTACGCAAAACCATTTTTAAGTCGTATCACATGCATTTTCTAGTTATTCATACACAAACTATTATTTCTAAAAGCGCTCATTCCTGTATTTACTCTTGTTAATAACTATTTCATCCTTATAGTAGAGTTGGCTTGAGGCGACTCAAAATTAAGAAACGCTCGCTGAGTGTTATCTCTGACATTAAGTTCGCTTTGTACATCAGGAACATAAAGAACAAGAAAAACTTCCTAGATCATAACATTAGAGTATTTGAAAACTCAAACTAAGAACGAAAAATTGTTCTAAAATGATTGTTATACAATAAAAATTATTATTTGGGATAATCTATAATTTTGTATTGTACGGTTTTGTCTATCTCTTACGTTTACAGCTACAGAAGTCATACACAACGAAAAACATCTCATAAGCTACTCAAAAAGTTAAGTTAATTATATTAGCGAAAATTATTATAATAATTTATAATAAGTTCGTGAAAAGTGTTCAACAAAATGAAGTCACGCGTCGGGGGACTGTTTTGTCTTGAGTCTACGAAATATATATATTTGACTTGAGTATTTATTGAATGGGAATCGTCTATTTGTAGACAGAGAAACAGCACTTCTTTAATACTCGTCTCATAATTCCATCTTTCTCTATCGACATAGTGAATTACACACAATAACAAAACACGTTTGGACACTTCTTTATAATACAAAACAAATTGTAGTGACACAATATCGTAGAACTCTGTTTTAACATGTGACGTCAAGTTACAGCTTTATAATGCAGTTCATTTGGACGGAAAATTTACAAATAAGTTATCTTCTTCAACTGTTTAACTGTATACATTTATACTTTTCACATATTTATATTGTCCAGGTAAAGATCAGCAAACCGATATTCAATTTGAGCACATATATTTCTTGTTTGTGTACGATAATCACTAATTAATATTACTAAAACTTGCTTTTCCGTTGATCATTACTCTTATGATTGTAGACCAAATATTCTTTACTTTCGGCATCTATATTATTATCCTTTCTTAGCTGCAATCTTTTGTTTCCCTGATAACATGGAAACATTTTACTGTCACGTCATTCCCCTGTATTCTCTCTTGTATCGGTAACGTAACGTGTAATGAAACTATTTCTCTAATTACACATCTTAAAGTTGTAGAGCAGTAAGCGTTCTTAGAAACTGTGTTGAGAGAACATATGATAAGAAACGCTGTTTTAGTTATATTGATCGTCCGCTAGGGGAGACGTTTTGGTGGACAAGAAATGCCAGCAGAAGCTCACCTCATTCTTCTGTCTAGAAATGGCACTCCCCGTAATATTTTAATACAAGGAACACTATTTATAATTATTCACAAAGAATTACATGGAATTGTAATTACGTTTGTTAATATGGTGTTGATTTAATTATACGTTATGTGATAAAAATATTAATAAACTTCAGTGTACTATTAGGTAACATGTTAAAAAACTATTTTGTGTGAAATGGCATTGTTTTAAACTAAGTAGATGGACGAGTACTTTACAGAAATATGACATTATTGGTGACTGTCTCTGACTGACTTTCGACAACACTTTTGATGGCATCGGTAAACGATTATAATGATAATAATGCTTGTCTTTATATTTGACATATGTCATTTTAGAAAAAAGGTAGACAAGTACTTCCTTAACTTATCTCTCATTAGAGAGGAGCTTCAGACTTGATCTCCCCCACATTATACTGTAACTTTGTGGGTTCGTAGAATTAAAAGGCCGAGTTGCAGAAAATAAAAGTCTCCTTTATTTTCGTAGCAATACACTGTCCAATTCTGACGTAACAACATTACATCAAAAAATCTTCCAAGGTCGGGGACAATAACAAACACTTGCAGCTGATTACATTAGCTCTCGTTACAACACAGACTGTTACACAACAACTACTGTATCACAACTACAACTCTAATCACTAGCCATGGCTTCTTTTTATACAGAAATTCATGAAAAGAGAACCTTCTGGAACAAACAAGAAAAACAATCACTCTCCGTTAATCGAGATATCTCTAGAACATTCCAACACTGAAACCCTATCTGAGCGGCAAATTCTTTACCTCAGTTATCTTGCTTGCCGGCGATATCTGTTTAACTATGCGCTATCGTTAACTGCTTAGCAAGGCTCATTATTACCATGAAACTTTATCCGCCGATTGTTTCCTTATTTGTGCCGAAACTTTTATGCCTGTTGCCGTGACAATACGAATTTCTTTCACCGGAACTTCTCCCTTTTACAAGTCTAGAATCACAACCACATTCTTTTAATTTTAATATGGACAAAAACATTTGCAGCAATAAACTGAATTCCTTTGTTGCCTTACTTATTCTGTTTGTATTCATTTGACAATCTCTGTACTGTCTATCTGTAAGGTAGAAGTTTCGTTAACCTAATATGTATATACACCTAAAGTCAAATCTTATAAGAAAAAATGATCGATACCTGATATTTTCGGATGATATCTTCCTTGAGTGCCTAAAATAAGTTCCAATTTTCCTGAAAATTTGGAACATACTGGTCACAACACTCCTCATAGTTTTTGTTAATTTTACCACAGATATTGAAATAAAACTCAAACTTTAAGAAATATCTGATAAGCCACAATAAATCGCTGTATAGGTAAGAAAGAAAGCTTTGTTCTACATTAATAATGTTCCTGAAGATCACTGCACATCACCAAAACAATAAACACAAAATTTCTAATCATGGCGCACTTTTGATTTCTGCCATCGTATTCCTGGTAGCCTGAGATGATGCGGTGGCTAAGGAAAACAGAAAAACATCGTTTTTGCATTAATAATTAAGTAACAAGGTTGATGAAAGTAATGCTTTTTCATGTATGTGGTACATAATCTAAAGAATTTAATTAAAATGAAAGTGTATGAAGTTACAAATCAGGTTAAGTTATGATATTAATTTTATATATTTAGCTACATGCTAACATCTTACTTACCGATAGGTCTTTGTAAAAGTCCACTCCCTTCCTTCTTGCTGCTCATATGACATCACAGACAGACCTTACAATTGTTGCGAATTTTACAAATCGATGACCAGTTTTTACGTTTAATTTGGCTTTGCTTAGACACCGTTAACACCGACAGATTTTAAAGTTGATGTGCAGCGCTCAATCTGTCGGGCGACAGTTTGAGAAGCTTAATGCGGATTCAGAGTCTGTATCCCAGTTAGCACTTCCTGTATAAAAGTCAGCATACAGCGGTCTACTTGTTAAACATTTGACTATCACTTCAGTCTCTTATATTTCTGTTGTATATACAAATGGTAATGAAGCTACTTTACTTCTGTAAACGATTTAGTCTTTGTAGAAGAGTGTGTTCAGAAAGCAGTGTAAATACGATATATCAACTTACCATTATAAATATATACCATTACAGAAGAGACGGTCTTTCAATTATATTGATTACTCACCATCAAGAATCATTTAACAACCTCGTCTTGCATGCCATAGATGGCTCCACTTGTAATATCTTATTGGGTAGCAGAATCTCTGTAGTTATTTATAAAGCTTTATTATAATTTCTAACCATGTTCTTTAAATACGACTTGGATTTAATTGTTGTTTAAAAACATGAAAATAACTTGTAGCTATAATATATGTTACAAGAATATTGAAGGAATAAATAATTGCACAGGAGAAATTATGTCTTTCAAAGCTACACGTCAACATAGCCCAATATGCGGACGACGTGCTACTATACAACACAAATAGAAAGGCATGCAGAGCCTTCAACCCAATACAGCGACACCTAAGCCTCATTCATGATTGGTGTAGGCTTTGACGATTGTGTCTTTCAAAGAATATATATATTCATTTATTTCGCAACTTGTCTCGGTCGACTGGAACTCTGCTTCGAGACGTCGTAGAGTGCACATCGCCTTCGAGAGTTGGAGTTGCCAGCGCATCCAGAACTTCGGAGTCAGCGAATTGCCACCACCGGGAGGGACCTTAGGGAAGCTCCCGGCAATTTCGCTAAATCTCACACAGCACAGAGGTGTCGTTGAAGGGAATCCTCCTCCGCAAAGGAGGGTCCTTCGACTAGTGCCACACCGGGACTAGGTCCCTCATTGGCATTAAGAAGGTTTTTAAAGAATGATGGTGGGTTGATGGTTATTATTTAATTTAGGATAGAGGATAAACAGTCAGGGACTGAATAATTGTTGAAGAAATAGTTGGGATCTAAGGAGGTCCTAGGATAAGTCTTGGCCTCTATATGACTCTCCAGGGTCTAGGTCATACTCTCCAAGTCCTCGGATGAGGCTGTTGAAACTGGTTGGTAATTTTGAATAGAAAGAGTGGGACAGTTGTAGGATGTAATCGAAAAGTTTTGGAAATGATAGGTCTAAACGGATGTTGTGATTTGGAATGTACCATACGGCTGCAACTGCAGTCCGAAGGAAGCGATTTTGGAGGACTTGGAGTTTGGAAAGGTTGGTTTTGGCTGCTGCACCCCAGACTTGGCAGGCGTATGTAATTGCCGGCCTCAATACCTGCTTGTAGAGCAGAAGCTTGTTGCGAAGGGCCATTGGCGACTTTCGGTTATATAATGGATATAGCATGGCCATCCTTCTACTAACTTTGTTAGCTACTGCTGCAATATGGTCCTTCCATGTGAGGCGCATGTCTAGGAGCACTCCTAAGTATGTTGCCTGAGTTGACCATGGTATTTCTGTACCACTTATTCTTAGGTTGGGTACGTCCTGCAGCTCTCGTCTTGTGCAAGTGATTGCCTGAGATTTTGTGGCATTTAGCTTTAAGCGCCATGTCGCAAACCAGACGGACAACATGTTTGCAAAGGTTTGTACTCTTTGTACAGCAATTTCATGCCGTTTGGACGCTGTTGTTATAGTGGTATCATCGGCGAACAGGTACAGGTTGCAGCCTCTTAGGGTTGGAAGAGTATTTATGTATGCCAGAAAAAGCAGGGGCCCAAGGACACTACCTTGTGGTACACCGGCATTTATGACATATGGCTGTGACAGGATGTCGTCCTTCATGACAACAAAGGATCGGTTTTTTAGATAATATATGAGATGTACAATGTAAGATGGGATATTATATTGGATGAGGCGATGTAGGAGACCTTCGTGCCAGACAGAGTCGAAGGCTCGGGAGATATCAAGAAAGAGAGCTGCAATAAAGTGCCGGTTGTTAAAGCCTTTAATCACTTCATCCACTAGACGAAGGAGCTGGTGAGTAGTAGAGTGTTTTCTCCGAAATCCAAACTGCTCTGGACGTAGCACCTGATGTTCATCCAGAATGCATTGGAGACGTTGCTGTACCACCTTCTCAAACAATTTGCTGATAGACGAAAGGAGACTAATAGGCCTATGACTGTTTAGGTCTCTTGGGCTTTTCCCTGGCTTAGGTAAGGTGATGATCCTTGCATGTTTCCATGCCTTTGGGAAGTAGGCCAGTAACAGCAAACTGTTGAAGAGGTGCACTAGTAGATGAATCCAAGATTGTGGTAGTGCTTTGAAGGCTGCATAAGGGAGTTTATCAACGCCAGCGGCTTTGTAGGAACGAACGGAGTTAAGGATGTTTTGAACCTCAGCAAAGGAGGTGAGGCTAACCTCAGGGACCTCGTGAGGAACACTAAGATATGGGCGTACTGAAGCTGATATTTCTTCAGACAGGTCATCATCAATAGACTCTGCCGGGTGAAAGGTGGAGGCAGTGTTCCGCCATAATTTCAGCCTTCTCTCTAGCAGACGAAGCTACTCTTCCTCCATCAATTAATGGTGGATCTGTTGAAGGGATCTTAAGTAGTGCCTTGGTCATTCTCCAGAGGGAGGAGTACTCTGGATCTAAAGTGCAAAGCTTTCTTTCCCAATCTTCATTGCAGTGTTCAGCTATCTCAAGCTTTAGCAACGGTAGGAATTGCTTCTCCAGATGCAGCATTCTCAGTAGGCTGGGCTGTGTTTTCAACAATGTTTTGGGTGGCAGCAGCATAGCTAGCATATTGTATCTTCACTGGTGGTGGTAGTCCTGGGTAACGAGTACCCTTAAAGGCTTCTTTGGGTAGTCCCATAGGGATGGGTACCTTGGGTGCAGCATCATGTCCAGATCTTTGACCGATTTTGTTGAGGTGCACTTCCACCCTGGCTTCTTGCCAAACTGGGTACTTGGCGTACCTGCAGGAATGATCACCACCAAAGTTGTAACAGGTGGCCTTGGATCCAGTTACTCCCAGTCTCGGACAATCTGCTCTTCTGTGACCAGCCTCGCCACAATATGAGCACGCAGGTTCTAATTTACATCCCGCTGCACTGTGCATAAATTGCTGGCAGTTTTTGCATTGCAGTGGTCTTGCAGGTGGGCGGTATGACTCAACACGAATAAATGCGTTGCACATCCTTGTCTCTTTATAAATTGATTGGTAATTGCCCTCTTTACGTAAGGCAACACGGAAATGAGGGAGCAGTTCGTGCGATGCACTGCGGTTTGACCGCAACGGTCCAACACTTTAGGCAGGATATTGCTTGAGCTTTAGTTCTTCGATGACTTCTTCTTCAGTTATATACATCGGCAGGTCTTTAAGCGTTACATACAGTAACTTTTCCTCAGGGAGCAAGGTGGTGAGGTATCGTATTTGCCTATCAGTAAATAACTTTCGAAGAGCACGGTGATCATCCGGGGAATATGGCAGGAAAGCAATTGTGCCACTCATGTTCCGGAAGGAGAACTTCAAGTTTGGTTGTGTAGATTTGATGGCACTTATGAGATCCCGTGCTTTACTCGGGTCTCTGAGGTAGATGGGGATGGCTTTAGCAGAGCGAGTTGCAGGAGCAATTAGCGTGGCTGCAGAAGTGGATGGTGCTGCTGATGAAGGGGCCATTGTTGCGGCTTGGGAAGAAGTCTCCTGCCCTGAACATCTGCATTGTTATTTTGCACCTGTGAAATCTCATAATCTGGCACCATAGGCATTCTTTGAAATTTATTAGAGGTGGGTAAAGAATCCGACTGAAGAGCATGCTTTTGTGCTTTACCCCTTGCTTTTGTTGGGGGTACTTCCCATCTTGGTAGGTTGGCTTTAATCTTCTCGTTTTGAGCAAGTATTCAGAGATTGCTTCAACCCTGGCATGGTGCGCAGAGTAGTGGCGGAGAGCATTTGCAGCAATAGCTGGTTCTGCATTTGTTGTATTGTTGAAGAGATGTTGATCTGCCAACTCAAGAAACATTAGCCTGGCTCTCTTTTCTAGGATCAGAGTCCTTTCATCATCTCTAGACAGAGGCATATGGGGGCTGACGATTAATGGTTGATTCAGGTATTTACGAAGGTCGCCTCCTTCCACATAATACCTTAAAATTTGTTGGTCATCAGATGACTCTGGTGCTATGTGCTGGTCATCCATAACTTCAACTGTGGCTTCTGTTTACATGTTGTAGGATGGGGCCAAATTCTGGGCTCAGTACAACAGCCAATAGAAGGAAGGTATGGGCCAATGAGCAGTAAGGGCAAGGAGCCCTACTGCTTGATAGAACTAGAGGAAATAAGAAAAAGATAGAAAAGAGAAAGGAGCAAGTTTAGGGCGCTGAACAGCTCGAATTGCAGAGGGCCTACCCAAGGGCGCCTAAAAACCAGTCTGACCGACTGTTGGCTGAAGCCTTGCAATTCTACCCAATCACTTGGCTGTGTGCTGTGATGTGGCTTCTGCTTCAAGTCTCGCAGGCACAATGATGTCGCTGCGCTGCAGCTAGCTCATGGCGTGGATTCTTCCGGAAGAAACGCTGGTAGGCAAGAGCCAAGCCCTGTAAAGGGCTACTTTGGCCTTGCTACAGTGCTCCCTTGTAGGTGTTGTCTCTCCGATGACTCGAAGAGGAATGCGAGAAGTCAAGCTGGGAAAATGTTCGTAAATCTCCAGTAGAAGGCAGCAGCAGCGTGCAAGCGTCAACTACCTCCAAGAAAACAGCCGGCCAGTTCCACATCAGGCAGGCGAGGTACAAGGCCTAAGCCAACGTCATAAAAGACGGTATTTTAAGGCGCCTTCGGGTCCGGCCCTCTGTACCTCACGCTTTTTAGCAAACCTGTGCTGACTGGTAAGTATACAGTCAAGATTAGCCGTGCACTGCACTTCGGTGCAGCGCAAAATGCCCAAATTAGGTAACGCACTCCACCCTTCCACACCAACCAGTCTTCCAGAAATGGAAGCTATCCCCAGTACTGGCACTGGAATCACCCACCCTGCTGTCGGGGCTCCAAACCTGACAGCAGGAAGCAAACGGCCACGCCGAAAACCAGGAGAGGCCGTAAATGGCAAGGCCAAAGGGTTAGCTGTCGCCAAACAGCAAACTGACAAGGGCCCTTCCCGCGAGATACCACAGCGGTTAGGCAAAATTTCAGAGGGCCAGCCCTCAGACAACTCCTCTGACGAGGAGTATTTCACCGACGGAACTGCGGTTCCAAGAAATTCATCCTCCAGGATGGACGACTCCGATGGGGAACACAGCTCACCCAACGTCTCTACAGATGTTGATGAGGCTGAGTTTCGCACCGTGACCAACCGGCGAAGGGAAAGAAAAGCCCCTCACTTGGAGACAACTGGCACGTCCAGTCGTTCTGGGCCACCCAGGAGACACATTCCTCCTGTGATCGTGGATGACTTCCGGGGCTTGGTAGGCTTTCTAAAGGAGGTCATGCCAACCCTGTCAGTGTCATGCAGGGTCACCAAGAGGAAGAGCCGAAATATCTTCCAGGCGAGTAAGGCCGAGGACTATCACCTGATTCTACGGGCACTGGACAGGAAGTTCATCCCTTACTTCACCTTCGGCCTAGACAAGAGCCGTGACGTTAAGAGGGTCATCAGGGGTCTACCAATGGACACACCGGTGGGTGACATAATTGAGGACCTTAGCCGCCAGGGCATTCAGCCCCGCTTGGTCAGGCAGATGACCAAACCAGCTCCACAGGGTCAGCCAGGCCCTGCCCCAAACCCAATCTTCCTAGTGATAGTGGAACTGGCCAACGATCCGAAGGGGAAGCTGGATTCAGCCAGTGCGGTGCTCTGGCGGTCCCCCTCAATGCCATCGCTGTCTGGGATTCAACCACTCCAGCCAGTTCTGCAAGAGGACACCCCGCTGCTTTAGGTGTAGCGGAGCCCACGACAAGGAAGTTTGTCCACGGTCACACACAGATGTGCCCACTTGTACTAACTGCAGGGAGCACATGTGGCATGGTACGGCGGCTGTCCTGCCAGAAAGGCAGTTATAGCAGCAAATAAGCCCCCAGTGAGACAGCAACAACAGCAGAGGATTTCACCAACGGGGGCGGACCCAAGACCGGTCCCCTCAACCAGCTCCAGTGTGCCCACGACTCGGCGGGATGCCGATAGGCCCAGAACTTACACTCAAGTAGCACAAGGGGCCTCTGATGGACCTAAAACGTCACAGGAGAGACACAACCCTCCCACACAGCCACGCAAACAGAAGCGGCCCCAGCTCAAAAACGAACCGACAACAATGGTAGGAATGGAGGGAGGCTTCCGCGGGAGCCCCAAAATCCTGATGAACAGGAGAACCATGGCGAGCCCATGCCTCCTAGACAGCTTAGGGATGAAGGGCGGGAGGAAGACCTGCACCCATTCGTTCCAGATCACCCTCTCCTCTCAACCAAGTCGCCCACACAAACACCGTTCCCATGACAGCTACACTCGATCTCACGGATGTGTTCAAGTTGCTGCAGCAGATGTTGCAGACACATGGAAGTAAATCAGTGAGCTCATTGTGAACTTCTTCACAGCTTCAGATCCGGCCAGCAAGATGCTGTTGGCAATGGAGGCAATGGCCCTCCTGAACGCAGGCACGCGACGCTCCGTGATGGCGCATCGAACTAGGTCACGTACCTCGTTTCGATTCGCATTTTGGAATGCGTGCGGCCTAGCAGGTCAGGGGAGCGAGCTGCTTCACTTTGCCCGAGACAATGCCCTAGACGTCATCCTAGTCAGCGAAACGCATCTCCGACTAGACTTCCGATTCCGTCTTCCGGGCTACATCTGCCACCGTACGGATCGCCAGGGACGCCCAGGGGGCGGAACTGCGATCTTGGTGAGGCAAAATGTGGTCCATCAGCCAATCCAGCTCCCACCTCTACAAACCCTAGAGGCCACGGCCATTAGTATGCACCTTGGTGGATTAGAGGTCTTGGTAGTCTCTGTGTATCATCCACCAAACCGACAGTTTGTACACGAGGATTATCTATCCTAGCCCTATATCCCTGTGCTATCATGGCCGGCGATTTCAATGCTAAACATCAACGTTGGCATTGCGGTCGTCGGGCTGATGCAAGAGGCAATGAAATCATTCGCCTTATAGATGCGGACCCTCAACTTCAAGTACAGGGTCCCTGGCAACCCACTCATTACCCGCGAGGAGGAGGACTGCCCTCAGTCATAGACTGCGCAATCACAAAACATCTAGCATACCGACTCACACTCACATCATTAAATGCATTACATTCAGATCGCAATCCAGTGTTGACAGAGATCAACACAAGGGTTGCCAGTCACGACATCTCGCTTCAAACGCGAGAGGTTGACTGGGAAGGCCTCCGCACTTCCATCCCGCCAAATCCCAAAATTACAAATACCCCTACCCTGGATAACGCCGTCTCATCCTTCACTTCCATCGTGAAGCGGACCGCCTTAATTTGGCAGTACATGCTCCGGCTCCTCTTCATCCCGATGTCCTCCCTTTGGAAATCCTTCTTCTAATCTGGCGATCCTGGGCAGCACGGAGATTATACCAACGTCACCGCACGCCACATAACCGAGCGCTCGTAAGAAGTTTACGTCGAGAGCTCAGTGTCCATCTACGCGAGCACAAGGAGCAAGCATGTCAGGACAAAATGGCCAGGTTGCGCGTCGAGGATGGCGACGTGTTGAGGATAGCCAAAGCCCTCAGTAAACACAGAGGTCAGTACACCTCTCCCATTCACGGCACCCAGGGCCTGGCCTATGAACCCCAAGTCAAAGCCAATGCTTTCGCTGACTATCTTGAGCGTACTATGTGTCCGAGAGATGACCCCCAGGACGATAACTTTTCTGAACGCGTCCGTCGGGAGGTGCGTCTTTTCTTACGTCACCCTCCTGAGGATGCGGAGAGACTCCCTACCATCCGACCTAGTGAAGTCCAAGGAGCACTCCAACGTCTCAAACCAAAGAGGGCGGCGGGGTCGGACGGGCTGACTCCCCTAATGCTCCGCCATCTTCCCTTCAATGCGGTTCTCTTCCTGACTAGGACTTTCAATATGTGCCTCGCCCTTGGGTACTTTCCACGAGAGTGGAGAGAAGCCCGGGTGATTTGCATATTGAAACCTGGGAAGAATCCGGTACACCCTTCCAGCTACAGGTCCATTAGCCTCTTCTCCACCCTTTCGAGAGTTCTCGAGAGGCTAATTCTTTCTCGCTTGTCACCAATATTGGTAGACATTCAAGCCATTCCTGACCACCAGTTTGGTTTTCGTCCTGGGCACTCGACAGTTCAGCAGTTGCTGCGTGTGGGGGAGACCGCCGCCCTGGGCTTCCAGGAAGGCGCCTTCACGGCCGCAGGTACGTTGGATGTCGAGAAGGCCTTCTCTACGACATGGCATGCCCGACTCCTACACAAAATGATCCATCTGGGGTTCCCAACACAAGTGATCAACATTCTACACAGCTTCTTGCGACATCGCACATTTAAAGTCTCAGTCGCGGGGAAAACATCAACACTAAGGCCAGTGAGAGGCGGAGTCCCCGAAGGCTCTGTGCTATCCCCCACCCTCTTCAACGTCTTTATGGCAGATTTCCCCACAGAACCACGAGTCGAAATGGCACAATACGCTGACGACGTGTTTCTGTTCTGCAAGGACAGACACATTCTCAGAGCCTTCAGCCCCATTCAAAGACATCTCCGCCTAACACAACAGTGGTGCCGGCGTTGGCGGATATCCGTAAATCCGGACAAAAGCCACGCCATACTTTTCACAAAGCGCCACAACCCGCAGACTGCCCCAACTTCAGCTACCGAGGTCGAAGTATAGAGTGGTCTAACTCTGTCCAGTACCTTGGAGTAAACTTGGACAGAGATCTAACTTTTCGCCGACAC
Organism: Mantis religiosa; assembly: GCA_030765055.1. Lineage (NCBI taxonomy): Eukaryota > Metazoa > Arthropoda > Insecta > Mantodea > Mantidae > Mantis > Mantis religiosa. Next base: position 155,403,409 of record CM060954.1, read on the forward strand.
ATCAGGGACCTTTCGGCGAAGCTACAGGGAGCAATTGCTTCCCTCTACTCAATGCTGGGGTCGACCTCGATGCCAGTCCGCATGAAGTTATGCCTCTTCCGAGCGCTGGTAATCCCGGTGATGCTATATGCCTGTGAGATCTGGGGCATGGCAGCAGACAGCTGTTTAGCATGGCTTCAACGTGCACAGAATAAAGGACTGCGGTCTATCTATTCTGTGGGACGTTATTTGCCTACCAGGTTGCTCCACGAAGCATCGGGTCTTCCATACGTGGAGGATGAAATTAGGCGCCGGGCTTCAAAATTATACGCAAGTTTACAATCTCACAGAAGCACCCTTGTCAGATCACTGGGAAATTATGACCCCACTAGACGTCGATCTAGACTGCATCGGGTCCCCCGTATGGCATGCGGGCACCCTAGATAACCCAGGAGCTAAACCTATCAGCAGCTAAAGCTGAGCTCCTCATAATTCTTCCAAGATGTTTGGCATCTAAATTTCTCCCCAACTAATATAAAAAAAAATTAAACAAAAAAAATTGGGTGCTAAGTACTTCATCCTCCCCTTCAAACCTAAGGTACTTTGGTAACCTCAAAATTAACTCACAATCAAAAACACCTACATCACCTTCATCCTACATCATTCAATAAAAATCTTACCTGCGGTAAAACCCTTAAAGGGCGGGCACGCAGCAAAAAACTTCTGGCTGTATACAGCCAGCCAGCACGAGCGAGCGAGCGAGCGAGCGAGCTCATTTCATAACTTCCTTATTGATCTCCTGTGGTTTTATTATCATTCAGTTGGAACTTTTTATATGATTATCTAGTTGGAGCTGCTCGTTTTCTGATCTGACTGTTAGCTGGTCGAGAGAGGCATACGTTGGTAACGTGTGAGGAGAGTAGAGAAGCCTATCAAGTGACTGCTTTCAGATTTAACGTGCACTCATACCTCTATCACATCTATCACTGCCGCAAATCGAGTTAAACATTTATTCAAAGTAACTTCTTTGCTCTCTTAATTATCCTAATTATTTTAACGGCAGAAATCAGTACAACAAATATACTTACTTCCTTACAGGAGCATTCAGTAAACTTTGAGCAGTTATCAAATATCTTAGGAGCCGTAAGCTAGCTTTGAAATTACGTCCTCCTTGCACGACCGGACATAAAAGCTCAACTGTCTTTTTCTACTTAATTTTTTTGAAATTATTCCTTAATACGCATGTTCTTCGGTCTACTATACGTTAAATGACACAAAATTTTGTATTTATTTATTATTTCTTTAAATAAAATTGTTCAAACCGGTTATGTACTGATCATTATGTGATCATACTGAAAGCTCCATTCTCTTTTCATAACTACGAGATAATAAATGGCAACAATTGCATTACTATTTAAAAGCGCAAAAAACCAGAGCTTCAACGACTAAAAAAATGCCAGGAAAATTATTTATCTCACAATGATTATCAAGAGAGTTTACTTTATAGCTAAAATGCCAATAGACTCTTGTTCTTCTTTTCAGTTTCTTTGATATTATCAGTCACAGACACCTCCAAAATTAGCTATAATGTGGTAAATATCAAACTTTAAAATACACTCGACAGGACTAAGTGTTGCATTATATCTATTTATTACTAAACGTAATATGTCTATAATATTAATGCTTCATTAAGGTTTTGTTCATTTACAAAATAGATCACTGAATGAGTGCTATAAGTAGTGTCAATTTAATGTCTAAGTGTGTATTATAAACATATTACATAGTCTACTCAACTTTAGTTATATCGACTGTCCACAAAGAGAATTTAAATTCAGATATAACGCTAAGAGAAATACGATCTTTTTACTGACATGTCTTCTTGCTTATAGATGGCACTACCAGTAATATCTTACCTAGGCATTGATGATCTGTTATTATGTCTAACATTTTATGTCATTGTCTCTTTTTCTGTGGAAATAATATGTTAACAGAATACAAAACTAACTAACAAATGATTGTGAACAAGAAAAGAAATCTTCTAAAATAAAGAAAGTACATAGAAGCTGAAAATATATTTCATTATTTTACAGTCGTATTACATGCATTTTCTACTCATTCATGTACAAGTTATTATTTCTAGAAGCTCACATGCTTGTATTTACTTCTTGTTAATAATTATTTATCTCCTTATATTAGAGTTGGCTTGGGGCGACTCAAAATTAAGAATCGCTCGCTGTTTGATATATATTTCGCTTTGCATATACAGAACACAAAGAACAATAACAACTTCCTATATCATAACATATTTCAGAGATCTACAATCTTGTGTTGTACGATTTTGTATATGTCTTACCTTTGCCCTTACACAAAAGTTATACAGAAGGTGAAAGATCACATACGGCACTACAAAAAGGCAAGACAATTACTTTAGTGAAAATAATTATAAAAATCTCTAACAAGTCCATAAAAAGTCGCCCACCAGGGACGGTATTTGTCTTGCGTCTATGAAATATATTTGACTTGAGTATTTATTGAATGTGAACCATCTATTTGTAGACAGAGAAACAACACGTCTTTAATACTCGTCTCATAATTCCATCTTTATCTTTCGAAATAGTAAATTACTCACAATAACAAAACACGGTTGCACACTTCGTTATAATACAAAACAAACTGTGGTGACGTAATGTCATAGAACTCTGCTTTAACACGTGACGTGAAGTTACAGCTTTATAATGCAGTTTAATTAGACAGAAAATTTACAAATTTGTTCTCTTCTTCAACTGTTTAACTGTATACATTTATACTTTTTACATATTTATATTGTCCAGGTAAAGATGAAAAAACCGATATTAAATTCAGCACATATATTTTTTGTTTGTCTAGGATGATTTCTAATTAATATTACTAACACTTGTTTAGCCGTTGATCATTACTCTTGGGATTTTAGACCAAATATTCTTTACTGTAGATTTCTATACTATTATCCCTTCTGAGCTACAATCTTTTGTTTTATTGATAACATGGAAACATTTCATTGCCACTTAATTACCTGTATTCCCTCCTGTATCTGTAACGTGACGTGTTATGAAACTATTTCAATAAATATACATCTTAATCTTGGAGAGCTGTAAGCATTTTTAGAAACTGCGTTGAGAGAGCATATGATAAGAAACGTTGTTTTAGTTACGCTGATCGTCCGCTAGGGGAGACGTTTTGATGGACAAGCAATGCGAACACAAACTGACCTCATCCTGCGGTCTAGAGATGGCACTACTTGTCATATTTTATCACAAACAACAATATTTATAATTATTCTCAAAGTGTTACATTAAATTGTAACTACGTTTATTCACACGCCGTGGACTTAATTATGCTTTACATATTTAAAACAATAATTAACTGCAGTATACCTTTAGCTAACAACAAAGTAAGGAATTATTATGTGTGAGAATGGAATTCTTCTAAAGTTAGTAGATGTACGAGCACTTAGCAGAAATATGGCATTGTAGGCTTCTATTAAAGCGGAATAATACTCTTTTTGACATCTGTAATGGATTATAATGTAAACAACCTCAAGTTGCTTCTTTTTATATTTGACATGTGTCAAAGAATAGAAATATTCAAGAATACAAGTGGCCAAATTTTTGTTTTGTAAAGTATTACTAATAATTTCATCGTAATATAAGTTTAATATATTTCCTAGCATTAATCACAAAGTGTGCATCTTACATTTTCTGGCAAGAGTCTGTGAAACCATGTTGTGTAATTGACATATTATATTAGTGCACAACAATTGCATATCTTATTAAACCACATAAGCTATATCTGTTTGTTTTATATCATTAACCATTTCAAAGTTATTCGTTGTCTTTACTTCAAATTTTACATCTTTAAATTCTTAAGCCACACTCTGCTGTACATTGCAATAAAATGAAAGCTAAAAGACAAACATGGCAACCCGCTTTTTAAACATTTCACTATCACTTCATTCGCCTGTATAGAGTATCAACAACTACAAATGTAATCGATCTACTTCTGTAACTTGGAGCAGAAAAGAGAATAAGTATTCCTTGAACAGAAACTCGAGAAGATAGTATTAATATCATCGAGTATTTTAGAGTTACAAACAATATACTATATTGTTTAGGCGACTGTCTTTTAGTTATATCTATTGTCCTTTGAAAGGAATTTTGGTTGCCACGCAATATTATCAAATATACAATCTTTGCACTAACTGCGTATTGCTCTCCAGAGATGGCACCACACGTAACATCTTATTGTGCGGATTATCGTTTATAGTTATCCATAAAGCTATTAGGTGTAGTTACTTAGTTTATTGCCTGTGGCTTAGATTTCATCTGTTTTCTCCGTGTAAATATAAAGTAGATACAGTGTGAATACAGAGACAGAATCAAAGGAACAAGCAACTGTATTCTAGAAAGGAAGTCTGCTAAAGCAAATATTTAATCACACTTTTCGAGATGGCAGATTTCATAAGTTCTTTGAATACCACTCATTACCTCAATGACATTTATTTGGAACTTAATATGCTTAAAATGCTCGTGTTGTGATCTACCTGTTAGTTGGTCGAGTGAGTCATACCTTGCTAACGTCATATAAGGAGAGTAGGGAAGCGTATCAAATGACCAGCTTTCAGATTTAACATCATACGTCATTTCACTGCCGCATATCTAGTGATTGTATCTAAAATTTTCGGAGTCTTATTCATATTGCTTTTGTCACCAATCAACAGCGTATTATTACAAGCTTTCTCTTCGAGATAAACACTTACAGTAAGCTCTTTGTCCTTTTAATTCTGTTTTTTGATCATTTTATAAAGTTTGTATCTCTTTAGTTACTGTAACGTCAGAGATCACAACAAATATATTTATTTCCTTATACGAGCATACAGTAAGCTTTGAGTAATTATAAAATATCTTAGATACTAGGTGGTACATTTGAAATTAAAACTTTTACAGGAAATTCAAGACTCACTGTTGTGCCAGTAACTCATGCATAAACTCAGGAGTATTTAAAGGAATGTAATGATAAAGAATAGAAATCGAAAATGTAGTGATATATGACGACGTAACTAACACAGATTGAAAAACAATTTGTATTTATTTTCAGGTGTAAACTTCCATACGATCACATTATAACTAGATTCCAGCAATCCGTGAGTTTAGTTTTAATATCTCCGGTACAGGCAGCTATTTCCGCTCGACGTATAACAACCCCGTCTTAGCTAAATGTCTTATAGTTCCGTATTTCTGTAACTGCCCTGTTCCTGTTGTTATTCAACGTTACTATCCTTTACACATCTTAAATTTCAAATCTCCAATCTTTTGTTTCTCGTGATATAAAAACATTTCATTATCAGTTCTTTGCCCTGTATTTCCTCTTATACTTGTAACGTTACGTGTAATGAAACTGTTTCTCTAAATATACATATTAATCTTGGAGCGAAATAAGCATTCTTAAAAGAGTGACTTGACAAAACATAAGAAGTGCTTTAGTTATACTGATCGTCCGCTAGGAGAGTAAGTCGAGTATTATCCAGGAATGCAGCTATCTACAAACACAAATTGTGTAAGTTTTAATATTTTGTAAATTATAGTTTACTATTTTATCAAACTATAATAGGGTCATTATATTTACTAGCATGAGACAAGACTGCGTAATTTGAGTTATCTGTCAGCAGTCTGTGAAACAGTGTTGTATAATTGACCAACCATATGATATAGAGAGATCTTACTGCACAACAAATGCGCATCTCATTAAAGTGCATAACCTGTCGCTACATTAGCCATTTCATAGTTATTCGTTGTCTTTAGTTTAAACTTTCCTTCTTTAAATGTCTAAGCTGAACTCCGCTGTTCATTAGAATAACACGAAAATTAAGATACAACACACAGCAAACCGCTTTAAAGTGTAACTGATCTACTTCTACAAAAATTTATGTTAAACTGGAGCAGAAAATCAATTATTTTCCTTGAACAGAAACTCGAGAAGATAGTGTCAATTTCAGCAAGTATTTTAAAGCTATAAACACTATATTATATTATTTAGGAGACAGTCTTTTATTTAACCCTATTGGGCATTGTTGCTTCAAACTTGGTCTCCCCCACATCACACGAATCTCGTTCAAAGGACCTTTTCCCTTTTTCAAGTATAGAATTAAAACCTTATTCGTTTAGTATCGACAAAAACATTTGCAGCGGTGTTCTGAATTCCTTTGTTGACATTTATTATGTTTGTATTCATTTCAGAATCTCTGTACTGTTTATCTGTAAGGTAGAAGTTTTGTTAAACTAATATGTATATTTGCTTGTACATAGAATGGGAATAGGAAAATCAGTAGAAGTGTAACAACACCTCAATTCAAATCTTATAAAAGTGATCGATACTTGATATCTTCGGATGACGTGTCACCACACACTTGTGCCAGAGCGAGACGAGGATTTGCGATTATGAGAGTAAGTTAGAGTATGGGTGAGAGAGATCTAAACGGCCGTCGATAACTAGCTCATGTATGTTAAATCGAATAATGGTTCGGTATATTTCTACTTATATTATATATGGAAATGTTCTACCAACATTTTTATGTTAATATTTAATCGAAGATATAGTTTCGGATGTCCACTTAACCGCTAAAAGCGTCTTTAGACAAAGTTCCATGTGATTATGTACGTGTCTCCGTGTGTACGTTCAGCACGAGTAATAAACCAATATTTCAAAACAAATAAAAAATCGTTGTTAATAAGTGGAGAGGAATGATACTGTACATTAATGTAAATGGTGAGAGGTTTTGTTTTGTAAATTATATCTAATAATTACATCAAAATATCATAAGTCTAATATATTTACTAGCATGAGAGAAATTTTCTGGCAACAGTCTCTGAAACAATGTTGTATAATTGGCCTATTATGTCATTAACCATTTCAGAAATATTCGTTGTCTTTAGTTTCTACTTTCCATCTTTAGATTTCTAAGTTGCACTCCGCTGTTCATTGAAATAACATAAATATTAAAGGGCAACACATGGCAACCCGCTTTTTGAACATTTCACTATCACTTCATTCGCCTAATCTGCTCCCTTGTATCTGCAGGTGTAATTGATTTATTCTGCAACTTGGAACGGAAAAGAAAAACTTTTCTTTAGCAGAAACTCGAGAAAATAGTGTTAATTTTTTGGAGTATTTTAGCGTTATAAACATTATATTTATATGGTTATATTTATATTTAATATTTAGATTTATACTTATGTTTATTTATATTTATATTTATATCGTTATCAAAACGTCTTCTGCAATTAGAATGCTTGCTTCGATCAAGATGTTCAGTAATATTTTTCACAAAGTCGTGTTTGGCTGCTGCTTCCCAACATTATGACCACCGAGCCCTTTAATTGAGGATTGTGAGGCTGCAATCCTGGCCAATCCAGTGACTTCAAAAATTCGGGTGGATAGTTGACCGCAACATCTTGGTTTGTAGCGGCATTTAGCGACTTGTATGTCCTCTATTAACCGGGAATTTCATTTAGAAACGTAATTCCTTGTGTTGATCAACCTGCACTGACCTTGGCAATGTTTGACGAAAATCTCCTGTTAACAAAATCATCGCACTAACAAATCGCAGATCTTGTATAGTTCAAAACAAATTGCAATGACACAATGTAGTAGAAATCTGTTCTAACACATGACGTCAAGTTACAGCTTCATAATGCAGTTCTTATTACACAAAAAATTTACAAATATATTCCCTTCTTCATCTGTTTAAATGTACATATTTATACTCTGTATATAATTATATTATTTAAATAAAGATGAAAAACCCGATCTTAAATTTGAGCACATACGTAGGATGTTAACTAATTAATATTACTAACGCTTGTTTATCCGTTGGTCTTTATTGTTGTGACTGTAGACCAAATATTCTTTACTTTCAGTTTCAAAATTACTATCCTTTATACGTCTTCAAAGTTCAAAGCTCAAATCTTTTGTTTCTCATGATATGAGAACATTTCATTATCAGTTGTTTCCCCTGTATTTCCTCTTGTATGAGTAAAGTTACCTGTAATTAAACTATTTCTCTACATATACGGAAGAATATGTATGAATATCTACAACGTTTAATAAGAAAGTTTAACTATGTTTGTTAAACATGCTTTGAAATTTAATTGTGATTTACAGGGTGAAACCAATAATTAATTATAGTTTACTCTTAGCTAATAACCAAGACACAAATTATTACTTGTAAGAATGGCAGTCTTCTAAAGTAAATAGATATAGCAGCTTTTTGTACAAATGTGTCATTCAGTCGAGTGTGGATATCCGTGTTGAACGGACGTGTATATTATGCGCTCGATGTAAAGTGAGCAAAAGTCGCGTAATATAGTGTACGTATATTGCGCGTAATTAGTGCATCAAAAACGGGTAATCCGGACCATAATAGTGCAACAGTGGAACAGCATGACAAAATGCAGCAGTACTGACAACAAATAGTGCATCGTTGTGAAAACCGGCAGTAAGTGGAGGCTACAACTTATAAGTGTCGCGTAACAAGATGTGCTATTTACTTTTGCACGTGTTAATTCAGAAGTGGTATTTAGCGATGTGTAAGGTAAATATACGTTAAAGCTTTTCTTACACATTGTACAAAAGTGCATTAGACAGAAACTAAAGTGCAGTAGGGCGTGAAGGTCCTTCTTGCGCGCAAAAAAAAATAACCGGTGCAACAACTTTTAGTTTGTGAAGTGTTGTGATTGGCGTTTGCATTGGGTGTCGAGATTGGACATTCCATTTGCCACACGCGCCCTAATTGGTGGTTATATTACTGCCTGTGATTGGCATCACACCCTCTCTTCTCATTGGTCGCTCCATTGCCCTTCCTGATTGGTCTTTGTATTGGCAGCCCCCATTGGCTAATACTTCACATTGATCATGTCGGCCACGAACGCACCAATTGTAGCACACGTTAAGGCACAGAATAACCCATATGTGCACCCAACATCAGCCAGCGCAAGTTGCATAAGCACCGCCATGGACACCGCCAAAACAGACATAACAACAGCCGCTTCTGAGCATTCTTCAGAAGACTATTATCTGACTAGAGGCGACATAACTAGCTTCTTGGGAGAAGCTTTAATAACCCAACCAAGTTATCCACTATCCAGAGGTGACATACGAACACTAAAGCTGGAAAGAGCAGCCAGAACCAAATATCTGAATCAAGCAGATACGCAAATGTTCTCCGTCCCCACCTCTGAGGATGTCTGCATCACGGCCACTGCTTTTAAAACATATTCCTACCACCGCCAAAGGATCGACGTCATTGCCACCTATTTACTGCAGCATGACGAGCAACAATTTAACTCTTGGCAAACGCCTGCCACAAAAAGAGCAGCCCAGGGTCCTATAAACATCAATATGCCACCACCTGCTACGTCAAATAGTTTTGCTGCTCTTGCAGAAAATAACATGGACGAAGACTACCCCTCACTGCCTGTGGTAAATCAAAAGAGGCGCAAATGCTCAACACCAACGCCTCCTGCCGAGAATATGGAAGAGGATCTAGCAGCTGTACCTGCTCCACCTCTCCTAAACCAAACACAACCTACCTCTAATGTACAAGGTACAACTCGATCAAACAAGGTCACACCCATCTTCTTACGAGATCCGTGCCAGGCCCGTGAGCTTACAAAAGCACTACACGACGGACACCCAGACACTAAATTTGTCATCAAGAACATGAGCGGCTCCATCGCTTTCCTCCCTGCCACACCTGCTGATCACAGACTCATCCGCAATTTCCTGACAGACTCTAAAGTGCAGTATCTTACCACCCTATTACCAGAAGAAAAATTGATGTACGTTACCTTAAAAGATCTACCGATGTACATCACAGAATCAGATGTCCTGGAACTCCTGCAAAAACTAGAATACCCGGTTGAGCGAGTTGGACAACTTCGTTCAAACCGGTCCTCAGCACAACAAAAACTACCTCACTTTAGGGTAGCTCTTCGGAAGGAACCTAAATCAAGCGACATATATCAGGAGACACATATGTTCGATGCTGTCATAAGGGTTGAGCCTTATAGACCACCAGCACGCCCGTTACAATGCACGAACTGTCAGCAGTTCACGCACAGCGCGGCGGGCTGCCGACTAGAACCAATGTGCTCACACTGCGGAGAATCAGGGCACAAACGGCCAGAATGCTCGAAGCTAAGCCTCCCTGATTCAAAACCCACCTGCTGCAATTGTGGAGGAGAGCACTCCTGTCCATACGCCAAGTGCCCTGTCTGGCAGAAAGCCCGTATTGAAATGGAACTGAACAAGCATGGACAACGCACACGCTTTGATGCTGCCCCAAAGGTACCTAACCCGCAAGGCATCCCCAAGGAAGCTTTCAAAGGGACCCGATACCCAGGACTCCCGCCGACAATAAGGCCGCAATACAAAAACTACGCCGCGGCACTCACTGCTTTCGCACCACAACAGCAAGGTCAGCAAACTGCTGTACCCGAACCACAGTCTCTACAAAAACAAATCACGGCAGCAGCCCAACCCCAGACGCTCACACCATCCCAACGTCCTTCTACAATTAGGACACTTCCTGAAAAATCCCCATACATACCTGCACCAATCAATAAGTCTGCTTTTCCAGCAGGAACAACAACTGGCGGATCCAGAACGCCCATGCAACAACGGCTCCTGACTCGCCCAGCAACAATCCAGTCCCTACCGCAGAATCCTAAACCATCCATCCCGGATGAACAATTTCTAAACCTAATGTCCAGGATTCCTCTACACCTGTAGGCTGATTTTGCAGCTGCCTTAGCCGACGCATTGGCTACCCGCCCCCTACGACACCATCACAAACAATCCTGGTACACACCGTCTTCATCTTTATGGGCAACAATGGCGGACGTCAATAATATCATACAAAACCTCACCAGCCTACGCATTTGTTCCTGGAATGCTAATGGACTACGGCATAAGATACGTGAAGCCACTAACTTCATCGCCGTGAACAAAATTAACATCTTCCTTGTTCAGGAGACCCATCTAGCTCCACGGTACAAGGCCACCATTCTAGGAATGATTTGTCACAGGACTGATCGTCTGGACGGTTATGGTGGGACAGCTAATTACATCCAAAGACACATCACCCATCACCGCCTACACCTGCCTGCTGTTGACGGTCTAGAAGTAACGGGTATCCAGGTCGCAACCGACAAGGGACCCCTCAATATCCACTCGGTATACATTCCACCGAGTAGAGCGATTAGTCAGCGACCTTTGGACCACATATTTACTGGGTCTCCTGCCATAGCCATGGGAGATTACAACGCCAAGAGCACTCTCTGGAACTCCACCATCACAAACAGTCGTGGACGCCTACTAGAACGCGACAGAGAGCGTAAAAATTTGGTTGTGCTTGCTCCTACCTCTCCGACCATAACACACGGAGATCGTGGACCTCCTGATTGGTTGGATATAGCTCTACTGTGCAACATCCGTAGTCACCCAACAATCTTTTCACTTCCTGAACTTTCTTCCGATCATTTCCCCATCATCCTCCTCTACAAGGCAAAATTAACACCTAAATCTTTACCTTCTCATGCAAATCCCCGACAAACCAACTGGAGCAAATTCTCAATGATCATGGCCGAAAAACCTGCCCATATACACCCTTGTACAACAAATGCGGCAGCTGACGTACTGGAGGACTTCATCACCACCACCATGGCTGATACCATGCGCAAAGAAACTCCTGTCCGGAAATCTCCACATAGTCCCCTTAAGCCCCTCCCAAAACATTTGCGCCAACTCATCTCGGCTAAAAACAGAGCACGGCGAAAATTTCAAAACACGCGCCAACCACAAGATAAGAGGGAATGGAATCGCCTCCAAAACGCAGTGAAGCTGGAACTAGCAGATCACTTCAACGAAGAATGGGGGAGGAAACTATGTACACTCGACACCACCGATGTCTCTCTCTGGAGGATGTCTAAGGCTCTGCTCCGAATACCCACCTCCGACCCGCCACTTACCGCGGGCCAAAGAACAGCACAATCCTCTAGAGAAAAAGTGGAACTCCTAGCCGAACACCTGGCAGCTACCTTCCATCCTGCAGAATCCCCCGACCATGAGCAGGTCGCAGAAATTGAACAGCAGGTACAATATTTCCTTTCCTCTCCCTATAATACAGACGAAGTGCACCTCACCACCATCGCTGAGGTCAAAGGTTTAATTACTTCAGTCAGACATTACAAAGCTGCTGGCTACGATCACATACCTTACGCTGCCTTCAAGGTACTCCCGCAAAACTGGGTAGCACTAATAGTCCATCTCTTCAATAGCCTGCTCCTTCTCTCCTACTTTACCAAAAAATGGAAACATGCCAAGCTCATTACCATCCCCAAACCCGGCAAGGATTCTAAACTCATCGAAAACCACCGACCCATTAGTCTGCTACCAGCAATCAGCAAACTATTTGAGAAAGTAATCAAACATCGCCTCCAAAAGCTCCTAGATGAGTTAAACATCCTGCGCCCGGAACAATTTGGATTCCGCCAATGCCACTCCACATCGCACCAACTGTTACGTCTGGTAGATGAGGTGACCCGCGCATTCAATAATCGTCAGTACGTCGCAGCTCTCTTCCTTGATATTTCAAAGGCCTTCGACTCTGTCTGGCATCAAGGCCTCCTCTACCGTTTAATAAATTACGACTTTCCCCCCTACATAATCCATCTTATCAACCATTACCTCACGCAACGCACCTTTTCTGTCGTCAGAGATGACATTGCTTCCCAAACCTATTTCATCAATGCAGGGGTAACCCAAGGTAGTGTACTTGGCCCCCTGCTCTTCTTAACTTACGTCAACACCCTTCCCACTATCTGGAGCTGCAAACTCTATTTATTCGCTGACGATACAGCAATCACCACGGCCTCATGTCAACATCACATTGCTGTACAACGCCTACAGAAATATGCTACCATGATTTCCGCCTGGTTCCTAACCTGGCGATTACGTATAAACGCCGCAAAATCGCAGGCAGTCACCTTCACCCGAAGTCAAACCCAGGACGTACCAGAGCTGCACCTCGCAGGAGAACACATTCCCTGGAGCATCCAAGCCCAATATCTTGGAGTTACACTGGACATGCGCCTAACTTGGAAAGCCCACATCCTTTCTGTCGCCTCCAAAATTACAAAACGCATGGGCATGCTCTATGCATTATACAATAAAAAGTCACCAATGAGTCTCAGGAACAAGATCCTCATTTACCAACAAATACTGAGGCCGGCGATAACTTATGCATGTCAGGTATGGGGTGCTGCAGTCCCCTCAAATTTATATAAACTCCAGGTCCTGCAAAACCGACATTTAATAATTGCTACAGGTGCTGAGTGGTACATCCCAAATAACAACATACACCAAGATCTTTCATTTCCCAAGCTCACCACCTACATCCAAAAACTCTCACATAAATTCTACTCTGACCTACCTTCTAGTTTCAATCAACTCATCAGGGGTCTCGGGGAATATGATATAGACCCCGGGGCTACCTACAAACACCCCAGAACCTCTCTAGGCACATCATAAACCTATCACTTTCATATTGAATTTCATCTCCCTTCTCTTTAAAACCCAATTCATGAGAACAAAAACCAACCATCAAACCACCATCTGTTATTCATCTTTCTTAAAATGCCAGTAAGGGACACTGTCCCGGGATGGCAATAAGTCGAAGGCCCCTGTTCCATGGAGCAGGGTTCACCTTCAACGACACCTCTGTGCTGCTGCAATGTGGCATTGGACATAGACTCGAGTTCTAGAGGCCGAATAGAGCGGACGTGCCAACTAGAACTTCTCCAGCCAGCGCATTGTCACAGCGGAAAAGACCTTCGGGCAGTTTCCGGCAATTGCATCTTGGATCTGCTTCGAGAGAACCTCGGAGAAAACAACTGCCTTCATCTGAGGGACAACCAACAGCCAGCTTTGGAGAGAGGCTCGGGTGATATGCATCTTGAAGCCAGGGAAAGACCCGGTTAATCCTGCCAACTACCGTTCCATCAGTCTCCTTTCTGTTCTCTCGATGGTTTTCGAGAGACTTTTCTTAGCCCGCATGTCCCCTTCTGGGTGACATACAAGCTATCCCTCCTCACCAGTTTGGCTTTCATCCTGGGAATTCTACGTCTCAGCAGTTGCTGCGCGTGGTGGAGGCTGCAGCCCTGGGTTTCCAGGACAAGGCATTCACCTCGGCGGTATCTCTGAACGTGGAAAAGGCCTTCTCTACGACCTGGCACGCGGGTCTTCTGTACAAATTCATCCAACTGGAGCTACCCACTCAAGTCATACACCTTCTTCACTCTTTCCTAAAGCATAGATTCTTCACTGTCACAGTGGCGGGAAAAACATCTACACGAAGGTCTATCCGCGGCGGAGTCCCCGAAGGTTCTGTGTTATCCCCGACGCTGTACAGCGTCTATGTGGCTGACCTTCCCACTGAACAGCACGTCAACATAGCACAGTATGCTGACGACGTGCTGCTATTCTCAACAAACAGACACCCACGCAGAACCTTCAACCCCATCCAAAGATATCTAATCCTCCTCCAGGAATGGTGCACGCTTTGGCGATTGTCCATTAATACGGAGAAAAGCCAAGCGATATTGTTCACCAAGCGCCGCTTTCCCGCCAACTTCCCCCAATTTACCTACTTCGGGCAAGGGATCAGGTGGGAGAATTCAATCAAGTACTTGGGAGTGAAGCTGGACAAGGGCCTAACTTTTCGGGAGCACATCCAGGAGCAAGCTCATCGGTCGTGTGGTGCCGTGGCATCACTATACCCTGTGCTTCGGTCTGCGATGTCTGTTCCCTAAAGTTGCGCCTCTTTATGGCTCTGGTCCTCCCTATCATGCTCTATGCGTGCGAAGTCTGGGGTATCGCCGCAGGCTCACATCTAGTTCTGCTCCAACGTGCACAGAATAAATGTCTTCGGATTATTTATTCTGTTTGTACAAGGTTCCCCGTGAGATTACTTCATGAGGCTTCATCCCTCCGATATGTGGAGGATGAAATTAGACGCCGGGCGACAAAATTCTTCGAGGGTTTGCCCCAACATCAGAGCGCCCTAGTCAGATCCCTTGGGGATTATGTTCCTCGTGAGCGTCGCTATAAGCGATACCGGTTACCCCGCATGTCTTGCGGTCACTACCGGTACCCACATGATCTCCATTCCAGCGTAAATTAAATTTCAGCTACTCCAAAATTGTAATTATGGAATATTCAAAATTATACATACCTTCTTCCTAGTTTATTAACTAACCCACCAGCGGTGCTCGCTGTCCGTAGCACCCGGTTCATCATCCCCTGAGGAGCAGAAAGCTACCTCCCTACACTAACCCCACTTAAATTACATCCGTCATTCTGCAACATCCACACCCCGCCACTACGTGGTTAAGCTCTTCCCAGAGCAGGTACACGATTTGACCACCCTTCGGGCTGTTCCGAACAGCCTGCCAGATTTGTGCTGCTGCTGTTGCCAGCTTGCCCATCAGTGCCTGCACTTCAAGAACGGGAAGCCAGCATAAGGTAGCGGGTTGCCACTAACGGCCAAAGACACCCGATACTTAGTATCGGGTAAGGCGCATTCTGGGTATCCAGGTGTCCGGTCCTATTAGTGGCACGCTTCTCAGCCCCTGCTACCTTCAGCTGAGGGCTCACGTTTGTGTGTTTGTTGCACTGCACCTCTGGTGCAGTGCTTTTAGTACCTGTCTGACCCTAGTCAGCAATCCCATTAGTGATGGAACCTATCCCATCCACTAGCTCTGCTCCCGACGGGCTAGCTAGTTTCTCCTCCCACCACACAGGCCTCGGAGATGTGGGATGGTTGCAGCAGCTGCTCCAGAACCACGGCCGGCGTCTCTGTGAACTGGTGGTGAGGTTCTTCGACACCACGGATTCTGCAGCCGGAATGGTCATTGCCATGGAGGCGCTTGCCTTGTTGTCCGCAGTAAGCCGCGCGAGCCAGGATGGCGGGTTGAACTAGGTCTCTGTCCTCGTTCAGATTCGCATTCTGGAATGCGGGTTGCATCAATGGTCAACAAGATGAACTCCTGCACTTCGCGAGGTCATTTGCTTTGGATCTCATCTTGGTATCGGAAACACATCTCCGACCTGAAAAGTCCTTCCGGATTTCCGGCTACCACTGCCTCAGGGTCGACCGTGTGGGCCGTCGCGGCGGCGGCACGGCGATCTTTGTGAGGAGGGGGCTTGTCTTTAAACCTGTCCAGCTTCCCGCTCTTCAAACCCTTGAAGTCACTGCCGTCTGCGTGAATCTGGGCGGTTACGAAGTCCTGATAGTGTCTGCATATCACACTCCTAGCCAACAGTTCATTGCTAATGATTGTCTCTCCATCCTCGCCCTACATCCCAACGTCATTATGGCTGGGGATTTGAATGCTAAACACCCGCGTTGGCATTCGGGTCCCCGGACAGACGCAATAGGCAGAGAAATCATCGGCATCATAGATGGAGATCCTCAATTGAGAGTAGAGGGTCCCTGGCAACCCACTCATTTCCCGCGAATACAAGTGCGTCCTTCGGTCATTGACTTCGCAATCATCAAACATTTTCCATTTCACTTATCACTCAATTCACAAGGCGCCTTACATTCCGACCACAACCCAGTTGTGGCTGAGGTCAACTTACGGGCTGTCAGTCATGAATTCACGGTTCAAAACCGTGAAGTCGATTGGGATTGCGTACGGGTCTGTTAAATGACTACATACCTCCTAACCCACACATTACATACATACCGACCTTGGAGATGGCGATCTCCACCTTCACCTCCATCGTAGGACGAACAGTTCGCAACCTCACCGTTCACACTGCAGCACCTCTACACCCTCACGTCATCCCGCTAGACATCCATCTTCTCATTCGTCGCTCTTGGGCGACTCGAAAACTCTATCAGCGACACCGCACTCGCCATAATCAGGTTCTGCTCGCGCGCTTGCGCCGAGAGGTTCGACTTCGACTACGCGAGCACCGTGTGCGCGCGTGGGAGGAATTGATGTCCCGCGTGAATTTTGAGAATGGCGAGGCGTGGAGGCTTGCAAAAGGACTCCGGAATCGTGGAGGAGTGCCAAACACGGGCAAGGCATCCAAGACCTGGTGTATGAACCCAAGCTAAAGCAAATGTGTTTGCCGACTACCTAGAGAGGACCATGAGGCCACGAGATGACCCCCAGGACCTAGACTTCACTGGCCGCGTCAAGCGGGAGGTTCGTCAGTACCTTCGACGTCCTCTTGCTGAGGCGGACCGACTACCTGTCATTAGACCCAGTAAACTCCAGGGCGCACTCCCGCGTCTAAATCCCCAAAAAAGCGTCGGGACCTGATGGGTTGACACCTATCATCCTCCGCCATTTTCCATTCAAACCCGTTCTTTTTCTTACTCGGGGTTTTAACATGTGGCTTGCCCTGGGCCACTTTCCACGGCAGTGGAGGGAGGCTCGGGTGATCTGCATTTTGAAGCCCGGTAAAAATCCGGCTCTACCCCCCAGTTACTGCTCCATTAGCCTCCTGTCAGTCCTCTCGAAAGTTTTCGAGAGGCTTGTTTTAGCCCGCTTGTCGCCCCTACTGGGGTCATTCAAGCTATTCCTCCCCATCAGTTTGGTTTTCATCCTGAGCACTCGACATCACAGCAGTTGCTGCGTCTGGTGGAGGCCGCTGCCCTGGTTTTCCAGGAACTGCCGCGGTATCTCTGGATGTCGAGAAGGCCTTCTCTACCACCTGGCATGCAGGCCTCCTACACAAACTAATCACCCTGGGGCTTCCTGCACACATGATACACATTTTACACTCATTCCTCAAACACAGACATTTCACAGTTGTTGTGGCGGGAAAGCTTTCTACCAGACGACCCATCAGAGGAGGCGTCCCAGAAGGCTCTGTCTTATCCCCTACACTCTTTAGCGTGTATGTGGCGGATCTCCCCACGGAGTTACACGTCAACATAGCCCAATATGCGGACGACGTGTTACTGTACAACACAAATAGAAACGCACGCAAAGCCTTCAACCCAATACAGCGACACCTAAGCCTCATTCATGATTGGTGTAGTCTTTGGCGATTGTCTATCAACCCAGAGAAAACCAAGCCATACTCTTCACTAAGCGTCACTTTCCCGCCAACCTCCCCGCCTTTAATTATTCTGGCAGAAGGTTTTTGCTGCGTGCCCACCCATTAAGGGTTTTACCGCAGGTAGGATTTTTATTGAATGTTGTAGGATGAAAGTGTTGTAGGTTTTTTGATTCGTGTATAGCTCCTTTCTTTTCCACTTATTAACTACGACTTTTATTTATTTTGAAGTATCGGTTTATTACTAGTGCTGAACGTACACACGGAGACACGTACATAATCACATGGAACTTTGTCTAAAGATGCTTTTAGCGGTTAAGTGGACACCCAAAACTATATTTTCGATTAAATATTGACATAAAAATGTTGGTAGAACGTTTCCATATATAATATAAGTAGAAATATACCGAACCACTATTCGATCAAACATACATGATCTAGTTATCGACGGGCGCTTAGACCTCTCTCACTCATACTCTAACTTACTCTCACAATCGCAAATCCTCGCTCTCGCTCTGGCACAAGTGTGTGGTGACACGTCATCCGAAGATATCAAGTATCGATCATTTTTATAAGATTTGACTTGAGGTGGTGTTACACCTCTACTGATTTTCCTATTTCCATTGCAGGTACAAGCAAATATACATATTTGCTTAACGAAGCTCCTACCTTACAGATAGAGAGACAGTACAGAGATTCTAAAATCAATACAAACAGAATAAGTAAGACAACAAAGGAATTCAGTTTAATGCTGCAACTCGATATTAAAATTAAACGAATAAGGTTGTAATTCTAGACTTGTAAAAGGGAAAAGTACCTGTGAACGAAATTCTTATAATGTGGGGGAGACCAAGTTTGAAGCTCCTCTTTGAAGCTCCCAAAAGGCCACATGTCAAGTATAAAAGCAAGCATTGTGAAGGCCGTGTTCATTATAATTGTTTACAAATGCCAACAAAATTGCCTTAAATCACATAATTGCAGAAACCAATAATGCCAAATTTCTATAAAGTGCTTGTACATGTACTTACTTTAGAGGACTTCCATTCTCATACAAAACAATTTCTTACACAGTTGTTAGCTGAAAGTACACTGCAGGTAATTATTTTTTTCAACATGTAAAGAATAATTAAGTCCACGATATATGAATAAACGTAGTTACAATTTAAGATAATACTTTGAGAATAATTATAAATATTGTTGCTTGTAATGCGGTATGACAGGTAGTGCCATCTCTAGACAGCAGGATGAGGTTAGTTTGTCTTCGCATTGCTTGTCCACCACAACGTCTCCCCTAGCGGACGATCAATATAACTAACACAACGTTTCTTATCATATGTTCTCTCAACGCAGTTTCTAAAAGTGCTTACTGCTCTCCAAGTTTAAGATGTATATTTATAGAAATAGTTTCATAATACGTCACGTTACAGATGCAAGAAGGAATACAGGTAATTAAATGGTAATGAAATGTTTCAATGTTATCAATAAGACAAAAGATTGTAGCTCAGAAGGGTTAATAATATAGAAACCTAAAGTAAAGAATATTTGGTCTAAAATCTCAACAGTAATGATCAACGGATAAACAAGCGTTTGTAATATTAATTAGAAATCATCCTGCACAAACCAAAAATATATGTGCTCAAATTTAATATCGGTTTGTTCATCTTTACCTGTACAATATAAATATCTTAAGAGTATAAATGTATACAGTTAAACAGTTGATGAAGAGAACATTATTGTAAATTTTCTGTCTAACTGAACTGCATTATAAAGTTGTAACTTGACGTCACGTGTTAAAACAGAGTTTTCTGATATTACGTCACTACAATTTATTTGGTATTATAACGAAGTGTGCAACTGTGTTTTGTTATTGTGTGTAATTCACTATGCCGAAAGAGAAAGATG
Organism: Mantis religiosa; assembly: GCA_030765055.1. Classification (NCBI taxonomy): domain Eukaryota; kingdom Metazoa; phylum Arthropoda; class Insecta; order Mantodea; family Mantidae; genus Mantis; species Mantis religiosa. Next base: position 155,423,458 of record CM060954.1, read on the forward strand.
CAATTATGGGACGAGTATTAAAGACGTGTTGTTTCTCTGTCTACAAATAGACGGTTCACATTCAATAAATACTCAACTCAAATATATTTCATACACACAAGACAAACATCGTTCCGCGGCGGGCGACTTTTCACGGACTTATTAGAGATTTTTGTAATTATTTTCGCTAAAGTAATTATCTTGCCTTTTTAGTAGCGTATGAGATATCTTTCCTTCTGTATGACTTTTGTGTAACGCCAAAAGTAAGACATACACAGAATCGTACAACACAAAATTGTAGATCTCTGATATATGTTATGATATAGTAAGTTGTTGTTTATTTTTTATGTTCTGGATATGCAAAGCGAAATTAATATCAAAGATATCACCCAGCGAGCGATTTTTAATTTTGAGTCGCCTCAAGCCAACTCTACTATAAAGATAAAAATAGTTATTAACAAGAAATAATTAAGGAACCTGATCTTTTAGAAATAATAACTTGTACATAAATGACTAGAAAAGGCATGTGATACGACTTAAAAATGCTTTTGCGTACGATAATGCAAAGAACACCAAGTTTGGTACAAAAGTGAATCGAGAAGATATTGACACATTGCTTCACTCACACTGTTTATTCACAGGACATGTTTCAAGAGCTCTTGCTCCTATCCTCAGCTGATACTCGATTAGTGTAAGTTGTAGTTGTTTCTTCTTTCTCTGTATTGTCAATAGATGGTGTGATGTACTTGTCAAAGATGTCCGGTGGTCGAGTTTCAAAATTCATGACTCTAAGACGATTTTTGTTAATGAAGAATTTTTCCCATACGGAAAGGTCTATGAGGTGATTAACGTATTTTATTAGAGATGTTTCCAAGTTGATGTCATGTCTAGTATTAAAAAAATGAAAAGCCACTGCTGATTTTTCTGTTTCACCATTTTTAATGTTTCTTATATGTTCTTTAGTTCTGATGTTAATATTTCTTTTTGTTTTTCCTATATAAATTTTAGGGCAAGTTTCACATTTGATCTCATAGATTCCTGGTTTTTCTTTGGTAGTGATTGAATTTTTGGGAGGGCCTTTTAACAAATTTCTGATATTAAACCTATTTTGAGGTGCAAGAATTATGTTGTGTTTTGAGAAGATTTTTTGAAATTTGTTATAGGCTGATGGGTGGAAGGTGAACTTTTTAAAAAGTTTTTTCTCTTTTTCTCCTGTAGGTTCTAGGGTGGTGGTTTCTTTTATTTTCTTAGCTTTGTTGAGTCTCTTAACTGTTTTGTCTACTAAATTTGGGTTGAAACCGTTGGATATAGCTACTTTTTTATGTGTAGGTATTCTTCTTGATAGTCGTCTCTGTTTAGTGGAAAGTTGATCATCCGAAAGATTAAACTGTTGAAAATGGCATGTTGGTGTAGTTTTGGGTTGAAACTGTCGTTCTTAATGTAATTATCTGTGTGTGTCATCACGCCATCTATTGACAATACAGAGAAAGAAGAAACCACTACAACTTACACTAATCGAGTATCAGCTGAGGATAGGAGCAAGAGCTCTTGAAACATGTCCTGTGAATAAACAGTGTGAGTGAAGCAATGTGCCAATATATTCTCGATTCACTTTTGTACTAATTTGTGCTTCACTGTCTCTACGCTTCTTTCAAGTTTATACTTTGAACACCAAGTTTATTTGAAATGTATACTCTAGCAACGAGTTTTTTAAACATTTGACTATCGCTGGCTGTAAATAAAATAAGTAAACTAAGAATAAGACAAACCTTTATCTCGTCTTACACAAAGGAAGTGAATAAACTTATATAAGAAATTGTGGAGGAGTTAGAGAAGATATGTGTATGCAATTCGTTCTTTTTAAATAAAATAGTTGTAGGTATATAATAATAAGATGTAGTCAGTTGAGTATTAATGTATTGAATAATAATTGTTTATTCTTTGTTATATTCTGACACTGATGTATTGTAGCAGATGATATTGTCATTATACAAACTACACACGCAGTTCTCAGAGTGACTGTGGTATCTCGTGTTGATTCTCTTTGGTCTAGTCTCGACCGTACATAGAATTCTATATGTATCTCAGCTGGTCTGTTTGGTAGTGCCAAGCTTGGATCTACTATACACGTACGTGCATCAGTCTACCTGGCGCTGTTATTACATCTCCTTTAAAGTATCTTGTCTTCATTTTTTCTTTTCTGATCACCATCCGTGGGTAGCTTTTGTGTGTCATTTGCATCTCCTAGGTGACAATAGATATATGGGTTAGCGAAACTCGTGATTATAGACAAAGAGAATGCTGCTTACCAACCTGACAGGAATTTATGTAATGTCTATTCTCTTTTCACACAAACATTATACTGCGTTAAAAGACTAAACCTAGTTACTATGGTAGGTTTGGTACATAACGTGTATTCCGTATAAAAGAATACACAATAATAAAATTAAAAAAGTGTCCATATAATAATGAAAAATATTTGCTGTTTCTACATATTTACTTTATTTTTTAAGATTTCCTTTCTCATTCACAATGATTTGTTAGTTTGATATTGTATCAGTATACACTGTAGCCAAAGTTAATTTCAACACAATATGAAACAATGAATTCTAAGCTATATCTAAGGAACATACTGACTATTTGTTTTAAAATGGTATACATAATATCAAATCAGAATTGCCGAGATAAGATATTACTTGTGGTGCCATCTCGAGGCGGCAAGACATATCGGTACAAGAGATCTTATTTCGGTCAGCGTTATCTCTATACTAAAATTGCTGTCCTTATTGACAATTGATATAACTAAAGTGAAGTAGCTTATGTAATGTGTTTATAACAGAAACTTAGGCACTAAATTCACGTTACTGATAGGACTGACACATTTAAGCATTTTGTAAATAATCGGAACTTTCATGAAGCGTTAATATTATGGATACATTGTGTTTAATAATAAATTGATATAATGTAACACTTATTGCTGTCCGATGTATTGTAAATGTTGATTTTTAACACATTATAGGTAATTTTGAAAGTGTTTGTGACTATTAATGTCAAACTAATTGAAGAGAAGAACCAAGTCTATCGACATTTTAGCTATAAAGTAAAGTTTCTCGTACTCACTGTGGAGATAAATCATTTTCCTGACATTCTTTGTTATTCCTTGAAGTTCTGGTTTGGTACGCTTTTAAATAGTAATGCAGTTGTTTCTGTTTATTAAGTTGCAGTTATGAAAAGAGAATGGAATTTTTATCATCACATAGTGAAGTGTTCTTAGACGGTTTACTCAATTTTACTTTAAACAAATGATAAATAAATAGAAATAGTTGTGTCAGTTAACGTATAGTAGACAGAAGAATATACGTATTGAGGAATAATTTGTAAAACATTAAGGAGAAAAAGTCAGTTGAGCTTTTATGTACGGTCATACAAGGAGGACGTAATGTCAAGGCTAGCTTACATCTCCTAAGATATTTAATAATTGCTCTAAGTTTAGTGTATGCTCCTTTAAGGAAATAAACATATTTGTTATCTCTGACGTAGTAGATAACTACAGAGATAGGTTTATATGAGAGAATAAAAACTTTTACGCAAACTCGTTATCTGCGATAGCGCGGATTGTGTACACAAAGAGCTGGCAGATAAACATAGCGCCGCAGATAAAGGTCTGCCGAAACAAACAAACTGAGATAAATGGAAATTTCTGGTGACAATTTGAATGATAGAGATTATCGGTTTCCTAATTGTTCCGAAACAGTCTGGAATTACCAGATGATGTATTTAAGAAGGGGACGACTCGCCAAGAGCAGAGTAGTAAGCAGTGAACAGCTGAAGAGTGTCCTAACGAGAGCTGATTGTTTTTGTCATCGACCTTGGTACACTGTGTGACGTATTGTTGTTACGTGGCAATTGAACAGTGAGGCTTCATGAAGGTATCTCACGGGAAACCTCCAGCAAACAGAATAGATGGCCCTAAGGCGTCTATTTGGTACACGCTGGAGCTGTCGCATATTGGTTCCTGCGGCCATGCCCCAGATCTCACATGCATAAAGCATAATTGGAAGAATTAAAGCCTGAAAAAGGCGCAACTTAAGGGATGTCGGTATCATTGACGGCATCATGGGGTATAACGAAGCTGAAGTTTCGCATACCCGATGAACTAACTCCTGGATGTGACCCCGAAAAGTTAGGCCCTTGTCCAGTTTTACACCCAAATATCTAAGAGAGCTTGTCCAATCTATCCTTCGGCCAGAATAGTTAAAAGAGGGGAGGTTGGCGGGAAATTGATGCTTGGTAGAGAGTATGACTTGACTTTTCTTCGGGTTGAGGGACAATCGCCAAAGCCTGCACCAGTCGCGAATGAGGCTTAGGTAACGCTGTATTGGGTTGAAGGCTCTGCGTGCGTTTCTCTCTGTGTTGTATAGCACAACATCGTCTGCATATTGGGCTATGTTGACATGCAGCTCCGTGGGGAGATTTGCTATATACACGCTAAAAAGCATAGAGGATAAGACAGAGCCTTCGGGGACACCTCCTCTGATGGGTCCTCTGGTAGATAGCTCTCCCGCCACAGTAACTGTGAAATGTCTGTGTTTGAGGAATGAGTGTAAAATGTGTATCATGTGTGCAGGAAGCCCCAGGGTGATTAGTTTATGTAGGAGGCCTGCATGCCAGGTGGTAGAGAAGGCCTTCTCGACATCCAGAGACACCACCGCAGTGAATGCCCTTTCCTGGAAACCCAGGGCAGCGGCCTCCACCAAACGGAGCAACTGCTGCGATGTCGAGTGCCCAGGACGAAAACCAAACTGATGGGGAGGAATAGCTTGAAAGTCCCCCAGTAGGGACGACAAGCGGGCTAAAACAAGCCTCTCGAAAACTTTCGAGAGGACTGACAGGAGGCTAATGGACCGGTAACCGACGGGGAGAGCCGGATTATTACCGGGCTTCAAAATGCAAATCACCCAAGCCTCCCTCCACTGTCGTGGAAAGTGGCCCAGGGCGAGACACACGTTAAAAAACCGTGTAAAAAAGAGCACGGCTTTGAAGGGAAGGTGACGGAGCATGATAGGGGTCAACCCATCAGGTCCCAACGCCATTTTGGGATTTAGACGCCGGAGTGCGCCCTGGAGCTCACTAGATCTAATAGTAGGATGTCAGTCCGCCTCTGCAAGAGGACGGCGAAAATACTGACGTACTTCCTGCTTGACGCGGCCATTGAAGTTTAGGTTCTGGGGGTCATCTCGTGGCCTCATGGTCCTCTCTAGGTAGTCGGCAAACACATTTGCTTTGGTTTAGGGTTCATATACCACGCCTTGGGTGCCTTGGATAGGGGTGGTTGGTTCTCCTCCGCGATTCCAGAGCACTTTTGCAAGCCTCCACCCCTCGCCATTCTCAAAATTCACTCGAGACACTAACTCCTCCCACGCGCGCACACTGTGCTCGTGTAGGCGAAGTCGAACCTCTCGGCGCAAGCGCCCGAGCAGAACTAGATTATGAAGAGTGCAGTGTTGCTGATAGGGTCTGCGGGCCGCCCAAGAGCGGTGGATGAGTAGATGGATGTCTAGAGGCAGGACGTCAGGGTGGAGATGTGCTGGGGTGTGAACGATAAAATTACGAACAGTGCGCACCACGATGGAGGTGAACGATTAGATCGCCTTCTCGAGGGTTCGTATGTATGTACTATGTGGCTTGGGAAAAATGGAGTCATTTAGTCAGACTTTTAAGCAGTCCCAATCGACCTCACGGTTTTGAACAAGTTAACCACAGCCACAACTGGGTTGTGGTCGCAAAGTAAGCCGTCTTGTGAGTTGAGTGACAAGCGGAATGGGAAATGTTTGATGATTGCGAAGTCAATGACCGAAGGAAGGCCTTGAGCTCGCGGGAAATAAGTGGGTTGTTAGGGACCCTCTACTCTCATTTGACGATCTCCATCTATAATGCGGATGATTTCTCTGCCTCTTGCATCTGTCCGTGGACCTGCATGCCTACGCGGGTGATTGGCATTCATATCCCAAGCCATAATGACATTGGATGTAGGGCGAGGACAGAGAGATAATCGTTTGCAACGAACTGTCTACGAGGAGAGCGATATGAAGACACTATCAGGATTCCGAAAACGCCGAGGTTCACGCAGATGGCCTTGACTTCAGGAGTTTGAAAATGAGGGAGCTGGACAGGTTTATAGACCACACCTCTCCTCACGAAGCTTGCCATTCCACCGCCACGATGGCCCACACGGTCGACCGTTAGGCAGTGATAACCGGAAATCCGGAAGGAAATTTCGGGTCGGAGATGTGTTTTCGATACCAGGATGAGATCTAAAGCAAGTGATCTCGAAAAATGCAGGAGCTCATCTTGTTGTCCATTGATGCCACTCGCATTCAAGAATAAGAATCTGAACGAGGTCAGAAGCCTAGTTCGATCCGCCAAAATGGTTCGCGCGGCTTACTGTGGACAGGAAGGCAAGCCCCTCCATGGCAATGACCATTCGGAAGCAGAATCTGGGATGCTGAAGAATATCAGCACCAGTTCACAGAGACGCAGGTCGTGGTTCTGCAGCAGTTGCTGCAAACAACCAAGCATTTCGGAGGACTGTGAGGTGGGAGGAGAAGCTTCATTTGAAGAGGAAGTTGTGGGAGTGGGTGAACAAGAAGAGCGACTGGGCGCCGGCCTACCATTTGCACGGTCGTCCCTTAGCAGAGGAGCTGGCATTGGTGTACCATGGCCGCTCTTTCCTCAGAATCAAGGTCTTGTTCTCTGACAGGAGGACGTCCCTGCGCTCCACGAGACCGGGTGTTCGTGCTTTGCCCGTGATACCGCCGGCATATCCGCAGGCTTGCGCGCAACCTCCGCAAAGGTAGCCACACCTCGTGCTCTGTGAGTTCAACCAGAAGCAGCTGGGTGCACTGGTCCATTGGGGACAGAAATCTGCCTAGCTGGAGCTGGTGCCCTCTTAGAGGCTATTACGGTCTTTCTAGCAGGGCAGCCCCCATAGCACGCAATGTGTTCGCCCTTGCAGTCTTTGAAACACGGTATCTCAACACGTTTTTGTTTTCCATTCTGTATAGTTAAGTTACTTAATACTTTGGAGTTAAATATTGTGACTTTGTGGGTTTGTAGTATTAAATGTCCGAGTTGTAGAAATGTAAAACTTTCTTTATATCCGTTGAAATACACTCTGATGAATTGTCGCGTAACAGTATGACGACACATACACACAGTCTACCAAGATCGATGACCAAACAGCGTGCTGATTATATCACGTTACATCAGCTACCGTTACAGCATACTACAGCTGTTTACTCCTCTCTGTTTACGACTCACTCTTGGCGAATCGTTGGTCTATTAGATACGCCATTGATAAATTCTAGAGGTTTCTGGAACAAATAAGAAAACAACTTTTCTCTGTCAATCATGATAACACTAGAACCTTCCAAACGTAAAATCCTATCTGTGCCGACAAGTCCTTTGTCTCAGCTATCTTTATTTGCTGGCTCTTTGTGTACACAAGTCGCAGTATATTAGATAGCGGCTTCGCGACAACAGGTTTCAGATTCTGCAAACCAAATAGTGTTACCCAAACGGCCAACCTACGACGCCGATCGATAGATGAGGGCTGGCGGAGGGAGGGGAGACGCAGGGGTGGGTCCTCCTCCTGCCACTCGAAGGAACACGATGCCTCGAGAATGTTTTCCCCGTTCATAAAAGGAGACTCGAGAAACTTCGGGCCCCCGATCGATACAAGCGAGGCGACAGTTAGTCGAGTTGAGTGAGTTGTGGCGTACGGTGCGTAAGGAGCGCCCAGTGTACGCGGAAAGACGAACTGGCTTAGTTGTAATTGTTTACATTACGAAATTTTAATTGTGACATTGGAATAAGGTGGAAATAAAGAACATTTTGAGTGGTGTAATTGAACTTTCTTTTCATTTCACGAACCCACCAAAGTCACAACTGGCGTCAGTGGGATAACGACCATGGAATCGGCGTTGGAAAAGCTTTTGGGAAAGATAAGCGAATTAACAGAGAAGACGGAAGCGGAAAACAACAGCCTGGCCGCGGAACAGGAAAAAATGAAGACGTCTAATGCCAACATCGCCGAGAAGATGGAAGAAATGAAGGCGGAACTCACAGCAAAGACGGAAGCCACAGACAGCAGCCTGACCGCGTATATGGAAGCCACAAACAGCAGCCTGACCGCGAAGATGACCGAATTGAGCACGAAGATGAAAGCGGCAAACGAGGCCCTTGCCGTGAAGTTCGAAGTGCAGCTGACTGGCGTGAGAAATGACGTCACAGAGCTCGGCAAGCGGATGGGTCAAGTGGACGAGCACGTCGAAGACTTGGCAAGCCGCGTTGATGAGCTAGAGGGAAAGGCTGACAGCTACGCAAAGCCCCCGAACGCCATAGTGGAGGACGTCGTCGGCAGGAGGTTAAAGGGTTTGAAGGTCGACGCACCGGGTCGCGACACAACATCGGCACGCGTTAAACCTCCGAAATATGATGGCGCGTCAACCTTTTAGGACTTCCGCCGCCAGTTCGACGCAGTGGCCAAGCACATCATATGGTCACCAGAGGAGGAGGCCACATAGTTAATAGCCAGCCTCCAAGGACGGGCCGCGGAAGTCCTAAACGCGGTACAGACAACGGTGGCACCCAAGGACATCTGGGAGGCCCAGGAGAATCGTTTTGGAAACCACCGCTTAGCCGCAGCGTACCGCAGCCAGCTAATTGCGAGGTCACCACAGCCGGGGGAGACGCTGCAGGAGTTCACCCTGGCAGTTGAACAACTGGCTAGCAAGGCCCTAGTCGACCTCCCACCAGAGTTCGTATCACGGGAAGCTGCCCACACATTCGTTGACGGGGTACGGGACACGGAGATTCGTCAGCGCCTAATGCTCGGCGATTATAAAACAATCCACGAGGCGCTAACGGCAGCATTAAGAATGGAGGCGGCCAAAGTAACGGCTACCCCGTCGTCGGGAACGAGGAGTGTGCGCTACGCCGGATACATAAGACCAGCCGAGGGACGCCGGCGAAACACCTAGTGGCCCGTGTTGGTGTTGTGGACAGCCGGGACACCTAGAGAGAGACTGCCAACACCAGGAAGGGGAGTCGGAAGAACTAGTAAGGCCCGGCCTGGAGAGCGGCACGTCGGCACCAATACCACCATCCCCTCGCGTGACACTAAGTGCCGTCAGCTGGCGTATGGATGACAGCATCATCGCGGACGGTTGGGTGAGAGGAAAGCCGTGCCGCGTGCTGGTGGACACTGGGGCAGCTGTGACCATCATCAGACCTGACGTGGCGAAGGTTTTGCCGACGAGGAAGCCGAGCCGACCATACCAGCTTGTGTTGGCATTGGGCGACACCATGCCTGTGGAGAAGGACCTGCTGGAGCTGACCTTGGGACGGAGTGCCGTGCGTCTGTGGGTGTTCGTCGCGAAGGTGGCTGAGGAGGTGATTCTGGGACTGGATGCCCTCAGGAGCCACGAGGCGACGGTCGACGTCGGCAGGAAATTCCTGCAGCTCAACGGAGAGGAAGTTATACTCCGTCAACCCGAGGAGCGCCTTGGAATCGGTAGGGTCAACTTGAACGAAGACGTGGTCCTCCCCGCGAGGAGCGAGGTGATGGTGACGGCGCGACCGGAAGGCCAGACAGCAGGTTGGGTCCAGGGCTGCAGGAGTACGATTTTACCTCAGAACATCGCTGAGGGAAGATCCACGGTAACGCGGTCGCTATATCCCGAAGATCCTGTCCAGAAGAGTGCGGTAAATGCACAAGAGTGGAGGAGAAGGAGCGTGTCGCAGCAGTTCGAGTAGTCACGGCAGTGGTTGCGGATGGCTTGGATAGCGCAGGCCTGAGAAGGGAGCAGCTGGCGGACGCAGACTTGGGGCCACTGTTGAGGGAAGTGGAGGCAGGGACGAGACCAAACTGGGCGAACATCGCAGCGAGGAGCGCCACCTACAAGTCTTAATGGGCCCAAAGGGACTCGTTGAAGACCAGAGAGGGTGTTCTGTTCCGGGTATGGGAATCACCCGATGGGATGACGCAGAGAGAACAGTCGGTACTTCCCGGAGTAAGGTCCCGGAAGTCTTGGAAGAAGTGCACGCCAGTACTTCAGGAGGACACCTGGGAGCGAACCGGACGATTGACAAACTACGGCAGCGCAACTACTGGCTGAGGCTCCAAGCAGACGCTGAGAGATTGTGCCGTCAGTGTCACGTGTGCGCGGCGGGTCGCGGGCCACAGACTAGGAGCCGGGGTCGCATGCAACAGTACAAAGTCGGACCGTCATTCGAACGAATCGCCGTTGACATTGCTGGGCGGCTCCCAATATCCGACCGAGGCAACAAGTACCTGATGGTGGTCGTGGACTACTTCACTAAGTGGCCGGAGGTGTATGCCATCCCGAACCAAGAGGCAAGGACAATCACAGACTTCCTCGTGGAGCAAGTGTTTTGCCGATTTGTGGCACCATTGGAGATACACAGTGACCAAGGCACCTATTTTGAGTCCAGACTGATGAAGGAGGCACTAGAGAGACTTGGGGTTAACAAGACCCGCACAACACCTCTACATCCCCAGTCGGATGGCATGGTCGAAAGTTACATCAAGACCTTAGAGGAACACTTGAGGAAGGTCGTGGCCAGCCATTAGCGAGCCTGGGACGTCAAGGTGCCACTGCTCTTGCTGGCCTACCGCTCGTCAACACACGACACCACGCGGTCACGCCAGCCAGCTTAATTTTCGGCTGAGAGTTACGCCTCCCCTGTGACCTGGCTTTTGGAAGCCCTCCGGGGGTGAAACAGCCAGCGACCGAGTATGTGGAGAACCTGGTGGACCAGCTCCAGGACATGCAAGAGATGGCTTGCCAGAACATCCAGAAGACGAGCGACTGCATGAAAACCCGATACGACAGGCAAGCCAACAGCCAAGGGTTTCAACAAGGTGACCTGGTCTGGTTGTACCGCCATACCCGGACCAGGTGACGCTGCCCGAAGCTTCAGCAGCCATGGCAAGGTCCGTACCGTGTGGTGAACAGGATTAACGACGTGGTCTACCGCATCCAGAAGGTGCCCCGAAGAAAGATGTTGGTGGTACACCTGGATCGCCTGGCCCGCTACGATGACTCTGTTCGGGACGACCAGCCTTGAGGGGGGAGCAGTGTTACCCAAACGGCCAGCCTACGATGCCGATCAATAGATGAGGGCTGGCGGAGGGTGGGGACACGCAGGGGTGGCACCTCCTCCTGCCACTCGAAGGAACACGAAGCTTCGAGAAAGTTTTCCCCCTCCATAAAGGGAGACTCGAGAAACTTCGGGTCGCCGATCGATACAAGCGAGGCGACAGTTAGTCGAGTTGAGTGAGTTGTGGCGTACGGTGCGTAAGGAGCGCCCTGTGTACGCCGAAAGACGAACTGGCTTAGTTGTAATTGTGTACATTACGAAATTTTAATTTTGACAGTGGATTAAGGTGGAAATAAAGAACATTTTGAGTGGTGTAATTGAACTTTTTTTTTATTTCACGAACCCACCAAAGTCGCAATATTCTACAAAGTTTCGTGAGCAGCGATCAATAGGCAGGTAGGTATTTAGATATGAACGTGGAGGTGATATTTGAAGGTCGTTACTAGTCTGTCATTTTTAGAATTTAAAGTTTTGTTTAAATAGCCGCGCATAGTGCGTTGAAATGTGTGAGTATACTATGTAACGTCAAGCTATAATATAGCGACCGGCTTTTAAACATTTGAGAAACGCTTAAACCTGATTTTCTACCTAATTCTCTTTTAACTTTTACGGAAACAATTAGAAATATATCTTATTCATTTGAAGTCGACAGGAAAGCTTTGGTTTATAATAATATACACAAGTGTGCGAAGGTTAGTTGTCATTAGATATGACCTACCGACCGACTCTTACACAATTTAATTTGAGGTGTAACTCGTCTAATGTATTTTCCTATTACCATTGTACCTACATGGAAATATACATATTTATTTAACGAAGGTTTCACCTGATACACAGACACTGAAGAGTTTCCGAATATATGAAATGTATACAAACAGAGTAAGAAAGACAGTTTATTTCTGCGAATGTTTTCTGTGATACTAAATTTAAAGAAATAAACTTGGAAGTATAGACTTCTGCAATGCCATCGAAGGTTGTGAAAATGACATTTTTTGAAAATTAAGAGAGGGAGACCAAGTTTGATCGTTAAAGAAGTTTAGGATATGTTTGACTATTCTTTCCTAAAATCACACGTCAGATAGGAAAACAAAAATTTCCAACAGTTCATTTGTTAAACCTGTTCCCAAGTACTAGCAAAATCATTTCCACAAAGAGAAAGCGATGGAATCAGAAATAATTCCACATTTGTATAAAGTGTGGTTATATCTATTTACTTTAGAAGACTGCCATTCTCACACGTAATAATTTATTTCCTCACTATTAGCTAAGACTGAACTACAATTAATTATGGTTTTTACCTTATAAATAACAATTAAATCCAAGTTATGTGTAACAAGCATAGTTACACTTTGTTATACAACGTTGTAGATAATTATAGATATTCTTCCTCCCAATAAAATACAACAGACAGCGCCATCTTTAGACAGCAGGATGAGACCAGTTTGTGCTCGCATTGTCCACCAAACTGCGTCACCTAGCGCCGATCAAAGTAACTACAACGTCCCTTTGTCAAGCCACTCTCTTAAGAATGCTTACTCTTCTAGGAGTTTAAGATGTATATTTAGAGAAATAGTATAATTACACGTAACGTTACAGATACCAGAAGAAATACAGGTGAAAGAACTGATAATGAAATATTGTCATATCACGGGAAACAATGCTCAAGAAAAATGTATTCCTTTTTCTGCTCCACGTTTAAGATAAGTGTTTAATAAGTAAATAAATTACTTTCCGTTGTACGTACAATAGAGATACAGGTGAATGAAGTGATAGTGATAAAACGATATAACGATATAAGTGATAAACGTTCTTCTAGTATCCATATTGAACGAAACTGGTTTGAAATTTGATGACTTGAATGTAAAGCAGTTTTCAAAACATTATATAGCCTCTGTATCCGGAAAATAAGGCTTTCAGATTGGTTCGGACCCTGAACACCTAGTTGCCGACGTTCCCCTAAACCTAACTTTCTCACTCACTCCATTTTTCTGTATTCAGGGATCTCCAAACGTGTATTTTCCCAGAACTCCCTATCAAATGTTTTGGCTACTAGCTGCTGTGTAAGTAGAAATATACAGAACCTTCACTTGTTACAGTTTTGAGAATAGAAGTTCCCGTAATTTCAGTTGATGATACAAAATCTATATAACGCTTTGTTTGTGCCTTTGATACTGTCTCAGTGTTCACACTGTATGTATTTTGTATCCATGCGGAGAAAACAAATGAAATCTCTGCCATAAACAATGAACAAATTAGAGTATACTTTAGGTATACTCTAGATAATTATAAATGATAATCAGCGCAATAAGATGTTACAAGTGGTGCCATCTCTAGTCACAAAACGCAGTCAGTAGAGGGCTGGTATTTTTGTTATTGCGTGTGAACCAAAATTCCTCTCCAATGCACAATAAACATTACTAAAACATTGTCTCCTAAACAATATGATATAGTGTTTATAACAAAAAAATTCTCGATGAAATTGACACTACCTTCTCGAGTTTTTGTTCAAGGAAAGCTTATTCTCTTTTCTGCTCCAAGTTTAAGATAAGTATTTGTAGAAGTAAATTATTACAGTTTAGAGTGGGTTGCTAGGTGTTGCCTTTTAATTTTCCTGCTATTTCAATGAACGGCAGAGTGGAACTTAGAAATTTAAAGATGTAAAATTTAAACCAAAAAACAAGGAATAACTCTGAAATGGTTAATGACGTAAAATTACTATAGATAGCTTATGTGGTTTAGTGAGATGTGCATTTGTTATGCAGTAAGGTTTCTCTATATCACATTATAGGTCAATTATACTACATTGTTTCACAGACTGTAGACAGAAAATTGAATATACACACTTTGAGTCTCTTGCTAGTAAATATGTTAAACCTAACATATTTTCATCAAATTATTAGATATTGCTTTACAAAATATTAAAAACTGACACAATTTGTGTTTGCGGATAGTTTAATTTTTCGATAGGATTCCACTTATTTGGTATCATTTTATATTTCTTTTGAAATATCGGTTTATTACTCGTGCTGAACGTACACACGGAGACACGTACACAACACACGGAATTTTGTCTAAAGACGCTTTTAGCGGTTAAGCGGACACACGAAACTATATCTTCGGAGAAAAATTAAAATAGAAATGTTGGTAGAATATTTCTATATATCTTCGTCACATCAAAACACCATTTGCGCGGAAATGTTATCATCGATTCTTTCTGTATCATTAAATTGCTTTAACTAATCATATATTTAACATATGTTTGAGTGAATTACGTAACAATGACTATTGAATTTCTTGTAAAAGTTTCATATACCAGGAGCTGTCGTACCCGGTACTTCATTAGTTACGTCGTGTAAGTGTTTAAAACAGGAGTTATGAAAGTCTATGCTTTATTTGTAGAATATAAAGTGTAAATTTATATACTTTGATCCAAATTGATCAGATAGTTACAATATGAGCGCAAGTCGTTGACAATTATGCGTATATTATCTTACAGATTTCGTCAGTACTATGGTTCAAGTGTACGCACATCTCCTCTATTTGTATAAGTAGTTGAACATAAGTATTTAAAATGTTCGAGATAAACTTTTAAAATATTCGTGTAATAAACAATTTAACATAATTATTTAGTGTTTTCTTCTAATTTATAGGTTAACCTGTGAAACGTATCAACTCCTATTACATATTTTTCGATATTTACACAACCATATGGTTCAAACGTTGTAGATTTCTACCAAAGGTACGTGCCGTTGTGTTTTTGTTTAGAGATGTAAGGAAGCTTATAATTTTAGAATGTTAATTTGTGTGTTAGTGGTTAATGTAAGGCTGTCTTATCAGTTTTGCTAGTTTTTGTAAAAGCAGCTGTTCACAGAAGCATAACATTCCTTAATTCTTGATAATAGATCAGGAACTATGAGGAAAGAGTGGCACGTGAATAATATACAACTCAAAGGCAATTCCGTTACATATACTCTGAGTTTACTAAAATGATTCAAATGTTTTGAAATTAAAATTTCTTTATACATTTAATTACTTAGGCGGGAAGACATACAAATCAGTTGTACTGGTAATAAATAACAGAAACTTTCCTCTGGTATCCATATTGAACGAAACGGGTTTGACATTTGGTGACTTAAATGTGAATCAGTTTTCAAAAGTATTATATTGCCTGTGCATCTGGAAAAATAGGGCTTAACGTTGTTTCGGATACAAAATACCTAGTTACAGATGGTCCGTTAAACCTCACTCACTCACTCACTCACTCACTCACTCACTCACTCACTCACTCACTCACTCACTCACTCACTCACTCACTCACTCACTCACTCACTCACTCACTCACTCACTCACTCACTCACTCACTCTCTCACTCACTCACTCACTAATGCTCGTTTCAGTAACTGCAGTGATAGGTATAATGTACTGTCTACCCACTACAAGAAGTCAAACGGACTCTGAAGAAAGAGAGGAGTTTGAACTGTTTATCTGACCTGGTAGTGGATCTGTTTACTACGAGTGGATCTGTTTAAACGAATTCTAACCTTTAACGTAAAGCCATCACAGTAATAACTCTTTTTGGTGAGAATTTGTACAAGACTGAGGAGAGTAACTATGTAACTAAGTCACCACGCTCTTTCATCGCCTTGATTAGTTTGTTTAGGAATATTCTCATTCAGCTGTTATTTTCTCGATTGCCATAATAATTACTCGTTATATTTTATATTTCTTGTAATTAATTGAGTAATAAGCACCGCGTATTTCAAAAGAGACTTAAAATTCTAAACCGCTCTAAATATTATATGAGAGATGTGATAAAACAAAAGAAGTCACATATCGGGGAAGCGATTCGATTTGTTTTGTTTCTCTCGTGTAAAGGTAAACGTATGTGGTGATAACTAGAAACAGCATTCTTGGGGTGCAAAGAGCAGTTGTTTGGATAAATTGTGTAGGGTTAAGGAAACAAGTGATGTAATGTGTTGTAAAAATTCTTGTAGTTGCTGTGTCTCTCGACCGGAGACGTCACGCTGGCGACATAAAACAAACATTACAAACTAAGTCATTAGAATATTGTACCTCAACACATTTATGTCTTCCATTCTGTATAATTAAGTTACTTTAAGTACTTCGGAATTGAATTTGTATGAATTACTGCATAACTATAGTGTGTATTTTTTGTAAGAATTTCCTATAGAACCGGCGAACAATGAGTAAGTAGGTATTTAGATAGGAATATGGAGGTGATTTTTGAAGGTCGTAAGTTGTCCATAATTTGTAGAATTTAAAGTTTCGTTCAAATAGCTGCATATAGGGCTTTGAAACGTGTGATTATACTATGTAATGTCAAGCTATAACAGAACGACAGGCTCTTAAACATATGAGTAACGCTTAAACCTGATTTTCTAGCCAAATCCGCTTGAAACTTTAAGGAACTAATTAGAAATTTATTTTGTTAATTTGAAGTAGATAGCAAAATGTTTGTTTTTAGTAATTTACACCGGTTTCAGGTCACTTTTTAAAACCTATGACCTGCCGACCTGCTTTTATAAGATTTAAGGTGAGGTGTTACACGTCTGCTGTAGTTACCTCTTGCCATTGTACCTACAAGGAAATACACATATTTGTTTAACGAATGTCCTACACAGACATTGAACAGTTTCTGAAAATAGGAAATGGATACAGCGTAAGTAGGACAGTTTATTTCTGCGAAAGTTTTTATGATACCAAATAAACTTATAGCTATAGACTTTAGGAATGCCGACAAAGGTTTGAAAATGACATTTTATGACAATTATGTGGTGGGGACCAAGTTTGATCGTTAAAAAGTTTAGGAAATTCTTTACTATTCTTTCCTAAAACGCACATTAGATAGGAAATCAAGCCTTCTCAACTGTTCTTGAGTTATAAATGTTCTCAAGTATTAACAAAAATAATCTGAGTAATAGGAAGAAATTGCTATACCAATAATGCCACATTTGTACAAAGTGCTGTTATATCTATTTACTTTAGAAGACTGCCATTGTTACACGTAATAATTTGCTTCTTGGTTATTAGCTAAGAGTAAACTATAATTAATTATTGGTTTCACTCTATAATTCACAATTAATTTCAAAGCATGTTTAATAAACATAGTTAAACTTTCTTATTAAACGTTGTAGATAGTTATACACATTCTTCCTCCCTATAAAATATGACAGATAGTGCCATCTCTAGGCAGCAGAATGAGGCCAGTTTGTGTTCGCATTGCTTGTCCACCTAAACGCCTCTCCTAGCGAACAATCAATATAAATACAACGACGTCTCTGTGTGGACGATCAATTTAACTAGAACATATCTTATGTTTTGTCAAGCCACTCTTTTAAGAATGGTTCTTCCTCTCCAAGTTTAAGATGTATATGTAGAGAAATAGTTCAATTACAGGTAACTTTACTTATACAAAAGAAAATTCAGGGGAAAGAACTGATAATGACATGTTCTCATATCACGAGAAACAAAAGATTGGAGCTTTGAACTTTGAAGACGTATAAAGGATAGTAATTTTGAAACTAAAACTAAAGAATATTTGGTCTACAGTCACAGCAGTAAAGACCAACGGATAAACAAGCGTTAGCAATATTAATTAGTGAACATGTTACGTATGTGCTCAAATTTAAGATCGGGGTTTTCATCTTTATTTGAATAATATAATTATATACAGAGTATAAATATGTACATTTAAACAGATGAAGAAGAGAATATATTTGTAAATTTTTTGTGTAATAATAACTGCATTATGAAGCTGTAACTTGACGTCATGTGTTAGAACAGAGTTCTACTACATTGTGTCATTGCAATTTGTTTTGAACTATACAAGATCTGCGATTTGTTAGTACGATAATTATGTTAGCAGGAGATTTTCGTCAAACATCGCCAAGGTCAGTGCCAGTTGGTCAACATAAGGAATTATATTTCAAAATTACTCTCCTGGTGAATTGAGGACATACAAATCGCTAAATACCGCTACAAACCAAGATGTTGCGGTCAGCTATCCACCCGAATTTTTTAAGTATCTGGATTTGCCTGGTTTGCAGCCTAACAATCCTCAATTAAAGCGCTCGGTGGTCATAGTGTTGGGAAGTAGCAGCCAAACACGACTTTGTGAAAAATATTACTGAACATCTTGATCGAAGCAAGCATTCTAATGGCAGAAGACGTTTTGATAACCATATAAATATAAATATAATTAAACATAAACAACAATATTAAATATAAATGTAACCATATAAATATAATGTTTATAACGCTAAAATAATCGATAAAATTAACACTATCTTCTCGAGTTTCTGCTGAAGAAAAGTTTATTCTCTTTTACGCTCCAAGTTGCAGAATAAATCAATTACACCTGTAGATATAAGGGAGCAGATAAGGCGAATGAAGTGATAGTGAAATGTTTAAAAAGGGGGTTGCCATGTGTTGCCCTTTAATATTCATGTTATTTCAATGAACAGCAGAGTGCGGTTTAGAAATCTAAGAATGGAAAATTTAAACTAAAGACAACGAATAGCTCTGAAATGGTTAATGACATAATAGGACAATTATACAACATTGTTTCTCAGACTGTTGCCAGAAAATTTCTCTCATGCTAGTAAATGTATTAGACTTATGATATTTTGATGTAATTATTAGATATAATTTACAAAGAAAGCAATCACGATTTATATTAATGTATAGTTTCATTCTTTTCCACTTATTAACAACGATTTTTTTTATTTCTTTTTAAATATCGGTTTATTACTCGTGCTGAACGTACACACGGAGGCACGTACATAATCACATGGAACTTTGCCTAAAGACGCTTTTAGCGGTTAAGTGGACATCCAAAACTATATCTTCCTTTAAATATTAACATAAAATATTGGCAGAACATATCCATACATAATATAAGTATAAATAAACGGAAAAGTTATTCTATCGAACATGCATGAGCTAGTTATCGACGGGCTCTTAGACCTCTCTCACTCATACTCTAACTTACTCTCACAATCGCAAATCCTCGCTCTCTCTGGCACAAGTGTGTGGTGACACGTCATCCGAAGATATCAAGTATCGATCATTTTTATAAGATTTGACTTGAGGTGTTGTTACACTTCTACTGATTTTCCTATTCCCATTGTATGTACAAGCAAATATACATATTAGTGTAACGAAACTTCTGCCTTACAGATAAACAGTACAGAGATTCTGAAATGAATAAAAACGTAATAAGAACACAAAGGAATTCAGATCACCGCTGCAAATGTTTTTGGCGATATTAAACAAATAAGGTTTTAATTCTATACTTTAAAAAGGGAAAAGGTCCTCTGAACGAGATTCGTGTGATTCGGGGGAGACCAAGTTTGAAGCTCCACTTTAACGTGACATAAGTTTAGCAAGTACTTGTCTATTTTTTCCTAAAATGCCACATGTCAAATATAAAAACAAGCATTTTCAAGGCTATATTCATTATAATTGTTTCGAGAAGCCACCAAAGGTGTTTTGAATTATAGCTTTGGAATATGAACCGGTGATGTCATATTTCTGTATAGTGCTCGTAGATCAACTTATTTAGAAGAATTCCATTCTCACAGGAAGTAATTTTTACCTTGTTGTGAGTTAAAAGTACGCTGCAGTTTATTAATAATTTATCATGTAAAGTATCATTAGGTCCACTCTATATTAACAAATGTCATTACAATTTAATATAATATGTGAATATTTAAAAATATTGTTTCTTGTGATAAAATATGACAGGTAGTGCCAACTCTGGACAGCAGGATGAGGTTAGTTTGTGTTCGCATTGCTTGTCCACGAAAACTTCTCTCCTAGCGGACGATCAATATAACTAACACAACCTTTCTTATCATGTTCTCTGAAGCCAGTCTTTTAAGAATGCTTATTCCACTCCAGGTTTGAGATGTATATTTAGAGAAACAGTTTCATTACACGTTCCGTTACAGATACAAGAGGGAATACAGGGGAATGAACTGACAATGAAATGTTTCCATGCTATCAGGAAAACAAAAGATTGTAGCTTAGACAGGAAAATAATATTGAAACCTAAAGTAAAGAATATTTGGGCTACAATCACAACAATAATGACCAACCGATATCCAAGCGTTAGTAATATTAATTAGTGAACATCCTATACAAACGACAAATGTGTGTGTCAAATTTAACTTTGGTTTTCTCATCTTATCTAGACTATATATATTAGAGTATAAATATGTATATTAAAATGGCTGAAGAAGAGAATATATTTGTAAATTATGTGTGTAATAAGAACTGCATTATGAAGCTCTAACTTGACGTCACGACTTAAAGCGTAGTTCTATGATATTGCGTCACTGCAATTTTACTGTATGCTCCTATAAGGAAGTAGCTATAATTGTTGTGATCTGTGACGTTACAGGTAACTATAGAGATACAGATTTTATGAAAGGAATTACAACAGAAGAATTATAACAGAAGAATTAAAAGAACAAAGAACTTACTCTGAGTAAATGTATAACTCGATTTATACGAAGTGAAGGAGTAAACTTGTAATAATACATTGAAGAATGTGTGGCAAAAATAATTTGAATAAGATTCGGAATATTTTAAGATAAAATCATTAAAATGAAACACTTATGAGTATAGTCTAAATCTGAAAGCACATCATTTGATAAGCTTCTGTACTCTCCTCACACATACCATACAACGTTAACATGGTATGGCTCTTTTGGCCAACTATCAGACCACAAAACGAGAATTTCCAACTGGAAATTCATATAAAAAGTTCCAACTAAACAATGTGAAGTCTAAATAATCAATGATGCTATGAAACAAGATCACGAAAAGTGTGATTAAAAATGTTATTTGATAGACTTCCTTTCTGGAATACAGATACTTGTTACTTTGATTTTGTCTCTGTATTCATACTCTGTCTACTTTACATCTACAGGAGGAAAACAAATGAAATCCAAGCCAAAAACAATTAACCAGGTAGGACTATACCTAAAATATTTATAGATAATTATAAATGATAATCCGCGCTGTAAGATGTTACTAGTGGTGCCATCTCTGGACAGCAAACGCACTCAGTGGAAAGATTGTATATTTCGTGATATTGTCTGTGAACCAAAATCCCTCTCCAATATACAAAAGACGTAACCATAAGATTGTCTCGTAAATAATACAATATAGTGTTAAAAGCATTAAAATGAATGATGAAATTAACGCTATCTTCTCGAGTTTCTGTTCAAGGAAAAGTTATTGCTTTTCTGCTCCCAGATAAGATAATTGTTTGTAGAAGTAGATCAATTACACTTTAAAGCCGGTTGCTATGTGTTGCCTTTTGATTTTCATGTTATTCCAGTGAACAGCGAAGTCAGCTTGGACACTTAAAGAAGGAAAGTTTAAACTAAAGACAACGAATAACTCTGAAATGGCTAATGACATAAAACAAGTAGCGACGGGTTATGTGCTTTAACGAGATGGGCATTTGTTGTCTATATCATATGATAGGTCAATTATACAACGTTGTTTCACAGACTTTTGACAGATAATTCAAATTATACAGTCTGTGTCTCATGCTAGTAAATATAACAAATCTATTATAATTTGATCAAATGGTTAACTATAATTTACAAACTATTAAAACTAACACAACTTGTGTTCATAGATAACTGTATTCCTGGATAATCCTCCACTTACTCTCCTAGCGGACGATCAATATAACTAAAGCATTTCTTATGTTTTGTCTAGTCACTCTTTTAAGAATGCTTATTCCGCTCGAAGTTTAAGATGTATATTTAGAGAAATAGTTTCATTACACGTAACGTTACAGATACAAGAGGGTATACAGGGGAAAGAACTGATAATGAAATGTTATTATATCACGAGAAACAAAAGATTGGAGCTTTGAAATTTAAGATGTGTAAAGGATAGTAACATTGAATAACAACAGGAAAAGAGCAGTTACATAAATACGGAACTATAAGACATTTAGCTAAGACGGGATTGTTGTTATACGTCGAGCGGAAATAGCTACCTGTACCGGAGATATTAAAACTAAACTCACGGATTGCTAGAATCGAGTTATAATGTGATCGTATGGAAGTTTACACTAGAAAAGTAGTACAAATTGTTTATAAATCTGTGGCAGTTACGTAGAGCTTATTGTGATTGTATATCACCATATTTTCGATTTTTATTTTTCATGATTACTTTCCTTTAAGTACTGGTGATTTAATTATATCTGAGTTACTGACATAACAGTGAGTATTGAATTTCGTGTAAGAATTTTAATTTCAAATCTACCACATCTACATAAGATATTTGATAATTGCTCAAAGTTGACTGTATGCTCCTATAAGAAAATGAATATATTTGTTGTCGTGACTTCTGACGTTACAGGTAACTACAGGAATTCAGATATTAGGAAAATATTAAAAACAGAGTAAGTAATAGGACAAAGAACTTACTTTGAGTAAATATTTAACTCCAGTAAGCTTGTAGTAACACATTTTTGAAGAATGTGCCGCAAAAATAATGTGAATAAATTCACAATATATTATAATAAAATCACTAGATATACGTGCAGTGAAAGTAGAATGATGCCTTACCCGTAGAGCATGTGGAGCACCTGCCTGTCGCGCTATCTGTCCTGGGTTCGATTGCCGGCAGTGGGAATGTGGATTTTTATCCTACCAAGATAATTCCTCATCTTCCCCAGAGTCTGGAAGTATGAATGAGAGTGCGAATGTGTGCGTAATATAATGGCTAAACCCAACGGAGCAAGAGTTAACACCTTCGATATGGATATGGGAAAGAATGTATCATGTAAGTCACCCTGACCGTGATTCGAACTCTACCCTCTACGCTACAGAGGCGGGCATTATGACTCGGTTGACCGGCAAACACATCAGAAAACGAGAATTTCCAACTGGATATTCATATAAAGTACAGTATGGAAAACTCTATGAATCTATAAAACGAGATCTCGTATATTGCCATTAAATGTTTAGTTTCATATACTTCCTTTCTAGAATAGAGTTACTTGTTCCTCTGATACTGTCTCAACATTCCTACTGCATCTACTCTATATCTACAAGGAGAAAACTAATGAAACATAAGCCGTAATCAATGAACAGAGTAAGAGAACAACTGAAAGATTTATATATAATTATAAAAGATAATCCGCTCAATAAGATATTACGAGTGGTGACATCTCTAGACAGCAAAACGCACTCAGGGGTAGGACTGTATATTTAATTATATTCCTTGTCAAAACAAAATTCCTCTCCAATAGGCAATAGATATAACTAAAGGATTGTGTCCGAAATAATACAACACTATTATACTTGATGAAATTAATACTATCTTCTCGAGTTTTTGTTCAAGAAGAAGTTATTCTCATTTCGTCTCCAAGTTGCAGAAATGGATCAATTACACTTGTAGTTGTTGATATAAGAGAGATACAGGCGCATGAGGCAATAATGAACTACTTAAAAAACATTACTCTGGAGTCCATATTGAACGAAACGAAATTGAAATTTGGTGACTTAAATGTGAAACAGTTTTCAAAAGCATTATGTAGCCTTTGTATCTCGAAAATTAGGGCTTTCACACTGGTTGAGACACAAAACACGTAGTTGCCGACAGTGCCTTAAACTCACTCACTCACTGACTCACTCACTTTAACTAGTAAGTTTATAATTTATGATCGTAATCTTAAAGTTAATACAAACTGTTTGAATGCATCCTAACACTTCTACACTTTCTCTTTCTACGATGTAAAGTTTAAATGTTTCAGAACTCTCGATTAGTGCGTGTTACTTCAAAGTTCCTACATTTATCTCACATTGATTGTTTTATGTGTTTATACTCAATTCAAGATTCATGCCGTCTATAAGACGCGGGGGGGGGGGAACAATTTAGGTCGAAGAACTCGAAATGCTATAAGACAAGATAATTTTCGATATAATCGGACTGTACAGTAACAGAAAGAGTGCAATGAAATTGTAAGGACTAGGATATCACAGACACATGATTCAACTAATAATCTTGCAGGTTTGAAACAATCTGTTTTCAGTTACGATGTTTCAGTTGACTGCAGTACCTACTATTGGTTTCTTCTTGGATCTGTTAACTCAGTTTGTCGGCGATATTGTAAGACATTGAAATACAAAAAAGAAACTACTGGATTGTGTTGTACAAATGGCAAAGTGAAATTAGTGTCACTGGTTCCAACATTGTACTCAATGGTTTCATGAACAGGAACGGATTCCACATATTACCTTACAAATATACAAAAATATAACATATTGAAGAAGTGTACAACGACAATGGTGTTGCAGCAATGTAAGTAGATAATGTGCGATGGATGTATTAGACCGAACCATGCAAGATCTGCGGAACAATAAAGAACTATTTGGTAGTGCGATATTTGGTTAGCAGGAGATTTTCGTCAAAGTCTGCCGAGGTCAGCGCCAACTGATGAACTAAATGAAATAAATTTAAAAATTCAAATATGAAATTGTCGGTGATTTGAGGACGTACAAATCAGTTGACGCCACTACAAATCAAGATGATGCCGTCAACCCTTCACCCGAATATTTGAACTCACTGGATTTGCCAGGATTGTAGCCTCACAGTCTTCAATTAAAGGGCTCTGTGATCATAATGTTGGGAAATATCAGCCAAACAGGTCTTTGTAACGGCACACAGCTAATATTGAAAAAAATTACTGAACATATTCATCGAAGCAAGCATTCTAAAGGAAAACGTTTTGGTAACACGCATTCCAATGATTCTGACTGACAAAACATTTGAATTTAAATGACTGCAGTTACCTGTGCGGCTTTCTTTTGCTATGACCATAAATAAATCCCAGGGGCGGTCATTGACAGTTTGAGGGGTAAATCTTAACAATCCCTGTTTGTCGCATCGCTAATTGTGTAGGAAAATCATTAGATTTGTGATAAAATCATGTTTACGAATGTGTTAATACAAAGTACAATCTGCAAATTACTCTTCTAAGAGACACGAGTGCAGAAAGCCACATGTGTGTACACTTCAAATTTCTTATGGGCGGTGTTTATTATATATCTGACACACTTTTGCGCTTTAAACAAAAATAAATTATGAGGACGAAGTGCAATTAGAAACAAACAATAAGGCTTTAGGTTTCAGGTTTTTATTTTCAGTTTCATGGCCTGGGGCCGGTACAAAGGAGCCCGGTTTACAGGCTAAAATTTTCATTGAGGTTATATTTTGGGATCTA
>CM060954.1:156723898-156736398 GCA_030765055.1 Mantis religiosa
TCGTCTTCTGCCACAATATTGCTAAAACGCCTAAATTGCTATCTTTCTCCAATTTTAAGCGATTGGTCCTCTCAAAAAAGCATGATTCATAGACTTAGAAATATTGCACCTTTGTACAATGATTACTATCAATTATAGTCAGCAAAACTGGTACTCACCTTCATCATCATCTTCTTCGTCTTTCCAATTTCGGCCGCTCAACAGCACATGTTTTCGGCGCTCGAACATTGCTACCAAACTTCGACATCTCGGTGCCAGAGAATTAAGGTCCCTTTTCGGAACATGTTGTTGGTGTTGAACCACAGGACCGGGATCGTCGTTCCTTTCTTGCATAGTTGTTAAATTCTGCGATAGATGATGCTCATGTGGTAGGACATTGATGGTGAACATCTTGTGATGTATTCTGCAATAATGGTGCTGAGGCTGAAACTGGCGACTAACATCCGAGTTGTCAGAATGCAAGGATGGAATATGAGCTTCCTCTTGTGATTGTCTGTGTATGGGACAGTGTCTAGTCCGAGATATGTGCTGCTGTACCTCTTCTTCATCGTCCTTCTCTGGTGTCGGGTGAAGATCCTTGCAGACATCGTCCAAAACAGTTTGGGTGGATTGTGATGAAGATCCACAAAAGTTAGAAGGATCGCCGATTGTTGCACTCGCTCGCATTGCCTGACAATGATAAACTGATACATCTTTCTGAGGAGCTTTTAACTCTGACAACTGAAGATCTGTTGATTGATAACAGTGTCCACTTTCACTGAGAGGCTTTTCCGCATGTCCTGGATCTTCATCATGTGCCTTGTCATTATCTTCCATACATGCTACATTTTGGTCTTCAGTTTCTACAAGCCGTGGAGTATCCGAGTTTGCACTGCCATAACAACTGCTTGTTTCTTTATCCTGTTTCCTCCTTGACTTATCTGTGTCATGTTGATTCACCACCTGCTGAAGCAGTATTATTTTACTTTGATTTTCTGGTGTTTTTGGTTTGTGGAGAGAGTTTTTGTTTTCCACATGTAATTTACATTTAGGCTGGGATTCGGTCTTTCGCAGAAGCCTGCAATCACTTTGTTTTTGCGTCCGAATGTTATAACAGTACCTTTTATTCCTGTTTTCTGTAGATTTCTGCATTAGTTTTGCGCTTGCCTTCTCTCCCGATTCTGAAGCTAAGGAACCCATTCGAAACCTTGCTTCTTTGGTGGATCTATTATTTAGAAACATTTGTTCTGAACTACTTTTCTTGATGGTTGAATAAATTCCACGACCTTTGGCAGAGTTTTGTTTGTGCTCATCGTTTGAGTATGAAACACGTGACTGAATTTTGTTAACTTCCTCATAGAGTAGATCTTTGAAGCTGCTTTGGACATCCTTTCTGGATTGTGTACATATTTGGAGAGATGAAGCATGCTTGAGATCGGTACACTTATTAAGGTCATCATTAATATCAATAGTTATTTCAGGAAATACTGTCTCATTTGAATGTGGTTCCCCTATTGTTACCTCCTGCTTTTTTGCTGAAGGGATAGAAGTGGGCTTCCTGTGTCTCCTTACCATGCATTTCGTTAATAGCGGAGAATCTTCCCTTAGCTCTGCACAAACCATTTTGTTCTAAGAGAAAATAACACAAATGTTAATTACTGTTATTACTATAGCCATTCATTTAAGGTTTAAAGCATGTAATGGTGGGGTACGAGGCGTAATAAATTTAATATATTGTCTATCTTTACGGCTAAGAACGGTGAAGCATGCATACTTTCTCTTATTCCCATGTTAGTTTACTGACACGAAGAAAGAAAGTAATTTTAAAGGATGTCCCTATTAGCACCTACGCTTGAACAACAAATTTAGAAGTACAGAGCTGAAATTTATATTATTAAAATAAAAAATTAGTTAATACATTTCAAATCCCAATCATTAATCAGTTTGTCAGTTAAAGCAAACTACCTCGAAATGTTCAGTCTTATTTTAAATAAAACAGTGTCATTTCTTTATTTTAAAACATACGAGGGCTGTTCAATAAAGAATGATCACAATTATTTTGACAACGTACCTTCAGTCATTCTCATAATTCTGATGATCCTTCTCAAAATAGTGTCCCCTGAATGCGATGCACTTGTCCCAGCGTTTCTGCCAGTCTTCAAAGACATGCTGGAAACTATTTAAGAGATCCTTCAAAATCGCCTCCGCAGCCTTCACCACTGCTTCTGATGATGGATAATGCCTCCCATGAAGGCGTTTCTTCAAGTTAAGGAATAGAATAAAGTCACGTGGGACTAAATCCGGACTATAGGGAGGGTGAGGGATGCACTTCATGTTGATTTTTGCAAGGTAATCAGCAACAACATTGGCAATATGCGACCACGCATTATCGTGGTGCAGCATCCAACCTGCTTCACGGAAATGTGGTCTTTTGCGCCTGATATGGACTTGCAATGTTTTCAGGACATCCCTGTAGTATTGTGTGTGCATGTACAACATGCTGATAAACCATTCCATGAATATCAAAGAATGAGATGACCATAACCTTCCCAGCAGAAGCGACTAATTTTGCTTTTTGGGGGTTTGGTGATGAAGGAGATTTCCACACTGAGCTTTGCTGTTTGCTCTAAGGATCAAAATGATGTAGCCAAGTTTCATCAGCAGTGATTACGTTTGAAAGAAGCTCCGGATCTTCCTCTAACATCAATTTTAACTGCATGTTACCTCCATTGCAGCGGTAGGCGATACTGAACATGTCTGAACTTGCCTGGTTCTCACAGGCGGGAACCAGGAGTACCAACAATGAAACTACTACAGCGTGTTTTCTTTACATTAAGCTAACAGAATATAATAAGATTGAATTTTAATGCGAAAAATTATGACCGTACAAAATTATGATCGTTCTTTATTGAACATCCCCCGTATAATTCACAAATGATATTACGATGCAGAGTCTGAAGCACCGGGCAGTTGGAACAGTATACGATTAGCCGCATGCTGGGTCAGTGTAAACATTTTAAGCATTATCATCATAATCTTCTACAAGTATCGCCATCTCAAACGCCCTGGAACTGTATGGACATTTCCAATAGCAAAGAGCTCCCCCGAAAAATGTGAGTAAGCTAAGAGCAAGAGCATTTCTGTAGCGACAAAAATTGCCAGTCTCGTGTTCGACTCCAGAAAAGCCATGTTATCATTTAGAGGTTCCGAACAAATTTGGACGAAAGGAGCTGATTTATTTAATGGAGGAATATTGCCAGTATCTGATATAGTTAATAAACTTTACATGTTCGAGAAAAAACTGAGTTATATATAGTCGCGCTGTTCGAACGGTTACCCTAGCTTTATCTTTGTTAATAGAAACCTCTCAGATAACGCACTGATTATTCTTGTAAGAGTAAGAAGGTTACTGGCGCGCCTCTCGTTCGTGTGCTAAGCACCAATGAACGCATCACTTCAGCCAAAGGAATGCGCAGGAATCACAAATGACAGATAGAGGTTATGTCCACGTGGAGTAAACAGTGCGTTATCTGGGAGGTTTCTATTAACAAAGATAAATCCATGGTAACCATTCGAGCAGCACAATAATACCTATATACGAGGCGTGTCCGTAAAATAAGGTCTCCAATTATACCTAGTCTTACCATAAATACTGTCACAAACTTTTGAGGGTGGCTGTACCTCCAGCCGGAGGAGCCGCCACATTCCAGAGCAGTAGCAGGTAGCCTGAGTCATTGATGGAGCAGCTGTGGAAGCGTAAATTGTATTGTAAAATCTTCAAGATGGAATGGGGTGACTATGAAAATCGTGTGGCTGTGATAGCGCTATATAGGGTAGGTAAATAACCAAGTGAGATTTTCAAAACTCTCCAGAAACTGAAAATCACAAAGAGGTTTGTCTAGAGCACTATCCAGCGTTTCGATGAGACTGGAGTTGTGAAAGATCGTCCGCGGGAAGGAAGACCACGCACAGTTCGGACTCCAAAATTAGTGAAAGCAGTGGCGGCTCGTGTGTGGAGAAATCCTGTAAGAAGGCAGTCGGTGATGGCTCAAGAGCTAAACATTTCAGAAATGTCTATGTCTCGCACATTGAGGAGTGACTTGGGACTCCATGCTTACAAACGACGCAAGGGACACCTTCTTACAAATGAACTGAAGCGCCAGAGACTCCTAAAATTAAAGCGCTTGCTAAAGCGTTACGCTGCAAATGGGCACCGCCGAATTCTTTTCACTGATGAAAAAATTTTCAATGTTGAGGAGACTTTCAATGCCCAAAATGACAGGGTATATGCTACGTCATCTAGAGAAGCTGGTGAAAAGGCTCCAAGAATCCAGAGGGGTCATCATCCTGCATCAGTCATGGTGTGGTGGGGTGTGAGCTACGAGGGCACAATGGAGCTCCATTTTTGTGAAAAAAATGTGAAAACAACTGCACAAGTGTATCAGAACACAGTGCTTCAACCAATAGTTAAGAACCTCAACAACTCACTCTTCCGTGAACAGAGATGGACCTTCCAGCAGGATTCTGCCCCATCACACAAGGCTGGTTCAACCCAGGAGTGGCTGACTTCAAATGTTCCAAACTTCATTTCTACTTCAGACTGGCCATCTGCTAGTCCGGACCTAAACCCTTTGGACTACAAATTGTGGTCCAAGCTTCAGGAGATGGCTTGCAAGAAGAGACATCCCAATATTGAAAGTTTGAAGGGCTCTCTTCTGAAGGCAGTTGCCGAGTTCCCTCTTGATGTGGAGTGTAATGCAATTGATGAGTGGCCACAAAGACTTAAGGACTGTGTGCGTGCTAATGGTGGCCATTTTGAATAATTATATGTGATTTCAATTCTCTATAAATCTATGTAACTAGTGGTATAAGGATATTAAAATATCTCCAAGCATTTTGTGTCAGTTGAATTAGAATGTTGTGACAGTATTTATGGTAAGACTAGGTATTTAATATAGAAAACATGTTTATTGTCAATGAATGTTACATTGATAGAAAGGCAGAACTTACAACTATTTTTCAACGTAATCACCATTGCGATCCATGCACTTTTGCTTGCGCTGTGGCAGTTTTTGTATACCCTTGCCATAGCACTCTCCCGCCAAGTTGCGCCGGTAGCGCTCAACCTCGTTTTTCAAATCATCGTCGGTCTGGAAATGTGTTCCACCCAGGCGTGACTTCAACTCAGGAAACATGATAATCACTAGGTGCTAAGTCTGAACTGTAGGGGGGATGGGTGAGGACGTCCCATCAGTTTATGGTCTTCGGTGAGCATTTTGGCAACGCACCTCGCACACACCTTGCGATAATGCAAATGTTCGGTGGAAATCTTGTCAATTGTAGTCTTTTTGACTTCAGGTTTAAGTTCGCAGAGCTCGCGAACTGTCACACGCCGATCTTTAAGTATTTCTTGCTCCACTTTTGCAATTGTTTCGGCTGAAACCGAAGGCCGACCAGAACGCTGTTCGTTATGGACGTATGTACGTCCGTTTTTGAACTCTCTGACCCACTTTCGCACGTTTCTGACGTCCATACACTGTGACCCATAGACTTCGCATAACTGACGATGAATTTCAGCGGGGGTGGTGCCCTTGGCACTCAAAAAAACGGATCACTGCACGCAACTCGCACTTGGCGGCTGAAGTGATAGGAAGCTCCATCGCAAACGGCTGCCCAGCCAAGACTAATGGTTGCAACGGGCTCGTCGTGACGAGGATTGGAAGGGGTGAAACCAAGCTATACGCCAGTGTTGCCGGATTTCGCGTAATAGCGTTCCTCACGGCTCCAGCGCCTTGGAGACATTATTTTACGGATACGCCTCAGTTCTTTCCCGAGGTCATGATTTCATAAGGGCGATTCCTGTTTATCCTCCATGGATATGCAGTCTCAGGAGGGTAAAGCTATGACATGGATTGAAGGGACTGAAACACCTCGGCTAGGTCCTTACCATGATCTCTGGGAGGAAGGAAGAGATAAGACCGCGGGACTTCCCAATTACGAGTCGCACAAGTTACCACGGCGCCACCTCGCTCTGTTTACCTTGGAGAACTCCTCCTGTCTTTACGAACTGCTTTGAGTAAGAGAGTTTTCTGGAAATTACATGCTGTTGGCGGTCAAACCTTTGGAATACACAGCCCATGGTGATTCAGCCTTCTTCAAGAATGTGATACACAATCTTAATACAATAATGGCTCTGGAGTGAACACGCAACAATATACTGATAATTAGTAAGGGGGTTTAAATAACATTTACATTCTTTGTGCAATATTTGGAATTTCTTCTTTGGTTTGACAAGTTTCTATTAAGCATAAAACATGTATTTTAAATATATTCCTTTAAAAGCCGTGCTAAATATGTTGTTTTCTGATCTGAATTCTTCACCAATACATTATGAAAAATATTAAGACGCCTATATTCTTTAGAGCAGTGTGGTAAATCTCAGCTCGTGTTTTAGAGGAAGATATGCTCTATAAATAGCAATGAGTTTTTTACTAATATCGGATGCCATTTTAAAATGATAAAAGCGACATTTTGGATTTGTTTATCGCTTATAACAAAATACTGATATCTAAATTTTAATTAATGCTTGTATAATTAACCTTCGTTACGGATGAACGAACAATGAACTTAGAAGGTATGCAAACGCTTCACTCTGATAACATAAATTCTAACGGCCTCTCCGTTTATCTTCAGCATTTCTCCTACTATACCAGCATTTGCCAGTAATTGTTACTTTCTAGGTGTTTGCAAAATCGCTGTTACTCTGTTTCGATCTCAAACTCTACACTCTCAAGTGATATATCACGGTGATAAATCGCCTATTATTTTTCTTTACTAATTAGTTTCACCTTGACCAAAGCCACTGCTGACCTCCAAATAAAAAAAGGCAAAAATAACAAAAATATAGCTCAATTAGAAATTTAAAAAAATCTAGTAAAAAATAAAATTTAGGAGGCTGCAGTGGCACATACCATACACAGTCCACGAGCGTAATAGCTTCTTAAATTCCCATTTAGCTTACGCTCACACACATACATAAAATTAGAGGATTCGCTATTACTTCCTCCTACTCTTAAAACGTTTGCTTGATCTAACTTCATATGCCCTTTCTATATATGTCTATATTTACTGTGGTTTTATCCTCTTTCATTCATAGAGGCGCCCATTTATCCTATACGATTTACTACTCTGACCTTCTGTTTTTTTATCATTTACCCACTAGTCCATTCTTTTGTTTAATCAGTGCTGCCAAATGTATTCCTATAAATCGCTGAAAAACAATTTTAAAGCATTGCAACTAGTGTTATGTTATAACGAGAGAAAATTATAATATATGTAATTCCTGAACTAATCGTAATGGATATACACGGTGTTCATTTTTATCTGTGATTTTACCGCGCAAAATTTGACGTCATCAATAGTATCGCTGATTGATGGAGTTTATATACGATTTCCCTAGCAGCTTGCGATCGTATTAGATGTGTTGACAGCAGCTTTGAGGCACCACTCTATCGGCAGGTAAATATACTATTTGAAAGGTAATATAAATGTGCGTAATTTCACCTGGTGCGTAGATAAGATAACTATTTTTAAAAGAAAACTATATACCACAATGCAATGCACTGCAAAGTTAATTATGCAGTTATAAAAGTAGACCAGGAAGAATATACGAAATGATAAGTCAATGAACCCTTATTTCACAATGAACATTTTTTCTTCTGTTATAGTAGACATATATGCATATTGTAAACCTGTCACATAAAATAGAAATATTTCAATTTGATCTCACCCACAGTTTCCTCAATGGAACTTCAATACAAACCAGAAAATTAGAACATGTTCTAGAAATGAAAAATAAATTAGTGTTACAATATGCACAAAGCTTTTATCCAAGTCTAAACAAGAAAATATCTCTAGTACATAGTCTTATGTCCATTTTCTTATATTTTCTTTCTCTCTTCCCCTTAAACACTGTCTGTATTGCGAGAAGGTATGCTTTAGGCTTTTCTGTCATAACATTATTGCGAGAAGGTATGCTTCAGGCCTTTCTGTCATAACATTATTGCGAGAAGGTATGCTTCAGGTCTTTCTGTCACAACATTAATTATTGCTTCTAGATTGGGACCAGTCACTATATAGCGTCCAGTGTTTCTCTTTTTGCGAGTAACTGATCCTGTATCTTGGAAATGTTTGATTCACCTATTGGTTTTAAAAGACATAAGGATACCGACATTAATAGACATTTTAATTAAGCGTGAGAATGACAAAATTTTATATCGTATTCAGATAAAACGAAAGACGTTTATGTTACAAACAAAAGCATGTCAATTTGACAGTACCTGGACACTTTTGACAACATTACTCTCCGAGGGACTTATCTGAATGCTGGATAGCGCTGCATAAACTCCTCTATTCAGCGATTTAAACTATATTCATATGTCGCACCAATTTTAATGCCGGTACGAAAGAAGTATTCAACCATGAAGCCGCGGTGCTCTGTGTTCATATCCAGGGAAGCTGGTTGTATTAGTTACCAGAACAAACACACTAAGAGCGCTGTAATTTGCGCTGTAATCCGCAAAAATTACCGCTTCTTCTCTATAGAGGGCACTGTGATTTCGAGGCAGACTCACCAGTCAACTATAACGTCATTCTTGCTCAATCAGAGGGCGGGAAATAACGAATAAAAATGAACACCGTGTATTTTTGGTTACTTTTTGTATAATTTAACATTTTCTGGTCAAATCTTTGCAATGTTTCATATTTTATTTTTGGAATTGTCCAGATAAATATAATTCTCGCTCGACAATTCATCAAACATATACACACTACCCCTTAGTTACCTGGAATAAGCTTACCCTCAACTCTTGTGTGGAATAGACTCCTGAACAGGGTGTCGATGGTGGACAGGCTGGAGCAACGCGATGGCGACAGCGATGCCTTGATGCGGTATCCTCCCTAATCCTTATGAGATGCCCTCTATGTCCTTCTTCACGGTTGCAGGCGTGCCTCTGAGGAACATGCTGTCGTGGGGCAACGAAACCATCTCCGTGTGCGTGAAATTTGGCGAGAGCTGCATTTGGTCCAACGCTTGTTGGTTTATTCCGGAGTTGTTGCTCATGTAAGACTTGATCAGGGACTTTCCTGGGTGTCGAGGTACTACCATCTTCAGATTTCCCTCTCATTTTGTTCACCATTTTTGGCTGGTATTCATAGGAGTTCCAGCTTAAACATCCGCTGTAGTCTGAACTGACCATCTCCTGACGTGATAGAATTTTAATTATTGGCACATCATCTTGCAACTCAACATTACTATGATTGGATTCTCCATCATTATTCTCAGTATCTCTTTCGATATCCATTGATGAAGTGTTTTCCAAGGCATACTTTCTCTTTTCGGGACTACAGTATCCATCAACACCATCTCCAATGTCTAGTTTTATTCTATCATCCATCTGCTCTGAAGATTCTTCCTTAATGACGACATCTATCAATGGTTTCTCGGCTTCCTGATAGGTAGATATATAAACATGATGCTTCCAGGGATTATGCAGTTCCTTTGGAGATTCTAGTGCTAAATATTTGCTGTGTCTTCGCTTTTGAAAACTGCGATAGTCATGCGCAGTTAAGGATGGTTGAGAAATCTCTTCCGACGTGGAGTAATTACCACAGAAACCATGTCGCTTCTTTCCACTGAACTCTTGGCTAGCTTCTTCGTTGTGCATCATGTAAAAAACTGCAGTTTCCCGAGGAAATGTTACTGATTTCATTAGCTCTGAGTCATCACAAGTATACGAAGAGTGGTTGCTTGTTCTTGAAGGTGATGCTGAAGTCTGCGTAGCGTTGTTTTGATATTGTGAGGGCAAATTTTCATTATTACAGACTCCGTCATAGTTGTTGGGAAAAACGGTTTCCAATTCAGATAGCAAAGAAGGTGTGTGTTGATGGTTCACGTCTTGGACACTAGATTTTTTGTATGCTTCTGCTCTTACTTTATTTGAACTATCGCCGTTGCAACCTGAGATAGCCTTAACTTTGATGTCGCAGACAGTCGGTAATGGACATAATTTTGCTGGACTTTCCTCAGCCAAGTTGCAGTTTTCATCGTTAGCCACGTCACGATTAAAACCCAAAAGATCCATGTTTTCGTAGGTGATCAATTCTGTAGTTATCCTGTTTGGATTGTTGAGTATACACCGAACGGGAGAGGTGGTTTTCTTAGGTTTCACGAAACAATTTGGCGATTTGCGACGCAACAAGTGCGGCGGTTTGAGAAGTTGGCTGGAATGTGGAGTTTTAGTTGAACGACGAACTTTTGCTACGTTGTTCATGTAGGCGGTGTGTGCCAGATGAGAATCGTACAGTGGTCCCTTTTTCTTTGCCGATAACAGAAGTGAGCAGTACGGCAGTTTGGGGTAATTGTATCGTTGTCGTCTACGACGGCGTTTCGATTTGCTTGTGATCTCTGGATTCAAGCTTCTCGATAAGGATATGCCCATTAGGGGCAGTTCTAATTAAGAACTTGTCAAGGCTTACGGCCGAATTTTCTGCAACACAAAAATTGAAATAAAACTGAGTTACAACGAAATTAGAAAGAATTTATCTGGTAAATAAGCTAAGACATTTTACTATTCAAATCACTTAATATAGGTATTTAACATTGGAAATCAGTTGATAGATAGAGTCAACATGAAAAATTCAATGCCATGGTCGGGATTTGAACCACGGATCTCCAGGTTTCCGTCCAGTCGCTCTAACCCATTGAGCTACCATGGCCAACGTGCCGTCCTAACATCAAATTCTCCATTTGATGCAACGACGTCCTTATCTATCTATCAACAACCTTAGCCTATATACGGTTAGTGTGAAGAAATGAATAATTTCCAACAATTAACAAAAATAATAAGAGTTAAATGATGAAGCCTGGGACTCAGGTACTTACGAGATAGTAAGTCGCCACAAACGGTGTATCTCGGATGCGAGAGCCCCTAGTGGTCTACCGGGGAAATATACGAGTCAAATGGAGAATTTAATGTCAGGACGGCACGTTGGCCATGGTAGCTCAATGGGTTAGAGCGACTGGACGGAAACCAGGAGATCCGTGGTTCAAATTCCGGCCATGGCATTCAATTATTCGTGTTGGCTTTATCTGTCAACAACCTTAGCATATATACGACTAGTGTGAAGAAATTATTAATTTCCATCAATTACATAAAATTGGAAATCAGTTTTCCCCTTTTGCTCTATCCTCTGTAAAATTTAAATGAATAATATCATTACACACATGTCTATATTGGTTAACATGAAGTGGATAGGAGAATTAACATTTTTAAAACAATATTTTGTACAAGAGTGAGATGAGGAAGTCATATTAGTACACATATAAAATATTTTACAATTTTTTATTGAAAATTCAGCGTTAAAGAAGGCTGATACAAGCTATATCCAACTTGCTTGCATCATCAGTACGGTTTCGAGGATTTGCATAGATTCCAACGTCAACACAAAACACTCAAGGTTGTACACATTATTAACCTACGTCAATAAACCGACAATTACATTAATTGGGAAGTAAACTTATTTGACTGGCTTAAAGCCAAACACAGAAATTGCTTTCCCGAAGTTGCAAAAACTAGTCCAGTAGTGGCGTATCCTGAAAATGTTTGAAAGGTGTAACATAGAAATAACATACATTATACAGAATAACTCCGCTATTTATTGTTTATTCCCTATCAACACATACGGGCTGCAGAATAACTTGCAACAAGTTACATAACCAAACTATCGTTATATAAAGTTTAGAGTTAAATGCACACACTGAGATCTTAATTTTGTTTACGTTATTCAAATTGGGTATAGATTCCCCTTTTAACTACCTCTAAGGTTAGGATTAAAATTTGGGTTACTACGGAGGGGATACGGCACCGAAACTTGTGCTTTATTGTACCTCCCTAAATGGGGCATTCCCCAGGAGGAAGGATAAGGCAAGAGAGTCACGACAGTGCAGAGGGCAGTACCCCCCTACTATTTACCAATTGGAAACTGCCCCGGCAGGCCTGCACAACCGGCGTTCCACCCGCCGTAGTCCAGAAGCGGCCCAGTGCAAGCAAAGGAAGATGTAGTTTACCTCAGAGCATATCATCCTGCCATGCACCACCGAGACGCCCGCCGACACTTCTACCCTGAAAGAGACCACCAGATGAGAGATGATATGAAATGATAATAGAGGGAAAGAAAATTCGGGGGATTTAATTAATCTACCCAGCATTCGCCTGGTTCAGAAAACCTCCGAAAAAACCCATGGGCCAGGTAGTTTGTCCACGGGAATCAAACCCGGACCATAGAGGAAACCGTCTGAGCCATCCGACTCGGATAACTACCTCTAACTTATCACGTGATTGAAACATTATTAACTGTATAACATCATTTTGATAATCAACCATAATTTGAATATTCAGCAGCAAAATTCATTGCTCCACAATTAATGTTCGCACCTTGAACACACCGACACGTGGTGTATG
>CM060954.1:156741398-156963191 GCA_030765055.1 Mantis religiosa
ACATCATTTCATTCATCATCCGATATAACTTAACGTTGGAGGTTTTCTCTTATCCTGAAGGATGAATGTCTGGTAACTCTAAGCTCTATGTACCCTGTACTCCTTTGAATATCATTTCGTTCATCGTCCGATATGACTTAACGTTGGAGGTTTTCCCTTATCCTGAAAGATGAATGTCTGGTAACTCTAAGCTCTATTTACCCTATACTCATTTGAACATCATTTCATTCATCTTCCGACATGACTTAACGTTGGAGGACTTAAATTTAAAAAAGAAAATGTGCGAAGTAGACAGTGTTTCACCCTAAGATAGCAAGAGATTAAGATAGTTTTCATCATTTAGGGCAGAACTTGGTATTTCACATTTACTTCTTTTTCTTCTGGTCCCTATTTCACTGAACTTCTTTGTGTACTTTGTTTCTGACTGTATTCATCTCATCACCTCTTGTTCAGTTTTCGGTTTATTATCACAATCCGCTCGGATAATAATAATGAAAAATTTAGGTAGAATTTGTAAAGTCCAAAGCAGGATATTTGCAGTGGTTTATTTACTTGAGTAACATAGGATCTCTTTGTGTGTGTGTGTGTGTATTGTCAACATGGATAGCAGCCGTGTGAACACAGTTTGCAGAGCACGACACATTCCTGCTCTTCTTTTGTTTTCCTTGTAGTCTACAGGAAGTTTTCCCATACATGGTAAAGCGCAGAAAACCCGGCCAAAATCATGACGACACACTTGTTATGCTTGCATTTTGTTAAACAAAGCATTTGCTTAGGTGTCTACATGGTTCTTAAATTAATATTTCCATTTCTGGAGCGTGGTGACCAAACGTGGCATAAGTGGTCTCTTATACAAATGATAACGTATTTGGAAATAAAGTAGTAATACATTACTTACATAAACCAAGCATGATATTTCATTATTAAGGAACAAATCCAAATAAAATAACATTTACTCATTTTAAAAATGATAACGGAATAGCGACAGCACGGTACAAATATGACAAAAACATGAAGCATACAAATCAATAACACTTATCTCAGAAATAACATACTTTAAACTTTTAAAATGTTTTAGACATATATACATTTATTTATTTAAATTCTTTGTAGAATGGTTTCGTCTCTAGCAGCTGTACAGAATGAAAGGATAAGATTCGGGGATTTGGCACTGCGACCAGACTTGCTCTATTGTGCCTATGTACCAAGTGGGGCATCCTCAAGGAGTCCCGACAGTGCGAGAATGCACGCGACACCCTCGACAGCTACGAATCCGTGAGGAAGTCATATATAACGGGCCTAAACATACTTTCTTAATAACACAGGTGACACACAAAAGCATTCTGGATGACTATTGTATACCTGGTTAATCGGAAAAGAGAGACAAAATCTTATTACACATAAAAAAGACACAAGAATCTTAAGAAAATCCTCCCACCCGAAACCACTTTTTATTTTACCTCCTGTATCCTGGAACGCAATATGTAAATATGAAGTTAAACTTATATGAAATGACAAGGAGTAGCTAGAATACTGAAATTAAGAATTGCAATGTATAAAGAATCATGATGGATTTCAAAGGAATGTGGGTTCTTTGTTACAACACGTGCAAGGGCAGTTGAGTCGAATAGCAGTTGGGGGAGAATAGTTGTTTTAACAAAAGAAACGTAAGAAACATTGTCCTTAGCAGATTTCTAAAGGATAGCACTTGACTGTGTGAATAGGGCATTCTTTGGATCCTTCATAATGGCGACAAAATAGCCACAAAGGGAATTTTTGGTTGAATAAAGAGGGCATCCAAAAAGTGAAAGTGACACAGATATACCCACGTACATGTGAGGACAGTCAGTCAGTTCATGGCTGGCAAGCCATTAAAACAGTCTTCGGCGTCAGGCCGATTAGAGCAGTTCGAGGCGTGAGGGCGATTAGGGCGGTCCTCTTGTTCTGTCCTGGGCCAGGCAGACCAAAAATGATGAGAAGATATTTTTCGGTTCATATATACGTGAAGAACGAATTACTTTTTATCGAGTAATAAACATTTCATAAACAGTAACTCTAAACAGTGATATTGGTAACCCCTGGTCGGCAACTTCAAGTTCGATGTTCTGATAAAAGAAGCAGTCATTAAACCAGTTTGAAACGGGCATTACAGTGTCATTAAACCATCCTTCTCACACATATCCACGCATACCCTGAGATTAACGTCATTCCTTTACCCTGAGCTAAACACTATTTGTTTCAAACTGTCCCGTAAAAGTGGAACTATTTTGGTCGCCAAAATATAATTGTTGCTTCAAATTGGCGTCTCAACGTGGAAATGTTCGCCCTTGTTAAATTGTTGCGTCTATAGTAAGCTTCCTAACAATAGTTTGGAGAAGAAAATAAAAAATTAAATAGGTGACTTGAGAATGGGAAATCGTATTCAATACTTCACCTTATTTCGTTCTGCAAAGATGGTTACGCAAACGTTTCGACTGATAACTGTTCTACCACCAAGCAGTAGGAACTTACAGCATTCCCACACTGTTAAGAGAGGTTAAGTTCAGAAGGATTAAAATTAACTTTTTTTTTATTTTTACATTTTATTATACTGGCATCCCTCTAGATTACAAATATATAGTTAAGAAGTTCATTGGAGCAATATTTTATACCTAATTCACTTATTATATTAGTGGGTGTTAAATTATTGCCACGCCCCTTGTCGTAAGTTTTCAGAAAACCGATCGTAACTTCTGTAATACTGGACACATAATTGTGAACTAAGCCTTGTGTTGTAAGGGATCTTTCAAGATTACTGCTGGTACCACTGTAACTCCAATGATGCTAGTTTTTCTTTTATCTTTGGCTGTGTATGTGAACACTTATTTGTTCTGAATAATATTTTGTATTAGTTATTTGTGAATACATGATATGGGCAGGCCAAAAACATTTCAAAAGAGAAAGTTTCTAGGCAATGGTTTTACTAAAAACAGA
The DNA here is from genome assembly GCA_030765055.1 of Mantis religiosa. NCBI lineage: Eukaryota > Metazoa > Arthropoda > Insecta > Mantodea > Mantidae > Mantis > Mantis religiosa. The sequence goes on from CM060954.1 coordinate 156,744,372, forward strand.
ACAATAAATGTAGAAAATATAAATAGAATAGACAATGAAGCCACATGTAATATTGAGGTTAGTAGACCCAGTTCACACAATACATGTGCTAGTCATGATAGTAGTCATATACAGAAATTGATGAGCTGCGAGTCCTGAAAGCAGATAAAATGGTTGAAGAACTGGACAAGAAGGCAAGACAAATGAAGAGGAACTTGAAAAGAACAAGTGAGAGTACAGAGGGTCAAGACTATGCAGCAGGAATTATTCTGACTCATGTGAGAAGTCAGTAATCAATATATAAACTTTAAAGCTGTTTTCTCAGTTTCACATTTTTTAGGTTCCGTTACAGTTTTTTTAAAAAACCTAATCAACCGAAACATATGCTTTTTTGTATGTATTAAGCAGACTTGTTTAAAAAAATAACATTTTCTGAAATTTCAGTGCCTTTTTTTTTTTTTTTTTTTTTTTTTTACAAAAAAAGTTATAACAAATTATCAGTAGAAAATTTTCAAATAATAATACGTATTATTAAAGGTAAAGGTTTTAAGGACATGCCTGAAAATTTTTATGTACATATCAATAATTATTTCTTAATAATGTGCACCCAAAAATCATGGAAACATCATTGTGGAGATAGGCAGTACCTTCTCTCCTTAAGGAAATCAAAAGTTCGGTCCGTGTTTCACGTCATTTTGTGTCAACATCAGGCAAATGCATTGTTAGGATTAGCCGAATCTGTATGAAATTACGGTTATAAAAATAGGATTCATTATACCACCTTCTAGACAACTGTACAATAATTTCATACAAAGCTTTTAAAAAGCTACCCGCGTATAGTCGGCAGCCAGCAATGTGATCTTCTTCTCCACTTAATTGTGCATACAAAACCGAGTTTACGGGAAGGGTTTTGTCTGCATTTCCGTGCTCGGAGTCTGGGTGAAAGCGGCACAATGATGTGGCGCCCTCTTGTCTTTAGCATCCTCTCTATTGTCCCGGTACAGACAACCCTTTGAAACTTGCGAACTCCCAACATTTAGAGAGAGGATATAGGCAAAAGGGTACTCGCCAAGTACATATTGTATAGTGTACCAGCGACAAATTCGATATCAAGGTTTCAACATAAATAACTTGGGTGCATGTGTACAATAGGCAAAATTTGGACCTCCGTGCAGAATCACATCCGTAGCGAAGTCCAGGCCAGTGCAGTACCATGTATGTAAGATAATTACAAATAAAATCTCTATTTTGAATTTTCTGAGAATAGCTTATGAAGCTCAGTTAAAGGAAGGGACTTTGTAATATTGTGCACCTAGTAAACATAAACAAAAGCGTACTATAAAAATGTTATCTCTTTATAAAACACTATTTTTGTGGCATAAGTTATTTCAAGGGGCAAACCCTTGATCAAGCGGTTACACTCTTACCAAGGCGGCCCCGGTTCGATCTCACGCGACCACACACACACATACACACAGAGAGAGAGAGAGAGAGAGAGAGAGAGAGAGAGAGAGAGAGAGAGAGAGAGAGATCTTTGATGGACAACACGGCGCTAGAGTGGGTTTTCTCCGGGATCTCGGGTTTCCCCCGCCATCATTCCACCAATTGCTCCATCACCACATTTTCTATCACTCATCCACTTCTTTCAACTTCACACAGGTATTGGGCTGATCACCCATCCTGGTTCTCTATCAGATCCAAAGCTTCGGTTCCTCAGACCCGACCTTAAGGGCTACAGGAATAAGAACCCCCTAACACCGCGATGTTGACGCGAGGTTCAGCCGAAAGTCCGGAGACTCCGGCCTCTATCAGCCCGGGAGCGATGGAAAACTCAGGGGTTCTTTCCTTGGGGCAATACCTAGAGTCTGAAAATTCCCCCCCCCCCATCGACAACGTCAAGACGAATGGAAGTGGATACGCCACTTACTCGCGTCAACTCCGCAGGGAAGACTACCGATAACCTCGGTGGGGCCGAATGGTGATCTAGCATACCTTCTACTAGCTCTGCAACTATTAGGCAACCCTCTACCCCCTCCGGGCGGCTGAGGTATGGCCGGAGGTACCCGATCTCCCGCGGTTAACGGGAACACACTCCCCCCTCGAGTCCAACCCAAACCGAACAACTCCCGTTCAGGGAGGAATGTTCGGCCCGAGGTTCCTCTAGTAACGTCAGAGGTACCACGAGTGCTAGGGGTCCGCAGCGCCCGCACCACGGCAGCTGAAGAGCACGGATCACCTCCACTACGGGGACCCCGATAAGGGATAAGGTACATGAAGAAAGAAGACGAAGTTGTTTCAGAGATATTCCACCCAAAATTTCGAAACCTATATAAGGCACTTCTAAACCTGCGCATAGCGCACGCTCTTTACAAATATCACATCAGTTTACCTACAACAAAAGCGTAAATGTGCAATGAACATGTTTCTATAATAATGTATCCCGATTAACATGGAGTGAATAGCTTATAGAAGCCGGTGATTGTCAGATTATTCCAAGTAGTGAACCATGGTAACATTTGCATTAAACGGTCCGGTTCTTAGCACGCGTTACGTGGGCGTGATGACACATTTGCAGTCCACATGTCAGCTGCTATGGCCGGTATAAATGTCAGCTCACGATAAATTCATCCGTCGCAACAAAACAAGCAGACAGGCCACGTGGGGGTCATAGCAAGTGTTTATATCTGCTTCTCTCTCTCTCTCTCTCTCTCTCTCTCTCTCTCTCTCTCTCTCTCTCTCTCTCTCTCTCTCTCTCTCTCTCTCTCTCTCTCCTTTTTTACAGGAATTGTCTGTGTGGGGGTGTGTTGCTTTGTCACGTGGCACTTCACTTTCAAAACAAATGAGCGACAGGAAGTTACGTTAATGAAACGATCAACAAGCTACAAATTTAGAACACCCTTTTTTATTCTTTCTCCGTTCACTTTTTTATGGGAACCAGCAGCCGTACTTGCATTATTCATAGGAATTCCCCTCTATCTTGTTATTTAGAGGTTTCAATGTTTGAAATTTAAAACTTCTCTTACGTACATCGGACAAGATCTTTCTCTCTGCATTCACACAAAGATAATAGATAAGTGCTCTGTCAACACTGAACAGACTCAGCGGACTGGCTACTTATAGGAGAGAATCATACTTGTGTGTAACACAAAACTAGCAAATATACATATCCAAAACAAAACTAAGAAAATGTGATGTCCTGCACTTATTATTCTTACAAAAGTCTTATTCCTCTACCTAATTTCTTGATAATCGACGTAAATGTCTGTCGGACGACACATTTGTTGTAGATACAAGAGACAAACGACTAAGACACACGAGGTCCCAAGGTTTCCTCCTAAATCAGGGACAGTAGTACTGTCCTCCACAGGAGAGATAGTCTCCAAGGCCTGAGACCAGGGCGGTTGGCGAAGGTTCCCACACCCTCACTGGACAGGTTTATGACACCCCATGTCAGTACATTTACAGACCATTCAAAAACATTCTGACGGCTTCTAGTTTTGTGAATGAATCTTCTCGGTTTTAATGTAGAGAGTGAATAAGGCGCATGTTTTTTAACGGTTCTGCTCCTTGTGTAGCATGCGTTTTCTGTCACACACATTCGCTGTGCTTGTCCCACTGTGTAAGGCAGGGACCTTCTTTGCATTGCTGGACAGTAGTATAAGGCCCTCCGCGAGTCTTTCTAAACATCCCGCTCTCACTTATTCAAGGATACACCATTTACGAGGGCCAATCCGAAAGGGAAAAAACATCTAGAACCTCTTTAGGGCCCACAGGGAACTGACACACCGTTTGCGTGTACAAGAGTGCAGAAAGTGGGAAGCGCCGCTTCCCTAAGAATTTCAGGAGAAAAAGATGAATAACAAGAAAATTCACGCCAAACAATATTTCATTAGGGAACATCCGCAGTGCTGCGGATAATTTGACAGCTGATTAGATTCGAGCGGCCAGTTCCGCGAGCTCATTCAATACTGAATATTTCTGTATTTACACATTCGTAACCTTGAACCTTCGTAGGTTTCCGGAAATAATCGCAACTCTTCGATAGTTAGGAAGCACTGACAGTTTTTGTCACATGGTGTAAAGAACAGTTTATTTTTTATGTGACGCTTTTAAACACAACTGTAAGTATATTTCAATAGCAGTAGTATTTTACAAAGATTGGTATTTAGTGGTGACAAATAGGAAATTCTTGTGTGGTTTTAAGTTATTAGCAAAATTGTGTGACTTGCATACTTTCTTCATTTTAAGAATAAGTTGTGGGCGGTATGATCCAGCTGTAGGAAAAATTGGAACGTCTCAGTGGAAAGGGGAAGTAGCAATAAGTCTGCTTTTAGTGTGAGAGTCTTGTAAAGCAAGTAGGGTCTACGTGACCGTACAATAGCAAGAATATTGAAGAATAGTTTTAGTTCGCTGAGTCCTTATTCTCTCTTATTTTAATGATAATTATTATTTCGAGCGTCTCTCGGTTTGAAAGTCACGCCTCGAACTGGTGCAGACAGACATTTGAGTATGTCAGAATTTTTAACAGGCACCTTAAAGCAAATATTTCCAGTGAACTTTGGATGTGAAGTTCTGCGTAGAATGCAGAGGTCCTTTATCTACGCTCTTTAACTGCTGCGGTGCTCAGAGTCCCACAAAAAATGTATATATGTATACATACAGTGCGATCCATATAAACCTGAGCCATGTCAGTAGGGCATAACTTTTGAACTAATAATAGGACATACTATTTACATCTCAGAGAAAATGTTTGAAGTGTCCTCCACCAGCATCTATACATGTTTGCCTCGTCTCACTATTTTCTCTGAAGTTTTACGGAGAGTATCTTCACCAATGTTACTTATTTCCGTTCGACTGGATTCTTTGAGAACATCAACTGTCCCTGGCCTATTCTTGTACACTCTATTTTTAGATACACCTAAAAGAAAAAAAAAAAAATCCGGTGAAGTTAGGTCAGGGGATCGGGGTACCACAGACCTTTTGAGATTATTCGATTATGAAAGAAACTGGTTACAAGTTCCATGGTGTCATTAGACGTATGGCACGGTGCTCCATCTTGCTGGAAATAAACTTCTCTCAATTCGATATCATCTCTATAAAAATTAATATAATTACGTTATATTAGTATATTATAATAGTTTAATATTACGTTAATTATAATTACTTATAATTACGTTAATGTAATATAATATACTACTATATCAAATGTATAACAACATAAACGTTAATATAATATAATATAATATAATATAATATAATATAATATAATATAATATAATATAATATAATATAATATAATATAATATAATATAATATAATAATATAATATAATATAATATAATATAATATAATATAATATAATATAATATAATATAATATAATATAATATAATATACTACTATATCAAATGTATAACATATTTCTCTGCATATTTTAATATGTATACCTTTCTCAAATTTACGTGTTTTAAAAAGTGCCATAATTTTGAGGGTGACTGTACATGCATCGAAATTCTAAGAATCATAAAGCCATAAACTGTAATCCTTGGAGTAAAGGGGAAAACAAACCATTAGCTCTCTCAACTCTATTCCAACACATATGGTAAGGGTACAAATGCTTTGTAGAATGTTCTTTCTCACTTTATTTGTTACTAGTGATCAAGTACGAGTGGACGAAAATTGTGAATTTTCTGATTTCTAAAAACATGTTTTGTATGTACACAACTGCTGTAAAATGAGTTCTGAACATAAGACTGTATCACTGGAGGAAGTATCTAAGGCTGTTGAAAAACACAATAACAACAATCGTCCAACTAAAGAATTGACTGTGTAATTAGTAATTAGACTACAAGCTGAGTTTAATAGAGTATATTCATGCTACTGCTTAATGTACACACAAGTACATTTACATAAGATACCTTATGCTAATTCTCTAGAAGACAGAAGGGCAGTATAGGCTTTAAGCGATATCTAAATCTTTAAGTGCTTCTCGCTATGCAATTGCTATTGTAATTATATTATAATAATTTAATATTACGTTAATATTAGTATATTATATTATATTATATTAATGTAATCGCCCAATTGTGTATTATATTCTCCCAAAGTTTCACGTGTGTCCTTGTTATTGGTTCAAAAGTTATAGCGTATTGAAATGGTTCAGATTTATATGGATCGCGCTCTTCTCTCTCTCTCTCTCTCTCTCTCTCTCTCTCTCTCTCTCTCTCTCTCTCTCTCTCTCTCTCTCTCTCTTTCTATCGGGCAGAGAAGGATATTTGAATATGACACTGATCTCTGTAGTATATCTAGTTCTTCTAATGGACGATTAGCAAAGGGGAAACACTTTGCGAATCTTATCCGGATGATTTTGATATTTCACACGAGTGTTGGTAATTCAAACACTAAACGATATGTAAATGTTGTGGATCCTTCCCTCTGCTGTCAGATCTCATACCTTTCGCATCCTCTCCAAAGCTTGTCTATACAGAAGCTCACGAGTACGAGGAACCCGTCCCCTTCACGCCAAGGAGCCCAGGGTGTGACGGACTCTACGTCCGAGCTAATTGTTTCTTCTCCCTGCTTGGGTGCCGGGTCGCTGCACCCTTCCTTCATGCGTGATTCACATTCACTTCGATCAGAGTAACACAGACATCAATCCATTGCTCGAAGAAGCACCTAGGGTCACTTATATAAGTTGAATCTAACATCACAACTTATTTTTAATAAGGACAGGTTCAAAAATATTTAAACACATTGAGTATTGTAAATCATAACTCACTTTGTATATTTAAGCTTGTTAATTCAAATGCGCTATACAAACATGAGTTTCACTCACGTTATCTTCTCTGCCCACTGTTGTAGAAATTATCTGGTAAATAGTTTATATTAAACATTTTATCTAGATAACGTCAACTTTTAAAACGGTAACGTGACATTAAATCCTCTAGTTTAGGTTGCACAGATGTATGAAAATGTATGTCCTGTTTCCATAGGGTACATCGACTGTCTTATTGACAGCTTTTCACTGCCATATTCACATCTTGGGAACGTCCAATGGCTTGTTTCCCCTACGTCATATTGACATTGAGAGAGAAGGGCGATATTTGTATTTTGATCAGGCTGTACAGAGAAAGAGCCTAATTACAGAACTGTTGCAAAGATAAGAGCCCAGCAACTGGTCAGTGTCCTGAACATGAAGCCAAAGTCCGCCTTCGGAGCCTGAAAAAGTCATTACACTGGCTGGACTACGAGTTCTAGATTACTATCGTAATTATTCTTACGCCTCCAGAAACCTGATTTGTATTGCACTTTTAATATTAGACATTTCAAATGACTGGGATACATCACTGAAAGTACACATCTAACACTAACTCCCGTATTGCAGTGAACAGCATGACTTGAACACAAAAACGGTTGAATGCCAAACTTAGTACAAGATGACACAGAAAACGAGAATATTTGAAAGTCCAATAAAAGTAAAAATGATGTAACAAGACATTTCATTTATACGTAATACAAATCGTACAAATTGCCATTTAAGAAACAATGATGCATATACCATTTTTAAAATTACGCCCTTTAAATGGCTTATGGCTGCCACTAAAATGTCAAAGATTTCCGTTTTTTGTGTCACCTTTGTTTAGGTACGATCAGCATCTTCAGAAGAAGCAACGTGAGGATTTTCAATAAAAAAAAACCCTACCCCAGACTATGCTTTATATTGATTATTTAAAAAAATGTATATTGAGTTACTAAAAAATGTCCATAATTATTTTAATAAAAAATGCCACATGCATAACATATCTTCAAGCAAAATGAAATATACATTTTGCATTTTTGGAAATTAAGTGCTCTTCATTTTGAGTGATTCTTCTGCCCGCCTCTTTAGCGCAGGAGGTAGCGTGTCTGCCTCACCTTCAAGAGGTCCCGAGTTAGAATCTCAGCCAGGGTGAGTTATCTCGATAAGATTTTTTCCGGGAGTTTCCCTTATCCTGAAAAATAAATGTCTGGTAACTCTAAGCTCTATGTACCCTGTACTCATTTGAACATCATTTCATTCATCGTCCGATATGACTTAACGTTGGAGGTTTTCTCTTATCCTGAAAGATGAATGTCTGATAACTCTAAGCTCTATGTACCCTGTACTCATTTGAACATCATTTCATTCATCGTCCGATATGACTTAACGTTGGAGTTTTTCTCTTATCCTGAAAGATGAATGTCTGGTAACTCTAAGCTCTATGTACCCTGTACTCATTTGAGCATCAATTCATTCATCGTCCGATATGACTTAACGTTGGAGGTTTTCTCTTATCCTGAAAGATGAATGTCTGGTAACTCTAAGCTCTATGTACCCTGTACTCATTTGAGCATCAATTCATTCATCGTCCGATATGACTTAACGTTGGAGGTTTTCTCTTATCCTGAAAGATGAATGTCTGGTAACTCTAAGCTCTATGTACCCTGTACTCATCTTACGATATGACTTAACATTGGAGGACGTAAATTAGAAAAATATACATTTTTCTCTAACTGGTGAACGTAAGAGATAGATGAAATATTACAACACAAAAAAGCAGATGTTATAATTTGTTTAATGGAGTTAACCAACGCCATGCACAGACGTATTTCCATTGGTTTGCCAGTATGAAGTACAGGGTGGGATGTAATATCTATAATGTAAGTGCATATCCTGTGTTTAAAGGTGCAGGACGAATGCCCACAATAGATAATATCGGAGTGAGAGAAAAATAACAGCGCTTTAATTACCTTGTTAAGTCTGAGCAGCTCACCTACAAACGACCTACAAAGCAACATTCTGAAACGCTGCCTCACCATAATAGCCACTTTGTTTCTTTGTTCATATATGGCAAGCATTTATTAACCTTTTGATATGTCACGTTCACATAACCTTCTCTACACACTCCTCTTAGAAAACGTCATTCTTTTATTTACTTTATGTTGATCTTTATCTCATTGCAAGGGAACAACCAAGCGGGAAGACTCAGGCGGTTTCCTTTGTGGCATTCGGGAGGTCGGTTTCGGTAATAATAATAATAATAATAATAATAATAATAATAATAATAATAATAATAATAATAATAATAATAATAATAATAATAATAATAATAATAATAATAATAATAATAATAATAATAATAATAATAATAATAATAATAATAATAATAATAATAATAATAATAATAATAATAATAATAATAATAATAATAATAATAATAATAATAATAATAATAATAATAATAATAATAATAATAATAATAATAATAATAATAATAATAATAATAATAATAATAATAATAATAATAATAATAATAATAATAATAATAATAATAATAATAATAATAATAATAATAATAATAATAATAGTAATAATAGTAATAATAGTAATAATAGTAATAATAGTAATAATAGTAATAATAGTAATAATAGTAATAATAGTAATAATAGTAATAATAGTAATAATAGTAATAATAGTAATAATAGTAATAATAGTAATAATAGTAATAATAGTAATAATAGTAATAATAGTAATAATAGTAATAATAGTAATAATAGTAATAATAGTAATAATAGTATAATAATAATAATAATAATAATAATAATAATAATAATAATAATAATAATAATAATAATAATAATAATAATAATAATAATAATAATAATAATAATAATAATAATAATAATAATAATAATAATAATAATAATAATAATAATAATAATAATAATAATAATAATAATAATAATAATAATAATAATAATAATAATAATAATAATAATAATAATAATAATAATAATAATAATAATAATAATAATAATAATAATAATAATAATAATAATAATAATAATAATAATAATAATAATAATAATAATAATAATAATAATAATAATAATAATAATAATAATAATAATAATAATAATAATAATAATAATAATAATAATAATAATAATAATAATAATAATAATAATAATAATAATAATAATAATAATAATAATAATAATAATAATAATAATAATAATAATAATAATAATAATAATAATAATAATAATAATAATAATAATAATAATAATAATAATAATAATAATAATAATAATAATAATAATAATAATAATAATAATAATAATAATAATAATAATAATAATAATAATAATAATAATAATAATAATAATAATAATAATAATAATAATAATAATAATAATAATAATAATAATAATAATAATAATAATAATAATAATAATAATAATAATAATAATAATAATAATAATAATAATAATAATAATAATAATAATAATAATAATAATAATAATAATAATAATAATAATAATAATAATAATAATAATAATAATAATAATAATAATAATAATAATAATAATAATAATAATAATAATAATAATAATAATAATAATAATAATAATAATAATAATAATAATAATAATAATAATAATAATAATAATAATAATAATAATAATAATAATAATAATAATAATAATAATAATAATAATAATAATAATAATAATAATAATAATAATAATAATAATAATAATAATAATAATAATAATAATAATAATAATAATAATAATAATAATAATAATAATAATAATAATAATAATAATAATAATAATAATAATAATAATAATAATAATAATAATAAAGTATAACTTCCAGATTACAAATACATTTAGTTTAACTTATAATACCATTTATGTTATAAGCATACATAATATTAACAAATTAATACATTTGCCTAAACTACGTGGAATATAACAACATACTGTATTCGAAATAAATTTCTACTTCAAGACGTAAACAATGTCTCCGCTGAAGTTCATGAATAGAACGTAGAGCTCCATGCGCCATCTATCGAACGGTTACCGAAGTAATATTCCTCCGATGGTTCATCAGAGCAGTCTACGCACATAGGACACACTTCGCTCTACATCCAACAGATAGCGCGGAGGTAAGCTACCTAAGCTGGTCACTAAAGTTTATGTATCAGCGACCTTTTCTCTCTGTCTTTTATATAATTCAGAATGTTATACCTTTATTTATTATCTCTATTCCTCACTTTTCTTTTTTAAGGAAGGAATACTGATTGCTGTTCTAGTTGTTCATAGATTCAAGCTAAACAAGAGAGCATAAGAAGTGTGTTGCTTATAATAAAATAGGCTAAAATACCTCATATCGAAATCTTAAAGATACATTTACAGTAGTACCTCGTTACTCGGATCAACTGAGACCAGGGCTGATCCGAGTTAAGAAAAATCCGGGATATCCAGAGAATGACGGAAAAACGGTAAAAAAAAAACCGTGTACAGTAACATGGAAATATCACCTAAAAACACATATACTATATGTACTGCAATAGCCTATGTATTTGTACTGTACTACAAGCTAGTCGGTAGTGAAAAAGGCAGCAAGCTTCTGCTGTCTCAGTTTAGTGCATCGCTTAACTTACATTCGCTTTAACATTAGAAGTTCATTTGTCTTGACTCTCGAAATAAAACATCAATTTCTCTATGTTTGTTACTGCTTGTGTGTGGGTCATAACAGCAGTGAGCTTCTGCTGTCTCAGTTTAGTGCATCGCTTATCTTACATTCGCTTTAACATTAGAAGTTCATTTGTCTTGACTCTCGAAATAAAACATCAATTACTCTATGTTTGTTACTGCTTGTGTGTGGGTCATAACAGCAGCGAGCTTCTGCTGTCTCAGTTTAGTGTATCACTTATCTCACATCCCCTTTAACACCAGAACTTCATTTGTCTTGACTGTCGAAATAAAGCATCAATTTCTCTATGTTTGTTACTGTTTGTGTGTGGGTCATAACAGCAGCGAGCTTCTGCTGTCTCAGTTTAGTGTATCACTTATCTCACATCCGCTTTAACATCAGAACTTCATTTGTCTTGACTCTCGAAATAAAGCGTCAATTTCTCTATGTTTGTTACTGCTTGTGTGTGGGTCATAACAGCAGCGAGCTTCTGCTGTCTCAGTTTAGTGTATCACTTATCTCACATCCGCTTTAACATTAGAACTTCATTTGTCTTGACTCTCGAAATAAAGCATCAATTTCTCTATGTTTGTTACTGCTTGTGTGTGGGTCATAACAGCAGCGAGCTTCTGCTGTCTCAGTTTAGTGTATCACTTATCTCACATCCGCTTTAACATTAGAAGTCCATTTGTCTTGACTCTCGAAATAAAGCATCAATTTCTCTATGTTTGTTACTGCTTGTGTGTGGGCCATAATCACAGCTGGTTCATCAACTCTGTCTGAATATGAATATTCTTCATTTTCAGTAACACTGCACGATGCAGTCTTCCTCTGTAATCGGTTTATAACCTCCATCATTGTCAAAGTCGTCAATATCGGAACAGATATCCATATTTTTAAAAATATCTATAAAATATTCTTCTACACTTATTTTTTCTTCTTCTTCTTCAATCTTGCTTTCTGGCAAGTCACACACACACCAAGCCACAACGTTTCCCATGACTCTATCAAAGTTTCTCTTCCAACCAGATCCCAAGCAGGTGGTGTGAGTGCAATGATTTCGCCCGCTACCAAGAGAATCCAAGTAATGTAACTACACAGAATAGCAATTTATCGTCTGTAAAACAAGTCTTCATTTACTACGCTAAACAACATAATTTTGTTTTTCAAATCTGGTCCGGGTTAAAAAGCTCCGTGTTAACGAGGTTTTACTGTATATATAAATCGAACCACTTTTAAACAAGGGAAATATTTTTGGAGGAATTTAATAAAGGTCAAATTGTTGAAACTCGCTTAAAACTGCAAAGTTTGGTTTTGCTCCGAACTTTCTATTTTGTGTTTTGCAGCTCTCTCTCTCTCTCTCTCTCTCTCTCTCTCTCTCTCTCTCTCTCTCTCTCTCTCTCTCTCTCTCTCTCTCTCTCTCTCTCTCTCTCTCTCTCTCTCTCTCTGTCTCTCTCTCTGTCTCTCTCTCTCTCTCTCTCTCTCTCTCTCTCCCTCTCTTACAAAAATCACAGAGAACTTCAAAAGCTTGTGCTTCCACTGAAATGCTGATATGGAAGTTTTCTCTGGAACTGAATATTAAGTCTACCTAAATACGTAACCCGTAGAAAAGTTAAATATAACATTCAGTTCTACAAAGTTACAACGCTCCAATGTTAATATTTCTTGCTGACTAAGAGTGTTATTTTAAATCAAAAATAAAAAGAATAATATGTATAGGACCACTTGTACCAAAATGATTCAAATTACAATCAATATTAATTAATAATATATTATTTATTGCACATTCATATTTATATTTGGTCTTAAAATGTAATTTTACTTTCATTTTAACTAAATATTAACTCGGCTCCTTCGTTTTTAATTTTGGCCGATCACAGGTTATACTATACCAGCCATTGATATGTAATAAATTATTACACAGCGACATTATACAACACATTTAGTTGGCCAATTTCGCTCCAGAACATACAATTGATTAACAATAATAAATACACTGATAAGCTATTTAAATTACATTCATTAGAGTTAAATTACGCGGCATCTGTTGCAGAATCACTAAGCTATGGTATGATAATTCTCTTTTTAGCCTTGTTCTGCAATAATTCTTATTCTTAGTTCGTATACCCGAGTTCTTGGTTGTGTAAGTCTAGTTCATGATGTAGCTGATTGTTATGAAGTATAGACCATTTATAAGAAATCTCTTTTGAATAGTTGAATTGCTGCGTCCTGAAAGGTAACAGTAAAGGTTATAGAGTCAAACGGAACTTTCCAAGAGGGTTATTTATCAATGATATAGCTGAAGTGCCATTTTATATTCGATATGTGCTCTCCAAGTCAGTCTTGTGTCGAACAGTACGCCAAGATTTGTGAGGACAATCAATGCAGCTGCTTCTTCATCAGAGTTAGCGAAGAAACGTTATGAACAGGCCTGAGGGAGAATTTGTTGGCTCGTTCATACGCTTACTATAATGTAGTAAACGCATAAGACACGATCAATTAAATATTTCCGCAACAAAGATTATAGATAAATCATTTGAGGAACGCGTTCTCTTGTCCCAAACACAAGTTGGTGCTCTATTATCATTGAGAACTGGAATTCATTAGGAAGACTTCACGCTGTGAAAGGTCTCTCTTATACACTTTTTGTAGGTCAGCAAATAACAGGTGTTAAGTTCTGTCCAAATCACAACTTACGTTACCTGTTATGCTAATCTAATTGGCAGGTGTTAACAAAATTTTGGTTTTACTAAATGGCACGAAGAACACGAAAAAGGAATTGAATTCAATAAGGGTATGAAGACTGCTGGGCGTTTATTACTGAATGATATGCAGGTAGGAGCAAGAAGTTCATGTTCATCTCGACCTTGATTCAAACACTTTCAACTTTGAATTTCAAACCCCTTGCGATTTTTGGCTATCGAATGTCGGTTAGCTGATTAACATAAGTTAGAGTTAAAGATAATCGTATGACTTGGATTCAAATACCTTAAAAATAATACCTCCGAAATGATTAGGCTCACAAAAAGTACATACAAAGTCTACAGTTTTGTATATTAAGACTTCACAGGCCCGCCTCGGTAGCATAGATGGTAGCGTGTCTACCTCACGTTCAAGATGTCCCGAGTTCGAATCTCGGTCAGGGTGAGTTACCTGGATAAGGTTTTTTCCGCGGTTTTCCCTTATCCTGGAAGGACGAGTGTCGGGTAACTCTAAGCTCTATGAACCCTGTGCTCATTTGAGCATCATTTCACCTATTTCATTTTGTCATTCCATTCATCGTCCGATATGACTTAACGTTGGAGGACGTAAATTACAAAAAAGAAGAAGACTTTACGGTTTTACGGTCACAAAATGCACAAATGTAGTTCAGAATGGACAGGGTTCAACAGTACGTCCGCAAAAAGTTCAAGATATTATTTGTCATGAAAACATCGTATTTAATCAAAATACTTAGACTTATTTTGGGGAAAATAAAAAATAGTGAAACATTTTTCCTCTGAAAGAACGTTTGGGGTGTCGCTTTCTGACAGAATGCAGTATGTGTTTATGTATAGTGTTTAACGTCTGCTTTTACCACATGTGGCACCACAGGCGGTGACGCTGATAATACATGAGATGAAGATGGAGCACTGGTGGAGTGAGATGGCCGAGAAAACCGGACATCCCGGAGAAAACACGTGCCAGCGCCGTGCTGTCCACCACAAATCTCATTTTGCGGTCACCTGGGATCGAACCCAGCCCGCCTTGGTGAGAGTCAGACGATCTAACCACTCAGCCACGGCACGGCCCTATAAAATGCTGAACTTGACGTTTACCTGACTTTTGGTTTTTGAGTTACGCTATCCACAGATGCACAGAGAGGGGTATACGTATCAAATATTTGTCTAAAAAGGCATTTTGTGTATTCATAGGACCTCAAGAAGCGCATTTCTCGTGAAGTCTCCCTAAGTTTTGGGTGGAATGCAATACTTCCTCTACCCACGAGAGATTAGTAAAAGTAGTGGAATCTAAATAGAAATAAACACTAACCACTATAAAGCATAAAGTCATAAACTGTAATCCTTCGAGGAAAAGAGGAAACTAAACCATTAGCTCTCTCAACTCACTTCCAACACACATAGTAAGGGTACAACTGTTTTGTAATGTGTTCATTCTCAGTTTCGTTGTTACAAGTGATCAAGTACGAGTGGAAGAAAACTGTGATTTTTAAAAACATAGTATACAAATTCTGTAAAATGAGTTCTAAGCATAAGACATTAATGGAGGAACAAATTTAAGGTTTTTGAAGAATATGAAAAGAACAAACGTCGAGCTAAAGAATTATCTGTGCTGTTTAAAGTGAGGAAAACTCAGATTTATGAGTTAAATGGGTTATGAGCTAAGGGAATTACTATTTCCGGACCATTACTAGAGATTCAAGCTTTAGAGACAGCAAGGCAATTAGACAAAAACAATTTCAGAGGTTCCAATGGATGCCACGAAAGTTTCAAACATCGCCATTACATTGTTTTGAATGCTGAGTATGGTGAAGCAAATGATGTTGATATGCAGACAGTTGCAGACTGGTAAGGGAAAATGGAAACGCAGAGAAATTAGGCGATAAACTACAATTATTGTACGTAAGTTGAAAGTACAGCACAGAATACATATCAGACTATTATTTACACATTTTTTTTTTAAATTTACGTCATCCAACGTTAAGTCATATCGGATGATAAATGAAATGGGTGAAGTGATGCTCAAATGAGTCCGAAGTCCATGGAGCTTAGAGTTACCTGACATTTGTCTATCAGGATAAGGGGAAACCCCGAAAAAACCTTATCCAGGTTACTCACCCTGCCCGAAATTCGAACTCGGGACCTCTTGAACGTGAGGCAGACGCGCTTCATCTACGCTATAGAGGCGGGCATTATTTACACATCATTCTATATTATCTATATTATTCCTTCACTGTAAATTGTGCAAGTATATCTTCTATAATTCCTTTGTATTCAAACACAACACTATGTAAGACGCAAACCTGTGTAAATGGATAATAAATGCAAGAACAATCGCTTTCTGTTTTAAAGAGCTTTTCCTCCGTATATAACATAAAATATAAATACAATTCGTTTAAACATAATTCAGTATTTTTGTTCAATACGCTGGAAAACCCCGCTGTTTATGGGACAACATGCATCCGGGTCAAATTTATTTACAGATTGGGAATTAGCTGTAAAATTATTTTATCCATAACCGAACGATTTTCTCCTATAATAGACCATAGAGGTACTCCAGAGAAACCCTACACATTAGGCTACCATCCATACTATATGTATTTCTGTTCTTAATTGGTGCTGTTTGTCGTCTCGTTGATACCTGAATAATACCCACTCTTTATAAGGTATACGTTATACGATGTTTTGAAAAACAACAGTAAAACTGGTTAAACTCAGCTGTGGGCCAAATGACAACACAAGTATTATCGATATTATAGAAACTTACGATGCCCATGTGGTTACCAGAAAACAGCAGTAAACGATCCACCAAGGTAATTTATCAAATATTAGTCAGTATACAAGTAGCAGTAAAGAATATTGGTGTTACAGTATATCGTGTTCATTTCAGGAATGAGAACCTTGTTCGAAAATCAAGATTGATTACTTCACAATGCGAAACAAAATTTGGACGTATCAGAATGCTGTCAGTTTTATCATTTTCATTTTATAACCATTGCAGGCTGTTTTTGGTTCTCTAGCACGTACTCTAGAGAAGGCTGCAAACCAAGGTCTCATTCCTAAACATCCTTTACATGGATGTAACTTTTTATAAATTTCAATTCTTTCAAGTTCGACGTCAGTCGCTGCTGGCAGGCTTTCGTAAGCCTGAATAATTTTTCTACGTGCCCACCTCTAAAAGGGTTAAACCACAGGTAGGATCCCCCCCCCGGAAATTGTAGGGTGACTTTGTTAAGGTTTAGATGGGAATTGAGTAAAGGGGTGCAATTTTGCCTCTCTAAGCTCCTTTTGCAGAACGCAATACCCGTTACACCTTGGTGTAAATATTTTTGTGTTCTGGTGAGATGATTTTAAAGGCCAACACTCCCTGATTGAGGATTAGGAGCTCGGCATAAATGCTGTTAGGAGTTGCTCCTTGGTTATCTCGGGTGCACGCATGCCATACAGGGTACCCGGTGACGCCTGAAGCGGCGCCTAGTGGGGTCATAGTCCCCCAGAGGCCTGATGAGGGCACTTTAATGTGATGGTAACCTTGCGCAGAGTTTTTGAGCCCGGCGCCTAATTTCATCCTCCACATATGGAAGAGGTGTCTTACGGCCAACGGCCAACAGAGCCAACAGCGATGGACCTGAGTCCTCTGCTCTGTGCCGTTTGTCTGCGGTCATACCCCAGAATTCTCTCAAGACTGGCTCCAACCATTTAAATACCACTTTTAATACTACCGTGTTCTCCCACAATATACTTCTGCGGTTAATTAATCTTCTTGCTTCACCTGCTTTCAATAAACCATTCAAGTTGTTCTTATAATAAAGAATTAACATTATAAAGTAATTACAGTAAGAACAATGACTCAAAATTTCAAAAATGCACTGGTTGAGTAACAACAAAGATGGCACTTAAATTCCGGTGACAGCTTGCTATTTAGATGCGCATGCGCAGATGTTACGTATAACCAATGACGTACTGAGAGGCGCAGCTCATTGCGGAATGCGGAGCAATACTTTATTCTAAAAGGGTACAGATTATACTTAAAACGAAAATCTAAAGCTCGTTAAAGCACACAATTTATGTCAAATACATTTTTTTAGAAGTGAAGCATTATGGAAGTTCTCTTTGTGATTTGAATTTCTTAACCATATTTTTCCCACATGAAAAATCGTTATTTGTTTTCATTTTCTATTTCTTCTGGTGATGGAAAGAAAATGAAATTATTAAAAAGGTATCATATAATGGCCAGTTCTAAAAATATTTGACTATTACTTAAAGTCTACTCCCATGTTCCTTGTACATACAACAAAATGAACTATAAGATAACGTTTATTTTGACTAACATGAAATAAACATAGGAATAAGCGACGTAGGTATAGCTTGTACACAAGAGTAGAGAATGTCATGTGAGTGCAAGACATCAGATTTTTTCCTTTCATTTCTTCTTAATCTCCTAACTGTAATTTCTCGCAAATAATTTTAATTTCTATAATAATTTGACGGTTAACGCAAATTAAAGTACTTACTCTGAAAATTCATAGTTATTCAGTTTTTTTTAAATGTCTTGTATTTTATACGTGCATTTTTGGAGACATTGTTTTATTTGTATAATATTATTCCCTAAATAAAGAAAATAAATACAAACTAAAGTGCAGATTCCGGGAATATAAATTATTGAGCTCTCTCACACACCGGGCCCAAATGACCTCGTCGACGGGCCCTAAAACATCACACACTCACTCACTCTCTCACACACTGCGATAAAGTAAGGAAGATATTCCGAGTTTATAAAATTGTACCTCATGGTAGCCTTTTCCTCTTTGAGGAAAGTAATGAAAATAAGATAAATAAATACATATATATTCGAATGTATATGGTCTTGAAATCTTAGTTTTGGTTCTTTCCCCTTATCTATAAATGTAGGTTTTATCGAAGATTTAGACAAGATTTTCTCAGTGCATTTCTTAAAATAACAATGTCGGGTTTCTTGAAAACTGCGCAGTATGTATTTCCCGTTTTTTCTCGTGCGCGTACTTTGTCATAGGTCTAAACTTTCTTCTCAATACAAATATGAGAACAATTAAGTTGTTATGACGAGACAACAACGGTAGCTGTGATCACAAAACAGAGAAAGTAATTTATTTGATATTACGCTATTGTTTGATAACATGTGTTGTTTGTTCCTCGTATTTCAGAATTTGACACCAAAAATTGCAACACTCTCTCCTACATCATTTCGTTGCTACTTTCTCCCAACTTTTCTGCTAGTCCTTTCCCTGCGGCTGCTGGCAGCCTTATCTTTGTAATAAACAGAAGACGGCAGCTTCCGTGGGAATAAGTGTCCTTGTCTTTTGGAGAAGATGTAATAGCAACTGGCGTTTTAAGCACGAGAAATAAACATTATCAAACATAAGACGAGTCCTTACTTTGCAACTCTTTCATAAAACAAAGGATCTCCCCCCCCCCTCTCTCGTTGCAGAAAATATTTTATTATTAACGACTGTGTTAATTCTCAGGATATTAAAAAGTTTTTTTTTCTGCATACCACTAAATCTACTGTAATGATGTGAACACGATGTGAGTTAGATTTTAACCGACTGCCACCCCGGGTCAATAAGCAACTGCTTAACCAAATGAACCACTTATGAAGATAATAAATTATTCATTAATTCATGGAAGGACTATATCTGTAACTTTGTATGTGTGTATATGTATGTGCTGTCTGATTATCGAAGTCGCGGCTTCAAACCCGGCTGAGGGTAATGCCTTTTTTTCGGGCGTAAAAGTCATTAGGTTGGCTTCCTTCGAAAGTAAAGTAAAGTCGGTAGTCCCGTGTCGTATTCCGTGGGGGAGGGGATCCGTCCCCTTCAGCTGCTGTGGTGCAGGCGCTGCGGACCCCTAGCACTCGTGGTACCTCTGACGTTACTAGAGGAACATTCGAGCCCCTCCCTGAATGAGAGTTGTTGGGATTGGGTTGGACTCGAGGGGGCAGTGGTTCCCGATACCCGTGGGAGATCGGGTAGTCTTCGGACGGGGTTGAGGGAAGCCATATATCCCCGCGTACTAGCCAGCATAGCTAGTAGAAGGTGTGCTAGATCACCAGGCGGCCCTACCGAATAAATGTGTAGTGTTTAACGCCCGCTTTTACTACATACGGCACCGCAGGCGATGACACTGATGATAAATGAGATGAAGATGGAGCACCGGTGGAATGAGATGGCGGGGGAAACCGGAGATCCCGGAGAAAAGCCGCCCCAACGCGGTTAATCGGTAGCCTTCCCTTTGAGGTTGGCGCGCGTAAGTGGCGTATCCACTTCCATCCCGTCTTGAGTCCATAGGACCAGATGGGGAGGGGGGCTTGTTAGTCTCTAGGTCTTGCCCTATGGAAAGCCCCACGGACGCACCGGGCGCCCTTCGGGGACAGCTCGGTAACTCCCTGGTCGTCAGAGGTGGGGTCGGTCTTCACTCTGTGCAGATTGCCCTGGTAGATACCCTCGAGCTTAACGAGTCCCGTGTCGTAGTTTTACGACATATATAATGTGATCCATATAAACCTGAACCATTTCAATAGGCCATTACTTTTGAACAAATAATAAGGTACAAGTTTAACTTTGGGAGAATATAGTGCACAATTGGGAGATTACATTACACCATTTACATCTCAGAGAAATGTTGGAAGTGTCCTCCACCAGCATCTATACATGTTTGCACTCGTCTCACCATATTCTCTCAAGTTTTACGGAGATGATGTCGAATTGAGAGAAGGTTATTTCCAGCAAGATGGAGCAACGTGCCATACGTCTATTGACACCATGGAACTTGTAATCAGTTTCTTTGATAATCGAATAATCTCAAAAGGTCTGGCCCCCAAATCCCCTGACCTAACCTCACCGGAGTTTTTCTTGTGGGGGTATCTAAAAAATAGAGTGTACAAGAATAGACCACATTCCTTGATGTTCTCAAGGAATCCCTTCGAAACGTAATACTGTCCAGCAACGCAAAGAAGGTCCCTGGAAGGTATGTGCAACCTTACACAGTGGGACAAGGACAGCAGACAAGGAGCAGACCCTTAAAAAAGCATGCGCTCTATTCACTCTGTACTCTAAAACCGAGAAGATTCATTCACAAAAGTAGTAGCCGTCAGAATGTTTTTGAATGGTCTGTAACTGTACTGACATGGGGTGTCATAAACCTGTCCAGGGAGGGTGTGGGAACCTTCGCCAAGCCCCCTGCGTCTCAGGCTCCGGAGACTATCTCTCCTGTGGAGGACAGTAAGTAACATTGGCGAGGATACTCTCCGTAAAACTTCAGAGAGTATGGTGAGACGAGTACAATTATATATAGATGCTAGTGGAGGACACTTCCAACATTTTCTCTGAGATGTAAATAGTGTAATGTAATCTCCCAATTGTGTATTATATTCTACCAAAGTTGCAGGTGTGTCCTGTTATTGGTTCAAAAGTTATGGTCTATTGAAATTGTTCAGGTTTATATGGATCACGCTATAGAAGAACCTCAGGCCTGAAAAAGAGCAACATTAATGTTCTTTCACTCCTAACAGAATGTTTAGAGAACCAGAACAGTTAAAGAGCCTTCATAATTCTACGGTCAAAGACTATGCACCTTTACCAAAGAGATTAAGCCGCTGGCTTGGCAACAGGAATCTTCCTATTCACCAGCGTCACCTTGGTATTTAGGTTCAGCATCTTTCAAGGGCGCGAGACGAAGAGTTTAGGGGGAAAAACAACATTACCTTAATGGAAAATTACTACAGTTTTCATGACAATGAATTCTCTGTTCGTACAACTGGCAATCCGTAAGAGATACCTAGGTAAAATCTTAACACATAAAAAGAATATTAAACGCTGAGTTTTTTAACAGCGTTTCCGAGATATTCGTTTTATTCCTTCAAATTGTACAATACTTTTACTTTTCTCAAATAGAAAATAATTTTCCCTTCTGGTCAGGCAAACAGAACACAATTTGAAATTATTCACACAGCAACTAGCTCTTAAAAGATTCGACCACCAAGTCTGCCGTATTACCATTGTAATACATCCGTTTCTATAACTATCTCGATTAACATTAAATAGATAGAAAAATAAGTATTTGTAACCAAGGTAGAGAAAACCATCATAGTGCAACACGTAAGAGGTTTTGAATTATACTGTCCACAGACGTAACAACACGCGTCTGCACGAACCCTTTCCTAAAAACTTTTCTTTATAATTCAGGGGTTCTCCAAACATGTAAATCTGGTGAAATCTACAAGATATTTTGCATGGACATTTTGAGTAGGGAAAGCTTCGTAGAAGATTTTGTAAGAATAACCTGAAAAGCTATATAAAAACAAACGATAGAGAAACTCTTGTGAGTGTAATGTTTTAAACTGCCGTTAAATTTAAGGACAAGTTGAAAAGCTACTGGAGACGTCACACCGACCTCGGGAGATAACGGGAGGAATGTAGAGAACATGCTTCGCATACAGAATACTACATAGTTCACTTTCGTATAGCCCACTTTCATTGTTTTAAGCAAATACTGGTGTTTGGTCGTCCTTCTTCTTTCTGACACGCACGTGCGTGAGTCTTGTTTACCATGGGCTCGGTTTTGTTGCTCTTGTCTCCTTCACTAATATCAACAGCAGAAAGGGCGTCGACAACTTGGAGCACAGAGCCACAAAGTAAACTCCTGGAAGGGAAGGTCGTGGGGGAGATGGTGGTGCGCATACAAGGACGGAATCCTTAACGATTCCAGATGGAGCACATCCACTCGCCGGCTAGGTGCACCTCCGTCACCGTGACCCAAGGCGTCCTGTTAGTCCAAGACACACCAAAGTACATAAAACCCTATAGCCAAAGTGACCGAATGGAAGCCTCATAAATATTACTTTAGAATGCGCAGGTAGAACGAATCCAAAGTCCAAACTGCTTCACTCTACGATGTTTGCTACACTATTACCAAGCACTATACCTCTGACAGATACGCTTTATCAGGTGCAAATTTGAACTGTATCCATTGCTACAGAAGAAATCACAGCTTGGTCTGGAGTGCTCAATATTGATCTACAAGTCTCTTATACGCCCCATAATTTCTTAAGCTGCTTCTGTATGGGGTGTACAGTCATCGACTTCAGGTTATACAAAACAAATTTCTGCGCAGTATTACAAAGGCTCCATGGTTCATTAGAAATGATCAACTCCATCAGGAACTTGGTATTCTTCCCATACATCTGTACTTCAAATTGATATGAAATGTTCGTTAGATTATCCGAAGTACCAGGCGCTGTAACCTATGGCATTGGACGACGAAACTTCGAAAGGACCAGATTGAAAAGAAAACTGCCTCAAGACATCCTACTTACTGATTAAGAAGATAGCGACTTTTCTCACTAATTCAAAGTATATCCTCTATTTTTCTCATAACACCACTGATCATAATCCAGCCTCGCATATATAACCTCTCTTTTCAATTGTTATCCATCTTATTTAATGTTATTGTATGTGTTAGTTATTCTGTTATATACTTTGTCTTTTATTTTCATTTAAATGTGTTCTTAACTGTTTTCTGTTTGTTTATATTATAGATTTATCACCTATTGTATATGTTAGAGGACAGTAATTCCTCAGTTGTCAATTTGTATAAAAATGTGAACTGATTTTACTGCATTCTGCTTAGATGCTGACGCTAAGTTCAGTATTTAACCAACTTCTATTTGAAGTTACGAAGTTCACACACTTGCAGATACACAAATAAATGGCAACATGCTGGCCTCTGGTTCCCAAAATCGGGATTCAAACCCGGTGGATAGCAATGGATCTTTTTTGGGCGTGAATACCATTTGCATAATTTCCTTGGGAAGAGAAGTAAAGCCGGTAGTGCCGTGCCGTAGATTTACGGTTTGTAACGGAACGTCTAACCTCGAAAATCTCTATTCCTTTGAGCGAAATTAAGTAATCTTTCACTTCCAATGTAGAATTGGACGCTGAGAACCACAACAGTTACTCCAGACACAAACATAGACACACAAACACTTGTTTAAAAGTGCTCTTTTGTGTTCAATGTGTGTCAAAAAAGTGTTTCTTCGATAAAATATGGATCTCGAAAAGTTTTAGTGGAACGAAATGCCTCCTCTGCCTACTATACGCATGGTAAAGAAGGTAAAAGGAGAACTTCACGTCTAGTTTAAGTATAATAGCCTGCATTATAGTTAAAAATTAAGTGAGTAAACATTTAAGTTTATCAACAACCTTTCTGCCTTGGCACTGTTAATTCACGGGTAAAGCTGCACTATGCCACTATGTTTCGTGTATTTCTGATAGAATCTTGGATAAAAGCAAGACAAAGAAGAAGGTATAAAAGTGAATGAAGAAAGACCCACTCCTGTTTCGTAATTGGCATGAAATATGTGGGGGACAAAGGGCAGAGAGATCTCTCCTGCAGAGAAAGCACTGGGGCCGAAGAGAGGCAGTAGGTGACCCAACGTCAAAGGCCAAATTTAACGTCAAGGAGAATGATCGAACATTTCTTATTTGCGATCATTATTACACTCTGCAACATGTTTATTAGCTGTCCTAAGTGAAAAGGAAATTCTCTGTCGTAAATCAATTTATTTATAAACAGGTTTACAGTGCAAAAAAAAATCTTGCTGTATCCAAATTTCAAGCTTTTATCCTCTTGTTTCATTCTTCTCTATTCCTCCAGACCTAATTCCCTCATTCCAGATTCAATATTTTCCATACACTTAAGTCTAGGTCGACCACATCTTCTTCTTCCAGGTGAGTTCTACTCCAAAACTTGTTTTGCTAATCTTATATGCAGACAGGCCCGTACCGTTCTAGATGTTTATATGGTATAAAATCTAAAACTGAATTTTGAACTTTCATGGTTTATCTTATCACTTTGTTAGAGTCTAGTGGATCGCCAGAAACAGTCCATTTCGGTAGATACTAATTTTAAATTTAAATTCCTATTCAGTAACCAAATTTCTGCTCCTTAAGTTAACGTACTCCTAATTATTGATTTATATGTCTGTAATTTAGTTTCTAAAGTTATACTTTTGTCCCAAAAAAACTCTATTCAGTATGGATATTTCTGTTCTGCCTTTTTGAATTCTATATTTAATGTCCACTTCTTGACTACAAGTTCAATTTATCTTCACTCCTAAGTACATACTCCCTTCTTATTTAAGTTAATTGATAGAAATTATTCATTTCCTCACACTATATAGGCTAAGCTACTGGACTGATAAGAGTCGACATGAAAATTCAATGCCACGGCCGGGATTTGAACCACGCATCTCCTGGTTCAAATCCCGGCCATGGCATTGAATTTTCATGTCGACTCTATCAATCCAATACATTAGCCTGTATACGGCTTGTGTGAAGAAATGAATAGTTTCCATCAATTAACTTAAATAATAAGAGTTAAATGATGAAGCCTTGGACTCAAGTACTTACGATAAACGGTGTATCTCGGATGTGAGAGCCCCTAGTGGTTTACCGGGAAAATATACGAGTCAATTGGTGAATTTAATGTCATGACGGCAAATTGGCCATGGTAGCTCAATGCGTAAGAGCGACTGGACGGAAACCAGGAGATGCGTGGTTCAAATCCCGGCCGTGGCATTGAATTGTTCATGTCAACTCTATCAATCACATACTCTCTTCACTTCTTTTGATATATATACTCTGCCGTCTTCTGTAATTATTGGGTCTTTGTCTCCATCTCCGCACGATAAATATATTGTTTTCTTTAAATTAATTGTTAATCTCCATTTGTTACATTTTTCAATAAATTGTATATTCATATATTGTAAATCTTCATAGTCCTAAACTATAATTATTTGGTCATCTGCGTCACTTAAGGTACAAATTGTAGAACTGTCCATCCATAGTATTTCACTTGTTCTCTGTTAAAATATTCTTCATATGTTGCGCTGACTTTCTGGACCAAAATCGCAACTATCAGAGGCAAGCAAATTAACCATTTACGAAAGCATATGTTGCACATATGGGGTACAGCAAGGAACTCAAACATCGAGATAGGTACTAGGGCATCTTAGCCCAAATCTCTGCGAACCATTACATGGTGCTTCAGTAATAAAGACATTTACAGCTTCCAATATCAAATGGGTAATCACAGCATACTCACACACTAGCGGCAAATCTACTAGATAACAGCAACAGCAATGAATATTACAGTGGAGAGCTTTAAAAACAAAACGCATCTCCCCAAAACAAAGGGAATGAATAACAATCATTTTGGGTGGGATGACTGTCAGTGCAGTTCACCGACAACTGACGTACGTTTGCATCTGGGCGAGGCAATTCCAAGAACCTCAAACTTCCTTTGAAAACATGTCGAAACAGTTGAAGTCTGCGAGATAATCGCTCTATGTCATCTTCCACCTCCTTTATGTTAATCAAGATAAACATATCCTAGAAACATTTTTATTTGATGACGCCTTCCTTGTGTGCGTCACCTTTTGTGGCCGTCGCCGATATTTCGTTCTGGGAGGAATCTGCTTCCAGCGGTCCCAGTGGTGAATTATGATGCTATAATTTATCTCAAACTAGAACGATCGTATATAGGAGATCATATAGGAGGAGAGACAGACATACTTTAACGGAACGCTCTTAGGCTGCTGATTGGTGGGGAGAAATTCATGGATGTTTTAGAGGCCGTTCGTTCCCTCCACCAATTATGTAGCAGCTCTTAAAGTATGTCTGTCTCTCCTCCTGTATGTTTCCAAGAGGATCGTTCTATCTGAGACAGATTCTATTGCCTACAGTGCCAAGCTCTAGTCATGACGTGACCCCATACAGTGGACACATCTCAAGAAACTACTTACGCTGCGATGTTTCAAACTTGTTCTCTCAACTAACTACGTCATGTACCATACTTGGACTTCCACTTTCCTTCTGGTGATACCGGTATCCAAAGCCGTGTTCTTGTACCAGAGCAATCTTTCCAAGGATACTCTTCAATACGTCACAGGGTCGAGCTTTGTCGTTGTTTCTTCGTAACGACACGAATAACGAATTCAGCTTTACTTGTTTTTTAATTATTTGTGGATGCTCTTTAACTGCCATGATTATTAGCACTCCATTCTATATTGGGCGTTAAAACATCTTAATTTAGCTCAAAGGTCTCTTTATCAGACTTGAGAGGTTATTTAATATACCGTAAATCTACAACAAGAGACCAACTGCTTTACTCCCTTTCGAAGGAAGCCATGATAAGGTTTTTATGCCCAGGTTTGAACCCGTCATCTTAGGAATTACAGGCTAGAAACGAAGGACATTCTGTCTTTAAGCAAAGAATACAAAAGTCTTTCAGAATGAAGAGGCCATTTGGCAAAACTAGAAAACTATTGCGCACGTCGTCACCCAGTTACTTCCTTCATCCCTCCCTCTCTGCCAAGGGTCCGTTAGAAGCACAACGGGCACAAGCGTACGTGCATGGGGGACCCCATCCTTATGTAGCTTTATCTTAGCAATACGATGTACTTTACTGTGTAGTTTGTTTATATTTAAGATGCTACAGTCGAATATGTTTCGAACCTTTACTTGCAACTTTTCTTTTTAACACTGCATATTATTCGATGTATTATAAAATCACATACGGTCCGTGGACATCTAAGATTAATAAGAATTAATGTATATCGTTGTTTAAATAAATAAACTAATTCATTCATCTTTACCATTTATCTGGCATTCGTCTTCTCAGGATAAGAAACACTCCCAGAAAACACTATATCGAGCTAACTCACTCTAACCGAGATTCAAACTCGGTATGCCCGCCTCGGTAGCGTGGATGGTAGCGTGTCTACCTCACGTTCAAGAGATCCCGCGTTCGAATCTCGGTCAGGGTGAGTTGCCTGGATAAGGTTTTTTCGGGGTTTTCCCTTATCCTGAAAGACGAATGTCAGGTAACTCTAAGCTCCATGGACCCCGGACTCATTTGAGCATTTCACCCATTTCATTCATCGTCCGATATGACTTAAGGTTGGAGGACGAAAATTACAACAAACAAAAACTCGAGATCCTCTGAGTGTTAGGCAGCCCAAGCTAGCTCACACAAAACAGAGATATGCTGCGATAATATGCTCACTCTTGGATACATGGATAACTGCAATAGCCAATTATGTATCAAGTACGCAAAATAAGCCTTTACTGGATGAGTTTACAGTTTCTGAAGAGGCATGACCGCCTTGCCATTCCACCCCAAATTCGATATCCAGTTTTCCGCATAAATACACGCTCTTAGGTCCCATTGGAGCCTAAAAGCATAGTTGTATGTACATCTGTGAAAAACAAAACCACAGTCCGTTGTCAGAAAGAGATAGCAATAGTGGAGGGATGACCTGAACTACCTCCCATTCACTACAACGGAAAAGGAATGTTTCTTTCGAACAAAACCTTTCCTTCTGTTAGTTTTCTTCCGCCACTGTAACTGTGCAGATTCCTGGAGTAAACCCCTTCTACCTTCACCCTGAAAGGTTCGTCGCAACACTGTGTGCGAGAGAGGGTGAGTACTGCTTTCTCTTTCAAGAAATCCGTGACCTTTTACTCACACTGACTCTAAAATACGAAACGAAGGATAAATACTCAACCGTGTATTTTACCTCTGGAGGATCGACGCCAAAATCTATCATGAAAATCGTTCAACATCAAACCAATGGGATTTGGATTTCATTACGGAGGGGATTTGGTACATGCTGGGCCCATTGTTCCTATGCCCCCAAGTGGGGCACCC
Organism: Mantis religiosa; assembly: GCA_030765055.1. Lineage (NCBI taxonomy): Eukaryota > Metazoa > Arthropoda > Insecta > Mantodea > Mantidae > Mantis > Mantis religiosa. The sequence continues at coordinate 156,773,324 of CM060954.1, forward strand.
CCGGGAGGAAGGATGAGGCGAAGATGTCAGAGAGCGGCCGACCCAAGGAGCCACGACAGTACAGAGGGCAGGGTCCCTACAGTTTACTTGGATAGAGACTTCCCCCGACAGACCACGATAACGAACTCACTCCCCTACAGTGGGACGGCAACGAGCCCAGCAGCCGAGCCCTTATGGTCCCAGGCAGGCGATTCGAGCCCCAAAGGTCCCTGGATGGCAGTCACGAAATGGTTCCAGCAGAGGTGTGGAGACCGGCAACCGACCTACCAGAGGAGGAAGTAGTTTCCCTTAGAGCATATCATCCTGCCATGCACCGCCGAGACAACCGCCGACACTTCTACCCTGAAAGAGACCATGAGATGAGAGATGATATGAAATGATAATGGAGATGAAATGGAGGGACAGGAAATTCGGGGGATGTAATTAATCTACCCAGCATTCGCCTAGCGACCCGGGAAAACTCCGAAAAAACACATGGGTTAGGTAGGTCGACCACGTGAATCGAACCCGGGCCTCCCGAATGCGGGCTACAGACGAAACCGCCTGAGCCATCCCGCTCGGTAATATTGGTATTACGGTATATCTTATCCATTTCAGGAAAGAAAACCTTGTTCGAAAATCAAGATTGATAACTTCACAATGCGAAACAAAATATCATATCACATAAAAAACCATGGGTCCGGTAGGTCTGACACGGAAATCGAACCAGGGCCTCTCGAATGCAGGCTACAGACGAAACCACCTGAGCCATCCCCCTCGGCAACCCTGACATGGAAAATGTTTCGTCATTTTTAATTCCCTCAAAATCATTTCAAATGATTTTGTTCAAAGCCCCACACGTTTAAGACATTTGCTTGGTGGATAAACGGTATAACTTGCCCAATATTCTGAGAAGTTCCATTGATTTTGAAGGACTTTTGTAACTTTTGTGTAACTCTTGAACCATAAGAGATTGAAAAGGAACTCACATATAAACAATTAAGATCTCGTTAAAAATAGAATATGTATATGTGAAATAAAGTCTTGGTGTCATTAACAATTTCCGAGATATCTTGCTTCTTGAAGTGTTAAATCACCATTACTTTGTTTCCTGAGATGTCACTGTAATAGGATCCGATTTTTTCCCTGACGAAGGTTGTAATTCCAGGCACATCTCGAGTTAACCAGATTTAACGGTTCTCTGATGTAATTCAGTTCAAAAAAGGAATAAGAAGAAATAAACCTTGAGCATCGTTTGTTCTCGGAAAAGGAACGGAGGTTCCGGCTTGTAAATCCACTCCAATGTCTTACATAAGTACTGTTCCGAACTGTATGATTAGAGATGACTGCATCGGGAACTGTCTGTGTTGAAACAAAATAAATTGTTGCGACTTGGAATGAAGAAGAAGAAGCAAGTGAAGAACTACTTTTACTTTAACTATTAATAATGCATTCGTTTCTGTATTTTCATTAAAGTCAGCCTTGCAACACCACGTGGCAGTTGATGTACAGGAGACACTTTTGCAAGTAGCTCCAACAGATAAACGCTAAACTCTAAGTATAAAGGGTTACGTGAGGAAAATGAGTAAGAAAGTATGTCAGTGTGACACATCATGTACAAATATATTAAAATTAGAAAGTACCTACAGCTATAAACAGTATTTATATTAGCTATAATACAGCAAGTACTAATACAATAAAATTTCCAAACAATTACTTACAATTAAAGGGAAATTTACGGTTAAGTATACTGTGTCTGATTCAAACGTGACACCGACTGCGATTTGAATCCGTCAATATTCACTGTCTAAAAAGTATAGGTTTACATAGTTTTTCGTTCCATTGGTTCAATTACTTCTTGTCCATTGCCTAGATTCAATTTAATGGTTTTCATAGCAGGTCAAAAAGTGGCCCTTCGATACTTTTAACCCCTCTTTCTCTCTAAAATAAAAAAGCATTTCTAGAAAAAGATTGTTTTGTGTATGTCCGTGTGCATCTGTTTCTTTTTAAATTATCAAATTTACGTCTTCCAACGTTAAGTCATCTTACACGATGAATTAAGCGATGTTCAAATGACTACAGGGTACATGAGCTTAGAGTTACCAGACATTCATCTTTCAGGATAAGGGAAAACGTCCAACGTTAAGTCATATCGGGCGATGAATGAAATGATGTTCAAATGAGTACAGGGTACATAGAGCTTAGAGTTACCAGACATTCATCTTTCAGGATAAGGGAAAACGTCCAACGTTAAGTCATATCGGGCGATGAATGAAATTATGTTCAAATCAGTAGAGGGTACATAGAGCTTAGAGTTACCAGACATTCATCTTTCAGGATAAGGGAAAACGTCCAACGTTAAGTCATATCGGACGATGAATGAAATGATGTTCAAATCAGTAGAGGGTACATAGAGCTTAGAGTTTCTTTTATCACGTGTGTAAAATGTTTTCATACCAAATAAAACGTTTAACTGGAATTTCTGGGAATGTCCTCAGAAGTCCTCTTGGATGACTTTTGTATAATTGGTAAATAGAAGTAGACAAAACATTACTACAAGAATGAGATGTTTAACTTGGTCATGTATGTCTGCAGTTAGTAGTGTTGCAGCGCTTCTTTCGACGTAATTGTAATGTTTTAAATGTGGGTGGACAAAGAAAGGGTTCAGTAACCCTCGTTGACAAATCTCACACTCTCTCTCTCCGTTTGTGTCTTGATTAATTCATTTCTTTTTACGAGCAGGAGTAAAGTTTGGCAATGTGAATATAGCAGCAGCATCCTTAGCTCTCTCCCTGAAGTTGAGTAGCCTTGGTTTCTCCCACTTCTCTCCGTCGAGGTGAAACTCTCTCTTTGACACCGCTACAGACGGGCAGTATGTGATCAGACTTGTTCCTGTGCACTACAACAAGAGTACAGACTTAGTGAAGGATGCTGCAGCGGATACTCAAGGGTATTGCACCCTTACTGCTGCTCCTTGTCTCAGGTGAGTGCTTCCAACTCCATCCCCTATCGTCTGTGGCTTTAATATTTATCAGTTACATACAGTTAGTCGTTCCGAATGAAGGACTCCACAAACAATTCCCAGAAACACTCGAGGAACCCTTCCCCCTAAGAAAGATAACCATGGGTCAGAAAGGTCGGCCATGAGAATCGAATATACGACTTCCCGACTGAGGGGCGTACACAATATCATTCCGTTCGATAGACGAAGGCTTACTTATTGAAACACTATTTGTTTATGTAAAACTTTATGATGGTGTTAATCTTCTCAGGATTTTGTCAAGTTACAATTTCTCGCAATGTTCTGGAAACTTTCAAATCATCAAACCACTTTTTAAAGATATGAGTACGACTTCAAAGGGAATGTCTGTCAATAGTGTCCAATGAAACTTTCAACACTTATTTAACTTTTTTTTTTAAATTACAATTCTTCATTACTTAAATAACTAAATCTGTATACTACCCCTCATACATCAATTTCTATGCCCCGATTTCTTTCAAATGTTCACGTTTACTTCTTTCTCCTTATTCTAACTTTCCTCAACCATCCGTTCCTAACTAAACCTAAATATTTTCCTATTTCTATTAAACTCTCCTTCAATTTAATTCTCAATATCCTTTTACCGATAATTTCATTTGGTGAACTAGACCAATTCCTCTTTGGAAATAATTTTTCTCTTAAACTTTCTGTTGCTTCACATTCCAAAATGAAATGCCACACATTCCAACTACACACTGGGCACTTTCAATGCATCTCTCTATTCTCCAAACCTTTTAGAATTATCATCCCTGACCTCCCATGCAAATCCTTCTCTTACTGCTGTCACAAATATGGACATACTTTTCCCTTTCCCACGTCCTCCAAGTCCTCATTCGGTGAGTTTCGTTTAACTCCGTAAACATAGATGACAACTTTGAAATTTGAAATGCGCTATACACTGTCATCTAATGGCTAATAAGCTAAGCTTTATCATGTCCGCTATATTTCGTTTTGATCAATTTCGAGGTTAATTAGCTAACCAGTTTACAACAATCGTATGTTAGAATTAGAATTTTAGTTCGTCCTTGGCAACATATACATGTTATGAGACACGTCAAAATGTATAAATACAGTATATACATAAAGTCAAATTGATTACATACAATATACACAGTAAGCAGCTTTTCTATGGTTTCATGTGGTATTTGCATAACTCTCTGCATATGCACAGTGAGGTTTCGGAACTAAAAAAAAATTCTCCTGCTTCTCTATATCTTCAATTTTCAATTTAATCTTTTCTAAAACCCTCTCTCCAGTGCCTGCTCAAACCTGTCGATATCTCCACAACCTACTTCATCTAGATCTCCATTTATGCACTTATTCTCTTTATTAATCTTTTGCTGCACCTCCAGACACTACGTTAAAAATTTATTTTCCAATTTCTCAATTCTCAACCAGCGATTCAATATTCTTGCCATAATTTTAGCTTTGCTACCAAATATCCCTAACTCCATGTGCCAACACTATTGGATCAGGCTCTCGGTAAACCCAGCTCCTGTGCACCATCCTTCCTCAAGACCGCAATTCTCTGCTCCATAGATCACTTTTGCCTCAACTGTTGCACAATAAACTCTTTCGATCCTTTTGTTTGCATCCCTGGTATTTTATCTAGACATACTCTAATAGCTCACATTGCCAGTTTTCCTTTAGCCAAAACCATTTTCTTTTGCTCACTCCATCTACTATTACTAATCTTACTTCCAGATAATCAAATTCCCTCGATTTCCTTTCGCCATCTGCATTTTTAATTCTTTCTTGACTTGTTGCCCCTTTTAAATACCATTATTTTTGTTTCATTTGAATTTATGCTAAGGCTCCACTTATTAGAAAAGTGCTCTATTGCTCCAATTACACGAAACTATTAAAAATAACTTTTTTTTTCAGCAAGAACAGTTCATAGAAGCTATAGAAATTGCGGTAGCAATACAACAAATTGTCTAGAAGAAACCTCTTGAACTAGCACTAAGACTTTATTTTATATTTATGGCTATAGACAGAGAATATTTATCTAATTTCCTCTAGAATACACTCAGACCCATAAATGAATCGTGATGCAATTTATTGTTTAATAAATATGGCTCTAAATCTTAAATAAGGCTTCTTTAGAATCATTCACTCTGGTATTTCTCTACACCGAGAAATTTCAAAGCAGAAAGCTGCTTCTTTTGAACTACAAGCAGCAAAAAGAAGAAACCATGGATAAATGAAACAAATTTTTTCATAAGGACAAGCCGAGCCTTTTTCACAACAACCATTACAATGCTCACATTCACATGAGCTTCTACAAAATGTTCTTGATAAAGTTTATTCTTCAATCTATTTATTGTTAATTATGAAAAACGAGAAAATAGTTTCTTAAGGCATAGAGATACAGGAGGCTGACATTTTCAAAAAGGGAATATGCGACTTCGAAATTCCACTTGTTACACAGAGACATAACACACAAGTTAAGTCAAATAACAAACAATATCTCTGAAATGGTTAATACAACAAACAATTAATACTTTAACCAGATATGCATTATTCTTTATCTGCTACAGTTTATCAAGCATAAAAAAGTTATTCAGAACGAATGAAGGATTAATGTCTGGTAACTCTAAGCTCTATGTACCCTGTACTCATTTGAGCATCATTTCATTCATCGTCCGATATGACTTAACGTTGGAGGTTTCCTCTTATCCTGAAAGATGAATTGTTGTTAACTCTAAGCTCTATGTACCCTGTACTCATTTGAGCATCATTTCATTCATCGTCCGATATGACTTAACGTTGGAGGTTTTCTCTTATTCTGAAAGATGAATGTCTGGTAACTCTAAGCTCTATGTACCCTGTACTCACTTGAATATCATTTCATTCATCGTCCGATATGACTTAACGTTGGAGGTTTTCTCTTATCCTGAATGATGAATGTCTGGTAACTCTAAGCTCTATGTACCCTGTACTCACTTGAATATCATTTCATTCATCGTCCGATATGACTTAACGTTGGATGTTTTCTCTTATCCTGAAAGATAAATGTCTTGTAACTCTAAGCTCTATGTACCCTGTACTCACTTGAATATAATTTCATTCATCGTCCGATATGACTTAACGTTTGCGGTTTTCCCTTATCCTGAATGATGAATGTCTGGTAACTCTAAGCTCTATGTACCCTGTACTCATTTGAACATCATTTCATCCATCGTCCGATATGACTTAACGTTGGAGGTTTTCTCTTATCCTGAAAGATGAGTGTCTGGTAACTCTAAGCTCTATGTACCCTGTACTCATTTGAACATCATTTCATTCATCGTCCGATATGACTTAACGTTGGAGGTTTTCTCTTATCCTGAATGATGAATGTCTGGTAACTCTAAGCTCTATGTACCCTGTACTCATTTGAACATCATTTCACTCATCGTCCGATATGACTTAACGATGGAGGTTTTCTCTTATCCTGAAAGATGAATGTCTGGTAATTCCAAGCTCTATGTACCCTGTACTCATTTGAACATCATTTCATACATCGTCCGATATGACTTAACGTTGGAGGTTTCTCTTATCCTGAAAGATGAATGTCTGGTAATTCTAAGCTCTATGTACCCTGTACTCATTTGAACATCATTTCATTCATTGTCTGATATGACTTAACGTTGGAGGTTTTCCCTTATCCTGAAAGATGAATGTCTGGTAATTCTAAGCTCTATGTACCCTGTACTCATTTGAACATCATTTCATTCATTGTCGGATATGATTTAATGTTGGAGGTTTTCCCTTATGCTGAAAGATGAATGGTAATTGCGCAATAAGAATATTTTTGGGTAGGAGTAGGAATTCATTGCCTTTCGTCGGGTTTGACCCGCGGAAAATGTGTAGAGATCATCTGAGAAATCTTGTTTCATATTAGGTTTCCAAATTGCTCTGATTATTGCATTAGAGGAAATATTTGTCAGAAACGTTGAGTTATTTTGTAAGTGACATTGCAGGTAGCAGTCAGGCATGAATGGAGTGCAGCAAACCAACCACAAGTGAACGTTGTTAAGGCTAAACGACTTTCGAACGCTATTAATTCCAGGTGTCGAAACGTTGCATGATCGGATCTCTACTTCGGTATCTAGTGCACTGCACACTTCACAACTACACACTGCAGCTCCTCTTGTTTGGAACCGCAACCAGGCAAACAAATACCTCTTTTGAACTTAAAATATAATACCTATCTCTACTTAATATTCATATAAAGTTAGTTCTATGTAGTTACACAGAATACACTAGTTTCTCAACATTTACTATATTAAGTAAAGGAGAAATTGTACTATTCCCCTAAAAATGCCATAACTGGCATTTCGAAAGAAATGAGACTCACTGAATAAACAGAAGTACAGTTTTAGAAAACGGTCCGATGTATATATATTGTTTGTTTTAGTTACTTTTGTAATGGCTATAACAATTTTGATTAAAACAACATATGTTTCAAATATTTACATTGCAAATAAGTGCATTTTCGAGGAATAATAAGGGTTCTCTTTGTACTGACTTTTGTATACTTGCTCCAAAGATGTACATTTCATTAAAACGCACAATTTATGTCGGCGTTTCTGTGGCTTTAACCATTTCCAAGATATCCTTTGTTATAGACACACTATTGCTTTAGCGTACTGTATTTGTCTTTTACCTATAACGAAATGTGTAAATGTATGTGAACGTTTATCTATTATAACAAGTAGAAAGAACAAATGCTTTACGGAAAACTGAAGACAGAAAATCATATTAATATAATATTATATAGTTACAGCACACATAAACTATCTATTTCAAATATTTATTTGTTGTGTCAAGCTGTTGCGATGGAAAGAAAGCTAAACAAATCCCACCCACATGACTTCTTTTGTTTGTTTTTATGCAGCTGTTTAAAAAAGTTTCTTACAAAAGGTGATTTTTTAGTTAATTGAGATAAAGCTGAAAGATTTTACTCTCACTTCAGCCTTCTGTAACCGCTATTGTGTGTGTAACGAAATGTGTTATGAAACCATCTCGATAAACAGGAAATATATCGATATAAAAGTAAAGTTTTGTAAGAAGAATAAATATAAACATAAACGATAGGATATTTGAAACAAGTGAAATACGCAATATGATTGGCAGATTAATGCTAGAGCCAGTTTCCCCATAACTGGCAAAATATGAAATTTCACCTTTTAAATCAAGCATATACAATGTCAAGCTTTGTAGTATTTTCGTTGAAACCTTCATGAATTTTTATATCTTATAAGATTCGCTATTTATTATTTTAAAAACAGTTTCCTTAGACGGACTTTCCAGATATTCTATTTGGACGATTTTCTGTGAAACACTCTAGAAAAACCAAGCGGAATCAGAGTTGCGTATAGCTAACATTGCATAGCATCACGATATAACTGTATCTTTTGTACGAATTTAACGAGCAGTGTTTTGTTTGTTTAGAATATGGATGTACTAGACAGCTAAACGTTTTACCCCGTTGTGCTATGACTTGACCTAAGTTCACACCGTGGTCTGTCACGTGCGAAAATAAACGCCCTCTATTCTTGAATGACTTTAATTTTCACAAATAGATACCTTTAGGGATATATTGTAATCAATATTAAGTAACTGTTAACTTCTTTTTTCCTCTTAGTAGGATTAGCCTCGTGTAATTTCTTTATACCTATTGGATTTGAAATTTATTACATAAAGTACAAAAAAGTATATTATTTTTAAAGTAATTGAATTAAACTTTTGCAAATCCTTAAAGTATTTGGTTTTTGTACTTTATTTCATACTTCTGAGCGGATTTTTCTTTCGTATTTTTCATATCTTAGAAAAAACACACTTTGGCAACTTTTAACTTTATTTTTTGCCTGTTCTTCGATGAGGACGAGGACCTTTAGGATTAGCGGCCATTATGTCTGATGGCCCAGAATTAAACGACACTAGAGATCTGGTAATTGCATTCTTGTCACTGAACTGAAGGTCGAGGGCTCGATTTCGGGCGAGGTCAACAGAATCGTTTCGGAGTGGCCTCTGATGAATTTCATTTTATCTGTCTTGTCCTACACGACGGCTCCTATAAAAGAGGGCTATTTAAAAGCAAAACTTTCGGACAGAATCTTCAATCCCTGTTCATTTTAGTGAAATTGATAAACGGAAAGTGAAGTTATCTAATCTAAAAATTAAAGAAAAAGTGAAAAACCTGAAAGACGAAAATATACTTGGACACGTGTATGATTAAATAAATGAGAACAATTTTCAGGATTTTCATTACGTAGAGATTTCACTTATTCAGAGGCTCTTGTATTACTAACTGGCACACAGCTGACGCTGGTGTATGATGGTAACATACGCTCCTGCAAATCAAAGAGAAACTAAATGCAGATAAGTGGCAGAAATTATCTACGTGGACATCCTTTAAGATAAATTTAATTGTACGTGTAGAAAACTCATATCTTAAATAACAAAACTCGATACTCATTCGAACTTTTTTCTGAGCAACGCAGTTTATAGACATGCAAACAGACGGAGCATTTTCTAAAAAGTACTTATCGCGTTACAGGTAGCTATAACGAAACTTATTTTAGGTGAATAACAGGAATTCCTCGATAGTTAGAGGAAGTAATAAGCCACTGAACCACAAATAGCGACTTCCGTATCCACAGCTTGTCCGATATGACTTAACGTTGGAGGTTTTCCCTTATCCTGAGAGCCAAATGTCTGGTAACTCTAAGCTCCATGTACCCTGTACTCATTTGAACATCATTTCATTCATCGTCCGATATGACTTAACTTTGGAGGTTTTCCCTTATCCTGAAAGATGAATGTCTGGTAACTCTAAGCTCTATGTACCCTGTACTCATTTGAACATCATTTCATTCATCGTCCGATATGACTTAACGTTGGAGGTTTTCCCTTATCCTGAAAGATGAATGTCTGGTAAGTCTAAGCTCTATGTACCCTGTACTCATTTGAACATCATTTCATTCAACGTCCGATATGACTTAACGTTGGAGGTTTTCTCTTATCCTGAAAGATGAATGTCCGGTAACTCTAAGCTCTATGTACCCTGTACTCATTTGAACATCATTTCATTCATCGTCCGATATGACTTAACGTTGGAGGTTTTCTCTTATCCTGAAAGATGAATGTCCGGTAACTCTAAGCTCTATGTACCCTGTACTCATTTGAACATCATTTCATTCATCGTCCGATATGACTTAACGTTGGAGGTTTTCTCTTATCCTGAAAGATGAATGTCTTGTAATTTTAAGCTCTATGTACCCTGTATTCATTTGAACATCATTTCATTCATTGTCCGATATGACTTAACGTTGGAGGTTTTCCCTTATCCTGAAATATGAATGTCTGGTAACTCTAAGCTCTATGTACCCTGTACTCATTTGAACATCATTTCATTCATCGTCCGATATGACTTAACTTTGGAGGTTTTCTCTTATCGTGAAAGATGAATGTCTGGTAACTCTAAGCTCTCTGTACCCTGTACTCATTTGAACATCATTTCATTCATCGTCCGATATGACTTAACGTTGGAGGTTTTCTCTTATCTCGAAAGATGAATGTCTGGTAACTCTAAGCTCTATGTACCCTGTACTCATTTGAACATCATTTCATTCATCGTCCGATATGACTTAACTTTGGAGGTTTTCTCTTATCCTGAAAGATGAATGTCTGGTAACTCTAAGCTCTATGTACCCTGTACTCATTTGAACATCATTTCATTCATCGTCCGATATGACTTAACTTTGGAGGTTTTCTCTTATCCTGGAAGATGAATGTCTGGTAACTCTAAGCTCTATGTACCCTGTACTCATTTGACCATCATTTCATTGATCGTCCGATATGACCTAACGTTGGAGGTTTTCTCTTATCCTGAAAGATGAATGTCTGGTAACTCTAAGCTCTATGTACCCTGTACTCATTTGAACATCATTTCATTCATCGTCCGATATGACTTAACTTTGGAGGTTTTCTCTTATCCTGAAAGATGAATGTCTGGTAACTCTAAGCTCTATGTACCCTGTACTCATTTGAACATCATTTCATTCATCGTCCGATATGACTTAACTTTGGAGGTTTTCTCTTATCCTGAAAGATGAATGTCTGGTAACTCTAAGCTCTATGTACCCTGTACACATTTGAACATCATTTCATTCATCGCCCGATATGACTTAACATTGGAGGGTTTCTCTTATCCTGAAAGATGAATGTCTGGTAATTCTAAGCTCTATGTACCCTGTACTCATTTGAACATAATTTTACCCGTTTCATTCGTTGTCCAATGTTGGTTATCTTTTAGCTCATTTTCGCTTTGTTACATGGCTTTGGAATTAAATGTTATAAATTAAACGACATCTATACATCTTCTTGATGATGAATAAAACGTGCAATTCTCCGTCTTGTTTCTTGGTTCAAACTGAGGCATACTACAGATGCAATAATTCAGGGTAAATCAACGAACATTGTTAGTTTATCAGGTTCATCATCTAATTCAGTGAAATAAGGAACGTTTTTCTGAATCCCAGCACTGTTTCTAAGGATTCAGAGGAGGATACATAAAATGGTAAATAAAGGAAAGCGAAAGTAAGTATACTGTTGTGTACTTTCTTGAGAGGGGAATGAGGACAGGCGATGTGTAATGTTTGTAATCGAATATCGATATCCTCAATCGACCCACGTCTGGTTGTCACCATAGAGATACAGCTGTGTAGCTGGTAGTCGACACTGCGTTCACTTTCTCCTCCATCAGTGGCGAATCTTGATTCATGATTACAACCTGACAACCTGATCGCTGATTAAATATTGTATGGCTTCACCACTAATGCTCTCTATATGTACCCATGAGAATCAAGGTGACTTTGCACTGTAATTTGGATTTGGACAAACCAAAACTGAGCTTTGGTTTTGTTATATTGAGGAAATTACTGTACTACACTGCAGTTTAGAAATTTCAACAATCATGGAATAAACGAATAAAAATTCAGTTGTGTTACATGTATTATTTTCTCTACGCATTTATTTAACACATTACTTTTTACATGTTTATACTTTTATAAATGAAGATACGCAAGAGGGCTTAAGGTAAACATGTAAAAACAGATATATTTAGTAATGAGAATGAAGACCAACATATTGTGACTGCGAGGGTTACGTAGAATCAAAAGTCTGGTTTGTAGAAATTTAGAACACTCTTTTTGCAGTGAAAGGACGTGAAATTGACAGTAGCTGTCTTCAAGGTCGACTCAGTGCTCCGTCGCACGTAAACAAATGAAAGAAATCACTGCGGTACACTTCAAACGTCCACTGTCGCAATAACCATCACACAACTGGCGCTTCTAACACCAGTCATTGTTTCTAGATTGCCGTAGACCTTCCGAGAACATTCGCGGCGGCAAGAGAAAGACAGAACATTCCGGAGCCTCTCTCTGTCTCTTTCTTTCTCTTGGCAAGCGTTCAGCTCGCCTGCCCATGCGCCCGGCTCCCGCTTGTCATGGCAGCACAACAATGTCATCAGTGACAATATTATCCCACCATAAAGGAACATTAAAATAAGTAAACTATTCGAGTTGAATTTTACATGGAACTGGTGGTATGTTGCAGGGAAGAAGTGCTATAAAATGGGAATGGGGTTTCATGATAATGGTTTATATCTAGAAAAATAAAACAACACATTCTTAAAAGACTTACACCTCCTAGGACATAGAATGTGCGTTGAAGAGCAGATGAGCTCTGGACCGACAGAATATTCCTTGTATGAGTTTGAAGTGGATGAATATGAAGTGTCGGTGCAATGGATGAAGGGAAACATAATTATGGAGCGTCTGGTGGAATGAATGGCGGAGAAAACCAGATAAATTGGAGAAAACTCAACTGGACGCCGCCACATGCGGTTTCCTGGGATCGAACCCAGGTCATCTAGATGAGAGGCGAGCGGTCTCTCTAACCATTTGGCCACTTTCAGAAAAGTAAGATAGTGAAGTTGGCTGAAGCAATAACAGGTCGAACTGAAAGAAGAGCTCTGCAGTGGTATTAGCCCGTCCGAAGAATGGCAAAAGAAGGATGGCCTAGATTGTTTTAGGATGGTCACCATTAGGGATGAGAAAATGTGAAAGACGAGAGCAAATTGAAGAAATTGTATGTTAAGATGAATTTAGAAGAGGAAGTTTAGCGGAATGCTACAGAGCAACCAATGAAAAGTGGAAAACCCTTCAGGGGTCTTACCAATATTATTGGTTGCATATTCGAGGACAGTAGGACCTACGTTTTATAATAGAGCAAGGAGACATTGCGGATGTCGCCGAATTGTCCTTCGGAGTGACTACTTCTGAGTCACCGTCACTTTCAAAGTCGACTACAATGTCACTCTACAGCCGTTTAACCTCGCTCCTGCTCTCCACCATTTTGTTGCTGCCTTTCTTTTCAATTTCTCTGTCTTACATTTTAATCTAAATCACGAAACGTTTTCTAGAAAAAAAGTAAAATAATTAAAATAGTTCCATATAAGCTGTAGGTTTAGGGAGGGGAAATTTTCTTGAAAATCTTCATGAACATCCTTGAAAGATGCTGCACCTAAATGTCAAGATTATCATTTAATCGTGATGCATTCGTATTTAATAGTATACACTTAGAGACCTTTATAATTTGAAGATAGAAGAATTTTCGGGCTCAGGAGCCGTGGTCTGATGTAGTTGGAACATCCATACGTTTCGTTCAGGTCTGGATGGATGGATCCTCCTGTGCCTGGAAAATTCTTCTATCTTCAAATTAGACTCCAGCCGTGAAAGCTTGCAACTATTCAAGACCTTTTTAAGATACTCTTTTTCTTATTCGAGGTACCTCAAAACGTGTATTTACAGTGAGATATTGCTATAGAATCTTGTGTGGAATGCAAGTATTTCCTTTGCTTATGATAGGTAAGTATATTCTACTAATGCTGTAACATATTTGTGTTTATCCTAAGTAGATTGTTAAGGTAAGCGCGGGTGAGTCGTATCGGCGGGTGACTCGAAATAGTTTTCCAAAATCTGGTCCCTAGGAGACGATAGTGTATTGTTGTGTCGGAACGAAGAAATTAACTATATGAGACTGCGTTTCTTCAGTCTTAGTGAAATACCGGGCTTCTTTTCCAAAAAGGAAAATGCTCCATTTCGGGCATTTTATTATTTTCTAAGTTCGTTTAAGATATATTTATAACTAAAATGAATTAAAATTGCTGCAGAAACTTGTACAGTAAGAAAATACAGACTTTCTTACCTCCATAATCCTCCTTATTGTTACGAAAGTTAGTTAATCAGTGCTGCAAACGGGCAAAAATAAATACCACTACAACAACGGGTGAAGCAATCTTTTTTTATTTACGACCTCCAACATTAAATCATACCGGATGATGAAAGAAATGGGCGAAATGAAGCTGAAATGAGTCCAGAAAAATGCAGAATTGTACCACGAAATCTGTGTGGGCGCTGTGGGAAACGAGCAATTCATATGTGGAAATGTATGTGAGATACATAAAGATATATATATTAGCTCGAGGGTATCTCCAGGACAGGCCACACAGAGTTACTGTAGGGGAGGGGATCCGTCCACTTCAGCTGCCGTGGTGCGAGCGCTGCGGACCTTTAGCACTCCTGGTACCTCTGACATTACTAGAGGAACCTCGGGTCGAACATTCGAGCCCCTCCCAGATTGGGAGCTGTTCGGATTGGGTTGGACTCGAGGGAGCATTGGTTCCCGATACCCGTGGGAGATCGGGTACGTCTCCGGACGGGGTTGAGGGAAGCCATTAATATTTCCGCGTACTAGCCAGCATAGCTAGTAGCAGGTGTGCTAGATCACCAGGCGGCCCCACCGAGTTCATATCGGTAACTCTCCCGTTTTGGATTTGGCGCGTGTAAATGGCGTATCCACTCCCATACCGTCTTGAGTCCACAGGACCAGATACGGGGCCTTGTTAGTCTCTAGGTCTTGCGCTATGGAAAGCCCCACGGAGGCGCCGGGCGTCCTTTTGGGGAGAGCTCGGCAACTCCCCGATCGAAGGAGACCAGGGTCCTTGATCCTACGGGTCCAGGACTAATGGGATTAGAACCTCTGGCATTAACATTAACAGTCCACACAGAGTGAAGACCGACCCCCCTTCTGACGACCAGGGAGTTGCCGAGCTCTCCCCAAAAGGACGCCCGGTGCCTCCGTGGGGCTTTCCATAGGGCAAGACCTAGAGACTAACAAGTCTTCCATCTGGACCAACCCCAAAGGGAAAGGCTACCGATTAGAACTCGGTAGGGCCACCTGGTGATCTAGCACATCTTCTACTAGCTATGCTGGCTAGTACGCGGGGATATATGGCTTCCTCAACCCCGTCCGGAGACGTACCCGATCTCCCACGGGTATCGGGAACACACTGCCCTCTCGAGTCCAACCCAATCCGAACAACTCCCCTACGGGAGGGGCTGGAATGTTCGGCCCGAGGTTCCTCTAGTAACGTCAGAGGTACCACGAGTGCTAGGGGTCCGCAGCGCCCGCACCACAGCAGCTGAAGGGAACGGATCCCCTCCCCTACGCGGATATATAAAGATATGAATATACAAGTGTAAAAATGTGTTATTTTGTTCTCATGATTACATTATATACTGAAATTGTATGTTCCATTCCCATTCGTCCCTTATGCCAAACCTATTCATCCTCCAATTGCGAGCGACTAGCATTAGTTTCCGCTCGGAGTACAAATGAAAACGGGAGTATACAGAAAATACTTCATCGAAAAAGTTAGCATTTAACATGATCTAGAATATCCAGGCTTCAATATAACGTACAAGCTTTCATTTTACATGACAAATAGGGCTTTTGTGAAATATTTTCAAAACATTGATCCGCTTCACCCGCGTTTACCTTATGCTATGTTTAACATAAGGAAAACTCGCTTTCTTTGTCCTCATAGCTATTCGCTGAAATGAAGGTTACATTTCTCCATTACTAGGAGCTGTACTTGTTTGGTATTGCCACAATTCTTTGAAATGTTGCCTAGTTCAAAACACGAATGCCTTGGTATGTAATATCTTACCGAGAAATAACGCAATGCTGGGTTACTAAAAACTGTTTTCCCAAATACCATTTCATTCATTTCACCAGTCTCACGACAAGAACTTCCCAAGGTAGTGGGTTAAAACCTGGCGGAGGGCGATTGACCTTTCGGGACGTAAAAAATCCTTAAAATGCTTTCTTTGGAAGGAAGTAATCCGGTGGTCCCGCGTTGATCATAAAATAATCTCATACCTGATAAAGAGGCCTCTGAGCAAAATTAGGCGGTCTCTCACGTCCAATATAACAGAATGGGACGCTGAGGACCACAATAGTTAAGTTAACTTATTTGTTAGCAAGCTGCATTCCTGATATTCTCAAAAATAAAAAACAAAAGTAAATAAACAAATGGAAAATTTAATGTTATGACGGCAAGTTGGCCAGGGTAGCTTAATGGATAAGAACGACTGGACGGAAACCAGGAGATCCGTGGTTCAAATCCCGGCCATGACATTGAATTTTTCATGTTGACTCTATCTATCAAACAAACAAACCTCTGATTAAGCTTATTAAATCGAGACGACGTACAACAGCCCAAATTAAACATAAATATAATTATCATGATGTGTTTTGATTTAAAATACAAATTACTCCAAACAATTGGTATAATAAAATTGATTGTAATTTCTCTAAAACGGAACAACAATAATTGCTGCTGCAAGCAGTCTTGTATTCCACCCAAAAATGCAACACTGAAATCTCACGAGAATTGCTTGTATATGATCTCATGTATCCAAAAAGGCATTTTAGAAAAAAACTCTGTGTGTGTAAGCCTATACCAATACAGCAATTTTCAAGGATGCGTCACAAAGATTTTCAAAACTATTCCCCCATTCCAAACTACCCTTACATGGGAAAGGTTTCATTCTCTTTATTTTTTACAAAATTAGCTCTACGGATGTTGATTACGTTACGTATGACAAAAACAGTGCACATCTTGAGTTGTTTGCAAATAGCCTTTTCTTTCTGTATGAATATTGCACATAGATGTTGCATTGGTAAACTAAGACAAACTTACGACCAAAACACATCTCCTTAAAATACATTATTTACACCTTAAACTTATTTGCGCCGTTAACAATTTTCAATATATTCGTTGTTACTGGTTTGAAATATCAAACCTTGTTTAAGTGCAAAGTCGTAATTCGTTTGTTTCTGATGGTCGTATACAAAGAGTCGAGTTTCAGTCAGGACAGAGTGACACGTTTTGAAGTCAAATATTTGACAGGCGCAAGGAAATGTGATATTCAGAATATGTAATTTATGTAATATTTATGATCAGTATGATGTAGAGAAAATAAGTATAAGTAAGAACAGTTTGTAGAAGAATAGTACGAGATGTTTTCGAAATTTATGTTGGACTTTCTTTTCTTTGTAAAATACCTACATTTCACTTTGGCGTTTCATAAACTGACATTCCAATTACGTTCATGCAGTGCATCTGCTCCTAATTTCCTGAGGAAATCCGGATTAACCTATATCTGCAAATTTAACAAACTATTAAATGAAAATTTTGACGCACGATAAGTTCAATTGGATTTGGATTACCGTAAAAGCAGAAGAGAAAACAATTGAAAGGCCTTTGATCGCTATCAGGAGTGTCATGAACACTTCTGTAACATAATGCTTCATATTTTATTACTGTCATTTTATAAACCTAGTAATGACATGTTGTTAGGTCGTAAGAACCCCCGATGCCAACGTTGCAACTATATATTTTTCGTAGTAAAACATAAATAAAAGTATATATTGTACTCATACGACTTTCTCTACTCACTTTACTTGAAATGCTTGTTCTCGTATCTTCATGCTCATTGAGATAAGTAGCAGCTGATGAAAGTTGGCGAACACGTAATAACAAAACCCAAGACTTGATATCGAAAATGGTGCAACACTTAAGTGTCGTTCCAGGACAGGAGGTAGAAAGGTTGACGAATGGTATGCTATTGTGACCGAGTGTGAACTTGCGAGAAATTGCACTTGACGATGTGAAAGGAAATTGTGAAAGCGAAGCTAACATAAACAAAAGGTACATCATTCGTCATAATAAATTTGAGAAATTATAAGGAAATAATGACATTTTCCGGAGGCAGAATAGTTTATTATGCTTTCGCCGTTTTAACACAAGACATTTTATTTAGGTACTTTTCCACTGGAATCTCGTGATTTATTTAAAGGGAGAGTGATTGTATGTTTACCTTTCGCCAGCAGGTACATGCATTTAAAATTTATAGTACATCATTCACGGGGGAATGTCATTTCCTGTTCTATCTGTGGTTTAACTTCTTGAGTTATAAAACCGCAGCACACACTCGCCGGCTATTACATCCTCTATTTTTAAGACATGAATTCCAAAAGTAATGTTTCATTTAAGTTAACATGACGGCCATTTGTGGTTCAACAATAACTTTCATCCCGAGTACCTAAAGCAGTCTTAAACCTCCTTAGCGCGAGATTAAGAACGAGTGTTTCATTTGCTGCCCCTCATATAAGAGAAATCAAAGTAAATTAGAGATTATTCAAGGAGGTAATAGCGGGTCTTATTCCCACCACTGCACTGAAACCTCCGAGGCTTATCGTACAACTTTAAAAGGTTGTTAAAGAGATCTATTATTAGATTTTTATGCGATACTAGACCTTCTCTTTGATTTACAGCCAGAAAAGTTGCCTATTTTTAACAATGTCCTACATTAAACATTATGAAAGGCTTTGTATAGAGTCAACATGAAAAATTCAATGCCATGGCCGAGATTTGAACCACGGATCTCCTGGTTTCCGTCCAGTCGCTCTAACCCACTGAGCTACCATGGCCAACGCTCAATGGGTTAGAGCGACTGGACGGAAACCAGGAGATCCGTGGTTCAAATCCCGGCCATGGTATTGAATTTTTCATGTTGACTCTATCCATACAAAACCTTAGCCTATGTACGGCTAGTGTGAAGAAATGCTTAATTTCCACCAATTAACTTAAATATTATGAAAGGCTGTTTATTACTTATGTTTCGCACATGTTTGCTAAAGTTCTGACAAACCCTGTCTGATTACTACTTATAAGGGGCACCTTTGACCTCGAACGCTCGCAACCGCACGAAAACATGCTTAGAATAACAAGTGGTCTGAGACATTTCCATGCAAAACTCGCGATTTGATATACACTTATACAGTGTCCCTAACCAACAGCCGAACATGCAGAAGAGAGGGACTTAGGCAGGAAACAATTTTCAGGATAAGAGAAAACCTCCAACGTTAAGTCATATCGGACGATGAATGAAATGATTTTCAAGTGAGTACAGGATACATAGAGCTTAGAGTTACCAGACATTCATCTTTCAGGATAAGGTAAAACCTCCAACGTTAAGTCAAATCAGACGATGAATGAAATGATTTTCAAATGAGTACAGGATACATAGAGCTTAGAGTTATCAGACATTCATCTTTCAGGATAAGGGAAAACCTCCAACGTTAAGTCAAATCAGACGATGAATGAAATGATGTTCAAATGAGTACAGGGTACGTAGAGTTTAGAGTCACCAGGCATTCATCTTTGAGGATAAGGGAAAAGCAAGGTAAAAATCTTACCCAGGTAACTCACACTGGCCGAGATTCGAAGTCGGGGCGTCTTGAAAGTGGGGCAGATACAATACCACCTGTGCTACAGAGGTAGTTGTGCAATGTTGTTTCCGCATGTTGCAAGTTGCCAAATGCGTATTGACAAACTTAAAACCATTTCTGCAGAAATATTCTTCGCAATTAAAGGTAACAATAACGGTTTACTGTAATATGAATTGTGCTATCGAATACTTATATAGACACATGGCCCTTTTTCAAGAATCAGGGGGCCCTAAAACAGCTATTTCTAGTGAACTGTGAAGTGTAGTAGAGAAGGTAAAAACTATTCGTAGCCTTTGTAATCACCTTTTAAATTACATAAATTATATTGAGATCCACTTCGAAATGCCTAGTAGTAGCTCTGTTATTGAGCTAAGAGTTCGTGATTTATAAGTAATGTGAATGCAGCATAGCGCAGTGAGAATGTTTACGGCTAATTTGTTACAGCTGTTAAATCAAGAACTCTATTATTTCTATATAGAATTTTATAATCATGATTAACATAAACTGTCAAACCAGTTCAATCCTGGTTGTAATAACTGAATTCCTCTAAGAAGCAGTTAAGTAATTCAATGGCGGTCTCCCTTAATAGTCTATTCTTTACGAATTGTCTCAACAACGTTTAGCATTTAAATTAAGTTCTCTTGGCCCAGTGCCGTCACGGTGTTTTAGGAACGATAACGGAGTTACAACACTGGAAGGTATGGTGAAACATTCTAATGTTCAATTAAGAATAACAAGAGAGTGCTGGGTGAAGTTCGGGATATTTAATGTCTAATATCCGGTCTTAAGGATACACAGAGGTGAAACCACCTGCCTCTGTAGCATGCCTGTCTCACGTCCAACAGGTCCCGAGTTCGATCTCGGTCAGGGTAAATTATCTGGATAAGCTTTTTTCCGTGTTTTTCTCTTATTTTGAAAAATAAATATCTGGTAACTCTAAGCTCTATGTACTCTGGAGTCATTTGAACGTCATTTCATTCATCGTCCGATATGACTTAACGTTGGAGGTTTTCCCTTATGCTGAAAGATGAATGATAACTCTAACCTTTATGTACCCTGTACTCATTTGAACATCATTTCATTCTTCGTCCGATATGACTTAACGTTGGAGGTTTTCCCTTATCCTGAAAGATGAATGATAACTCTAAGCTCTAAGTATCCTGCACTCATTTGAATATCATTTCATTCATTGTCTGATATGATTTAACGTTGGTTGACGTAAATTTATAATAAATAAAACGAAGTGAAGTTGCCATCTCCCATGATTGACTTTCTCTCTCTCTCTTTCTCTCTCTCTCTCTCTCTCTCTCTCTCTCTCTCTCTCTCTCTCTCTCTCTCTCTCTCTCTCTCTCTCTCTCTCTCAGACAGACAGACACACACGCACGCACACAATAGTCTACATACAAATATCACAGGATTGTCTTCATTAGTGCTATAGTTATGAATTATAAAATATTTAAAATCAACGAGAAATTCTACGCATAACCAACACTTAACAATTTTATTGGTTTTAAGATATATTGCAAACGAGATGAATACACGAATAGGCGTCTGGGAGGGTTTTCTCCGGTATCCCCCGCCATTCATTCTACCAACTACTCCATAATCAGCTTTCCTTTCAACCGTTGCACAGGGGTTTCCCCATCATCCACTTCTTCATCCTCACCCTCATCCTCCATCCTAAATTGTCTCAGGATCTCAGCTCCTCGACAGGAGTTTGGCACCAGGACCCTCTTGTAAGTTTTGGGGAGGAGGGGTACACTGCATACGAGGAGGATAAAGAGAAAAAGGAATAGAGATAAATGATTAGTAAAAGAGTGGGAAACAGATTTTTTTGTTATACTTTTAGTTTGGTGGAAATATTTAAAAGTAAATTCCCAGGTAATTTTAAGTTTGTTAATTAAACATACTAATTCCTATACTCATAAACATTAACATTTCAGAAAAATCCCTTCCAAATATATTCCCCCTTTACTTTTTAAATGTTGTCTTACAGTTTTGAAGTAAACTGAATAAAAATTGCATTATGTGAAGCATTTTGAATCTCCAAATGTAATAAAAAGAGAATGTGAGAATATCAGGGCAATCTTACAAATAAGTTTATTGTTTCCGATAATGCTACTGACTTAAATCATGAGCACTTATTGATTTGCGACGTGAAAATCTCTTTATTTTGTTTTTAATTTACGCTGAACTAGGTGTGGGCGTAGTTATGCCGATTTTCCAATGTGTTTTGTCTTCCAAAACATCGAAATGTACCATTCTTTTCCAAACTAAGAGAGCTTCAATCTAGTACTCTCAGAAACCTTCCTCTACCCATTAGAAATTGGCATACACATTTAATGTATTATGATTTTTTCCCCGTAATTTACGTCCTTTAACGTTTCAAGCCATAGGTATCGGACGATAAATGGAAAGGGTGAAATGATGCTCTAATGGACCCAAGGTCCATGGAGCTTACAGTTATTCGACATTCGTCTTTTAGGATAAGGGATACACCGAAAAAAAACCTTATCCCGGTAACTCACCCTGACCAGGATTCGAACTCGGGGCCTCTTGAACGTGAGGCAGACACGCTAACATCTACCATCATATTTAATGTATTATGATATTAATGTGTTACTTTATTTAGCTTTCCGGGCCCTTAAAAGTATTAAAGTATGTTTTATCTGGTACCCTATACGTATTTATACGAATAAGATGAATGTCATTAACGGGTGTTGTCGGTGGTTTGACGTCCTACGCCGGGACGTAGCGAGCTAAGGCTGCATGCCTTGGTCCCTGACCACGGAAAGCAGCCCGGGTTCGATCCTACTCCAGTACTGGGGATTTTAGGTCCCGGGTATAGTACCGGTGTACACTCAGCATCGTGAGGAAAGTGAGGAGCTTACGCTAGGTCAGGAAAACCAACGTACCGGTTGGGGGATGCGGAGATGCTGACCACATCTCCTCCCCGTATCGGTTGGATGATCGCCCACCTCTGACGTGCGTAAGTGGGCGTGAGGCCGGCAGTCGGGTTGGTAAGCCTTGGCCTTCTTAGGGCTGTCGCACCAGGGTTTTTTATTTATTATCCGTGGTTTGACAGTTTATTGTTAGTAAATTTAGCCTTACGTTCCACTTGCCCGATAACCTTACATTTCTTTGGAATCGTTTAATAATATTACATATGACAAAGAGTTAATCAAGACTCTCAGGAGTTTTGATATATAATAAAAAAGACTGGCACTGTTGAACAAGCACAAGAGTAACAAGTTTTCTTAACGCAGCTGAGTGATTTTTACGTTTTCGTATTACAGTTACCATCTTTGAGAAGATACAGTTTAAGTAACATGAAAATAACATTGTTTATTCTCAGGAACCAATTATACACGAAACGACAACAAAACACAGGAAAGTAATAACAGAAAAAGACCAAATTTGATTGTGTAATTACTCCGTGATCAATATTAAAGAGTACAATGAATATTACTACGTGACAGAGCGTTTGACCTTCAGTGACACAGCTCTGCATTCGCTTGATATCTTGTGTACTAGAAGACAGAAGTATCATTAGCCTCGCATACAGTAAGTGACGAAACACAAGAAGTGTGTGTCTGATATGAAAGATCAGCCAATTAGTTATTATACACAAATGTACATTGCCATTGCAACCACTGACACAAAGGGTTTTTGATTTCCCCATTTTTCTCCTTGTTACAATATTCAATCACTTTATACACGATTTCTCGCACCTGCCGATATATGTCACATTGTTGTGATTGTACCTGAACAGAGTATACATACACTGTATCGTCGTGTATATGAGATAGGCTTGCGTAAACAACTACGTTGTTACACATATTTTCCGACACGCTTCCACGCTGTGTCATGTACTAATGTACTCTAATGGATGAACCAAGTGCTCTACACTGCACGTAACTTAAAAAGTGCGTGCAGTGACGTATTTAGAATGCTCCATTGGTGAGCTATGCATGTCGAAGCCTTTAAAGCTCCTGAGGGTAATAATCAAAGGTGTAGCTGTAGGCTGCCGAAGCCGGCGAGTACTGGTAATAACCTCTCGTTGTGTATGTATAACTGGATTGGATAGGTCTCACAACATGAGTCAAAGAACCTACTTCGACAGTCATCCGCCGTGGTCTTGGGGTAACAAGTCTCTGATTCCCGAAGTCGCGGGTTCAAAACCTGGCAGGGAAGTAAAGCCGATGGTCCCGTATACATAAAATGACATCAAGCAAAATTAAGTGGTATTTCACGACAGTATAGAATGGGATGCTGAGAAAACACAGAAGTTAAAGAGCGTCATACCGCCAAGAGGGGTATCCCCGGGAGGAAGGATGAGGCGAGAGGAGACAGAGGGTGGCCATCCCAAGGAGCCAGGATGTGCAGAGGGCAGGGCCTCTAAACTTTACTTAGATGGTAACCTCCCCCGGTAGGCCAGGACAATGGACAATCCCTCCCGCTACTGTGGTTTGGAAGCGATTCCAACAGGCGGTTCGGAGACCGGAAGTGGTTCACCCAGGGCATGTCATCCTGCCATGCAGTGCCGAGACACCCGCCGACACTTCTACCCTGAAGGAGACCACCAGAGCAGAGATGTGAAATGATAATGGAAATGGAATGATGGAGAGGAAATTCCGGGAATGTAATTAACCTAAGCAACATTCGCCCGGTGAAACAGGAAAACCCCGAAAAAAACATATGGATCAGGTAGGTGGAACCCAGGCCTCACAAATGCGGGCCACTGACGAAACCGCTTAAGCCACCCCGCTCGGTAATTGCTAAACTAAATAGAGGAATTAATTTTTATATAAATTAGCAATTATAAATATGGACGAAAGTCGTAAAAGATAATAGAGACCATTGAGATGAAGTAACGACGAGCCTAGTGATACGTAACGTGGGGAAGATGATGTGGGCATTACGATAAGGAGGACCACACACACTCCACTGTTTATCACCTTGTCTCGTTAGCTTTCACAGAGACACATGGAGTACACGGTGTTTGTACAAGAGTAGAGAACGTTTATAGATATAGGCAGATTAACAAGGCATACAGGCCATTTCCTCTTTTCTTCTTTGAAAATTTGAAATCGTAAATTAATAACGCTAGCTTTTTAAGATTTATACCATAGATGAACATAGTGCGAATGTGATACAGTCCAAATGTTATCAATTCACTTTGATAGTTTGGAAATGTTAGTCAAATTTATTTTTGTTATGTTACCAATAAAAGTCCCTAGAGACAAAGTAACTTAAAAGTTAGTCTAAGGAAAATGTTGAAAATTTCAATAGCGAGAAAACAAGGATAAAGGATTAGAATTCATATTTAACACTAGCATTCCCGTAACTTTCCAACTTATAAATGGCGTGCGGAGGCTTTGTAATCAGAACTTTTTAAGTATTCACTTAAATCGAGAAGTTGCTGACCAATGGGAACTAACATATCTATCCGGTTTTTAATCTTGTACTATGCGATAGCACGTGATTCTATCATTGAGACAAGAAATGACGCCTCGTTCGGCTACGTGTTGCTCCATCGATAAACTGTGTCGAAGATTCTGCTCTGAAGATCCCAAAATTCCCCTAATAACTTCTTTGCTAATGACTTTAAGACCCACACTACTAGCTTCTAATACGATGTTGCCATTTCATTTATACATCACGAAATTCGTTCCTTCCCATCCTAAAGTCTCTCTATAAATTTCTAAGATAAATTCTCACATATTGCAAGAGTTCCAAGTTAGCCTTCCGTACCTAATCTGGCAACTTTGGATACTACTTTTGCCCTCTCTAATGTAACCTACCTAACTACTTCTCGGAATTTGCCTAAGAACTAGCCTTCGCTATTTGCCGTTCTCGCACCCCGAGCCAAACTGTACTCATAATTAGCTGCCAAATGTTAACCCTTAATTTTGATTCTAAACCACTAAACATTATTTATAGTTCAATTTTATTATTTTAAATGTATTATGAAGAGAATTCATTGAAAATAGTTTGAAAAACATTAGTGAAAAGTGAACGAGATTAAGAAAGAATTGAAGGTAAACTTCTGTCTTTTTTTTTTTAATTTACGTCCTCCAACTTTGTCATATCGGACGATGAATGAAATGGGTGAAATGATGCTCAAATGAATCCGGGGTCCATGGAGCTTAGAGTTACCCAACATTCGTCTTTCAGGATAAGGGAAAACACCTTATCCAGGTAACCCACCCTAACCGAGATTGGAACTAGGAACCTCTTAAACGTTTGGCAGACACGCTACCACTACGCTACTACCAAGGCGAGAAAACTTCTGACTGAATAAGTATTAACGAAGGAAAAATAATACGGCAATGAAAAGTAGGCAATGAATGATAACGTGAACCAATGAGAAATTACTGAATTGCCACAGCAACGGCAATGATAATTTCAGATTATCTAGAGTTAGCATCATTCTGTGTATGGACGTCGTCAAATAAAGAAGTAAAACATTCTGAGGGAACTTGATTAAAAGTCATATCGTGAATTGTTATAAAAATGTTTTAATTAATATTGTGAAGGAAACCGACGCTTCTACAGTTACGTTTAATTTGTATTATGACGCGTTTTGTTAACTTAATATTGCATTACATATTAGAATATTTAAAAAGGAGATGAACGATAATCTCGTTTCATTTCGTAAATTATTTCCAACTCCCGTCCGAGACTAAGCCGGAGGAAAGGGGTTTTCATGCTTCGACTGCAACAGCTGTGGGTAACATAAAGGAATTGCTCAATCTGAGACGCCGGATCTGAGCAAAAGCTCATAGTAAAACGACTGTGACACCCGGAACATCGGCACCATCCACAAGGACACGTCTCAGTAACATCTGCAGGACGCTGCAGCATCCGAACCCAGAAATTCCGTTGCACAAACCTAACATTTAATGAATGCACAAAATATTCATACTCAATTTTATTATAAGTATTAACTTTTCCAACTGATCCATAATTTCTGTATTAATTTTATAGACTGGTGGTAGGAAAAGGTGATTCTTTGAAAAGTTCATGCAATTTCAGTTATAGATATCGTTAACTGAATCAGTACATCCCAAAGTTAGCTTTCCGATGAACGCTAGATATAGAATATTTGCGTGAAGTGTTACGCAATTGTTTATGTGACCAATTGTGCAGTTCCGGACACGCGGTATCGTGGGAGTGTATTCTCAGGAAGTACCGTCAATCTCTTGCACTTTTTTTTTCTGTTATTATTGCAGCGTCTTCTAGCAGAGAGAACTTTCACAGCAAACATCCCGCCGGTCCCGTTTCATCCAAAGTTTCTCTGTTTTCTTGCGCCACCAGTGGCGGATTACCTTCTGTTCCATGTTCACCAACTTATCACTTTCTCTGTTCTCAGAAATGCCCAAATACTCAGGATATTTCATAATAGTACACAATGAGGCCGAGCGGTAACGTGTGCACATCACGTGGTTAGAAGTAGTCATGCAACATTTTCATGAAATAGCCAACTTTAACATTTTTTCTAATTTACTGAAACATTTTTATTTTTCACATATAGAAATTAGAGTAATCATCGCATCCCACCCAAAAATTCGATGTAATTTTAGCGGATATAACAGTTGAACCCCCAAAAACATTTTTAGAAAAAGATTTGTGTGTGTATTCCATGTATCTGTAAAGAGAAATACAACAAAAGGAAAGTAAATTAAATACCAAATTGAGTATTCAAGTTCAGCATCTTCTAAGGATGGGCTACGTAGATTTTCAAGAAAATCTCACCCCAAACTACTTTTATATGGAGTATTTTTTGCTCATTTTGATTTTCTCAAAAATGACTCCATGTATTTGGTTAAAATACCACATGCTTCACATATTTTCATGATAAATTAAATATAAGCATGAATTCTAAATTATGGATTTTAAATCACTTTTGTTTAAAGGGTAAATCGTAACAGGTAGACAAAGACTTACTATACAAAAAGTAGACTTAAGTCACAATTATTTGTGAAGATTATTTCCGAGTTGTTTCTTTTTATTAGTTTGAATTTTCAAATTAGCTACTTACAGTATTCTCAAATTAGAAATCGTTATTAGTGATTTTTCCTCCTCCAGACGCAAAGAGAACGTAATTTCAAAGCCATTGCACAGCGGCCGGTTCTTAAAATATTAAACTATTACTTAAGCTCTTGTATTCCCCTATTCCCATTGCATCTATAAGAAAATATGTAATAATTTAATAGAGCTATTTTTAAAAACATCTTGATTAACGTGAAAAGAACGGGTTGGTAGGACAGTTTGTCGCAGAGAAAGTCATATGAAGGTAACAATGTTTTTTGTAGTTTTTGTTGATATGGAAAGTAAGGAGGGGGAGCTTGAAATTCCGATACGAATCAGGAAACAAAGTAGTAAATGCAAAAGATTTAAGGGAACATTCCTTTACATTCATGACTTGCAGCTGCAAGGTGATAAATCGCTTTGTCATGTTTTGTTATTGCATCGTGCAAGTTTTATCCTCATTTGTCTGTAACCGAGGTCAACAACCGGACACTTAGGATGACGCCTAATCCCAAGGCCCAGGGAAAACCCCAGTAAATTTCACCAATTATAATTCAGTCCAACCTGTCGTGAGGACGTATGAACTTTGTATCCAATACTCTCTCAAATAAGAAAGTTCTGGGAGAATCACTATGATCTCGAATATTCCTAATATTTACAGATAATGTATCATAAATATAATTCACTAAGGGAGACGGCACCCACTTCTGTAGCATAGGAGGTAGCGTGGCTGTCTTCCATTCAAGAGGTTTCGAGTTCGAATCTCGGTCAGGGTGGGTTATCTGGATAAGCCTCTTTCCAAGGTTTCCATTATCCTCAGTTAACTCTATCGGTGTCCAACAACTTTCAAGTCTGAGTGACAGTAATGTCTTTTTAAATGCAATAAATACTGGTTAGTTTTTCAGAGTAATGTTGCACTTCAATTATATTTATAAAGCTATGGGATATCAGGACTCACATTTAACCTTACCGAATTATGGAACACAGTGAAGCATATTGTTGTTTCCAACTCTCCCCGCACTATCTATTGTTTGAGAAACCATTTCCCCGGCAAGTACATATTAACTGAACCCATTTTAACTGGAAACTCTCTACGGGCGACGATTGAATGACAGTGAGGGTGCGATGGAACGAGGAAACCTGAACTCAGAACCTCGTAGGGCCTCGCGGATATTTCGCATGTACTAGTCAGATGACCTAAATGCCACGCCGTATCCGGGAATCCAACTACGGACTTTTCTTACAAGAGATACGGACTAAACCACTTAACTCTACATTGAAATAGTGCCCAGAGTTGGCATAGGACACTACAATTGTATGGCTGATTGAAAAATACTAAATGTATTCAAAATATCTGTTTAATTAACTCGTCCACGCTTCTCGTTTGCACAACCGTTAAAACAAGCGAAGATTCAGATCTGGAAAGCACGTTCACGCACTCTATTGATCTTGAACACAGCATCTGTTTACGTAACAATATGTTGGCTATGGCTTTAGACCTACATTGGCACACTGAGTAGGCGTATCCGGTCTTCTGCAATAAACGTCTTAATGACTTCTCCAGTCAACAACAGTCCAGAAGAACTTTTCTCACCACAGATCCACTTGTTTACCAGTATTTCTGATTGTGAACACCACATTCTTTCTGGTATGCTCTTCTAGTAGCTGTTAATGAATTCGTAATCCAGTATTGAACAGTCATTTATTTGTGGACCAGTAGAAAATAGCTGCTAGCATTACGACATAACACAAAAATAATGAATAAATAATAAACATCTGCACATCTCATTGAAGGGAATCAAAACGCCTAAATATTCTGCTTAATTAAATATTCTGCACTTGCATTCACGAGTTCATGGATTGGAAACTCGTGGCCGTCCTACCTGACTCTAGTTTGTCTTTTAGAGGATTTCCCTGGGTCACTAGACGTATGTTAATTACATCTCCCGATTTTTCCACTACTCGTGCTTAATTTCTCTTCTCTCACTTCACCTAGTGGGAGAGAATCCGGTTGTACAACCTGTGTCTAACTGAAGGGACCATGCCCTCTATTGTCGTGTCTCCTCTCACCTCACTCTTACCTCCTATAAGGGTGCCATCGTGAACAGTAAAGAAGATACAGTTACGAAACCCATGGATGGAGACGGTAAGAAAGTGGAAGCGATCTCTCGCTCGGGCAACCAGCTGAGAGTAAAAATTGACAACAGCTAAGTCTGTTATGCAAATATCTACTTCATTGAATGTGGTCATACTTTCTGAATACTCCCATCAGATGTCACTTGAATTTCTCAAGATATCCTTGACCACAATTCCTGCACCAAATGATATTCTGTTACGGTATGTGCACTACAGACTGATATACACCTACCAACATGACAATTCATATCTGTACATTTACGTACTTTCTTTACCCACCATTGATTATTAAGGGATAAACAAACACTTTCTACAAAATAATATAGATGTCATTAAAACACAACATTTATGTCTGGTGATTTATTTATTTTGTTATGGAATCTGCCATTTTCGAGATATCCCTTGGTATTTGATTGAATTTTCTCAAATGGAATATGCTTACACTTTCCCCTCGTGGTCATGCAAGGAGAACAAAGTTTCAAAATACCTGACAATCGTTTTACGTTTACTGTATTCCCCCACCTTCCCTTGAACTTGCAACGAAATGTATAGTGTAACCACAGATTTATATAGTCAAACATGAAGATGGGTAGAAAAATAGGCGTTCCTAAGAGTAGTTTGTACAAACTATATAACAATAAACTATGTGGATTAGTTAAATGAAATTCGTCAGATATTTTATTTCTGTACTCATATGATGTGATCCAAATGTTGTAGCATACAGGCAATGAACTATTTCAAGAACAACACAGTGATTTGTTTATTATTCGTACAGTGTACCACAACAAGATCTATATTTTTTGTAGAGTAAAAAGATGCATATCTTTCGCGGCTTAACAATAAAATTATAGAAATGTCAATCAGAATGAAGATGAAAATTCAAGGTTTAAGTTTTTATTATGAAAATAACTAAAACACGTTCCTCTTTTAATCCCAACTGTCGAAAAAATTTTGATAAAATATAAAATAATGAAACATTTTCTACTTAAAGGGTAGTTTGGTTTATGAAAGTTTCTTCATATATATTTGTATACACGCCCGTTCTCGCTGAAACAGACAATTCACCAGTACTGAAAATAACCACCAAAATTTTTAAAATTCCTAAACAAATGTTACAACGTGAAAGTTTAAGAAAAAATAAAGATTTTTTTTTCAAAATATATGAGGTGGGATATTTTGCCCACGTTAACTGCTTTCACAGTATTCCCACTAGCACCGTAATGTGATGTTGGCACATTTCAACCACTTGTAAAAGAAATGTTCTAATAAAAGCTGTCGAAAATGCACTGTGGATAGAAAGCTGTGCTTTCCGGTTTCCTGTAGCCAGACACAAGACATCGGAACATCTTTGAGAGCAGTGTTTAGGTATTATAATGAGCATGCGCTGAACGAAAACGTGCTCGAGGAGATTTGAATGCACGGTTAAGAGAGAAGCTTATAAATCACAGGCTTTCGTGTCCCAGTTTATCCCTAATCAGGCTCTAACAGCCCGTGTATGGTTACTTCCATGACGTGTAGACAGGAGTTGCTTTACAGCCACAGTTATCTACTTTCTGTACTACCTATGTACCTAGGATAAGTTGGGAAAGTATTGTATTCCACCCAAAAAATTCGATATCTAGATTTCACTAGAAATACATGTTTTGAGACACCCTGAATAAAAAAGAGTTGTATAGGAAAAGGCTCTACCTAAGTAAACAGTACAATTAAAAAACGCAAATTCAGTTAAATGCCAAAAAGTGTATGAAATTCTAAATGTTGCAAGAATGTACTACATAAATATTAAAGAAAATTCCCCAAACACAGATTAAAATGTAAGTGAAAAAAATTTTCGAAGCTTTTTTTTTTCCTTACAAAAAAGTGACTCGTACGGTTTTGATTAAACTGCCATGACAAATGAAATATACCTACACGTTTAATTTTCTGGAAATGGCTTCTGAAGTCTTCATTCTGAATTACTTTCACATAACTGGCGTAGTAAGATATATAAAATCTTATTACATAAAAAATGTAGATCTTGGTATAGCAATTTATATGAAATAAATTTTTGTGGAGACAATTTTCAAGAGATTTCCTTATTACTGGTTTGAATTTTCCAGTACTTATACTTTTCTTAAATGGGAATTCGTTTATATATACAGCCGTGGTGTAGTGGGCTAAGACGTCCTGCTTTGGTTCCCTGCCACGGAATGCATCTGGGATCCACCCCAGTGCCGGGTATAGGACCGGTGCCCATTCAGTTCGTGAGGAAATTGAGGAGCTACACTAGGTAGTGACCCTGGTTGCAAAAGCCAGCTTTCCGGCTGGGGGTGCCCAGACGCATCTCCCCTTATCGGTTGGTTCATCGCCCACCTCTACCTGGCATATGTGGGCGTGAGGCCGGCAGTCCGGTTGGCAGGTCTTGGCTCACTAGGGCTGTTACGCCACGGGTTGATTTGTTGATCTTGTTAAAGATCTTGTGTAAGAAAAGTTCCTAACTCTTAAAATATTGGACTTGATTAAGTCTACTGAAATCTCATATTCTCATTCTATCCATAAAAAGAAGTATATGTATAAAAGTACGTGTAATAAAAACGTCCCGTGGCCGAGCGGTTAGATCACTTGGCTCTCACCAAGGCGACCCGGGTTCGATCCCAGGTGACCGCATGTGAGATTTGTAATGGACAACACGGAGAAGGGGCGGATGACTGGCCCCGTAGCTCGTCGGTAGAGCACCTGCCTGCCGTGCTAGGGGTCCCGGGTTCCATTCCTGGCAGTGGGGGTGGGGATTTTTCTCCAACCAATAATTTCAGTCTGAAAATCTGAAAACCATCCAGAGTCTGGTAGTATGAATGAGAGTGAAAATGTGTGCGTGATCTAATGATTAAAACTCAACGAATACGAGTTAACACCTTCGATATGTTCCAAAGAAGAACGGCCGCCGATATTGCAGTTAAAGGCGGGGTAGAATTGCAAAAAGGAAGGGGCGGATTTTCTCCGGTTTCCCCGGCCATCATTCCACCAATTGATCCATTATCACTTTTCCTTTCATTCATTACACCCTCATCTACTCTCTCACTTTCATACCAGGCATGGGCAGATCACCTAGCCTGGGCTCTGAATCTGCTCCTCAACAGGCATTTCCCCAAGCGCTCACTTGTAGGTCCTGGGGGCGTAAATACTCCATATGAGAGTAAACATTTTAAAGAAGAAAAGGAATAAATA
Organism: Mantis religiosa; assembly: GCA_030765055.1. Lineage (NCBI taxonomy): Eukaryota > Metazoa > Arthropoda > Insecta > Mantodea > Mantidae > Mantis > Mantis religiosa. The sequence continues at coordinate 156,806,409 of CM060954.1, forward strand.
ATAAAACCATTGCGTAAACATTTAGCTCGGTTAACAAGAAGTAGATAGGAGCATGAGCGTTTTATAAGGCGAGTAGAAAACGTTATGTGAGGGCACAGATCATGCAACAAGCAATCCTAAACTAGATTTTTGTTGTTATTCTCGATTTTCTCAAAATGGCTTTTAGGATTGTGATATGAACACCGTATCTTCAAGATATTTAAATAACCAACACTTTTCTTCTTCATCTTCTAACATGAATAGAGCTACATCAATTGCAATTACTTGAGTATAACCCTAAGAGAAGTACTAAAACCTACTGAACAAAATAAAAATCCGCAAGTCTTGCAAAAACATGACATTTACGTTAAATAGTTTTATAGTGTCATTTGCTAATTCCTAGATATTCTTTATGTATGGTCTGAGCACTCAAATGCTACATAATTTTCAAGTGCTAACTCACAATTCTTTTCTTTCTCCTCGTGTTCATGCCAAAATGTCAAACCAACTTGTTTTGAAGGGTTTGGCTATCATTTAAGCAAATGTTTACCAGATATAATAACGTAGTTTGCAGAACAGTGGGTAGAGATAGGTACGCTGGCCAGCTATGATATCGAGCCAAGAGTTCATAGTCTCAGCAGAATACTAATTTTGCAAAAGTATCGTTCCAACAGGATGTGTACCAGTATCTTATGTGTAGGTATGCAGTGTCACCAATCACAAAGCCTGCTTTCGGTTTTTTACACTCCATTGGCTATAAAAACCGTATTAAAACAATTCCTGATAATAGATTCTACTTCTTTTGAATTTAGTGGCCATAACCGCTTCATTTTGATACTGTGCATAATTTATGGACACTTTTTAACTGCTGTGGTTGTTATATTGGGCGCGAGGCTTCACTTACTTTTTCTGAGAAGGCCCTTTATCAGACTTAAAGTTCTTTTACGGGACTCAAACCTACAAAAAAAAAAAAAAAAAAAAAAAAAAAACACTGAGTTTCAAACCAGCGTCCACAAAAACCAGGGGCTATTACGTTACCATGGAGGTATTCACTCCCATTACGTCACAAGCATGTCCAAATTACATATTTTTAACGTTTGGCTACTGAATCGTGGTCATCTAAATATGAATTTACTGGATCAATATATCCGACACAATCGTCGTATTAGACAAGCTTTTCGCTTGGAGCAACAAAGCCTTGGCATTCTGAATGGAGAGTGTAAGCTTACATTTTCTGAAATGTACATTTAGTTTTACTGTCTACCCACCACAAGAAGGCAAGCGGGACCTGAAGAGGGAGAGAGGCTTCAACTGTTTATCTGCTCTGGTAGAGGATCTGTTTACTACCAAATGAGTGTATGAGAGTACATATGAGTCATCCATGCTGACAGATCTAATACTCGTTTCAGTAACTGCAGTGATAGGTATTACGTAATGTCTACCCACCACAAGAAGGCAAGCGGGACCTGAAGAGGGAGAGAGGCTTCAACTGTTTATCTGCTCTGGTAGAGGATCTGTTTACTACCAAATGAGTGTATGAGAGTACATATGAGTCATCCATGCTGACAGATCTAATACTCGTTTCAGTAACTGCAGTGATAGGTATTATGTACTGTCTACCCACCACAAGAAGACAAACGAGGCCTGAAGAGGGAGAGGGGCTTGAACTGTTTATCTGCTCTCGTAGTGGATCTGTTTACTACCAAATGAGTGTATGAGAGTACATATGAGTCACCCATGCTGCCAGATCTAATACTCGTTTCAGTAACTGCAGTGATAGGTATTATGTACTGTCTACCCACCACAAGAAGACAAACGAGGCCTGAAGAGGGAGAGGGGCTTGAACTGTTTATCTGCTCTGTTAGTGGATCTATTTACTACCAAATGAGTGTATGAGAGTACATATGAGTCACCCATGCTGCCAGATCTAATACTCGTTTCAGTAACTGCACTGATAGGTATTATGTACTGTCTACCCACCACAAGAAGACAAACGAGGCCTGAAGAGGGAGAGGGGCTTGAACTGTTTATCTGCTCTGGTAGTGGATCTATTTACTACCAAATGAGTGTATGAGAGTACATATGAGTCACCCATGCTGCCAGATCTAATACTCGTTTCAGTAACTGCAGTGATAGGTATTATGTACTGTCTACCCACCACAAGAAGACAAACGAGGCCTGAAGAGGGAGAGGGGCTTGAACTGTTTATCTGCTCTGGTAGTGGATCTATTTACTACCAAATGAGTGTATGAGAGTACATATGAGTCACCCATGCTGCCAGATCTAATACTCGTTTCAGTAACTGCACTGATAGGTATTATGTACTGTCTACCCACCACAAGACAAACGAGGCCTGAAGAGGTAGAGGGGCTTGAACTGTTTATCTGCTCTGGTAGTGGATCTATTTACTACCAAATGAGTGTATGAGAGTACATATGAGACACCCATGCTGCCAGATCTAATACTCGTTTCAGTAACTGCAGTGATAGGTATTATGTACTGTCTACCCACCACAAGAAGACAAACGAGGCCTGAAGAGGGAGAGGGGCTTGAACTGTTTATCTGCTCTGGTAGTGGATATGTTTACTACGAAATGAGTGTATGAGCGTACATATGACTCATCCATACTGCCAGATCTAATGCTCGTTTCAGTAACTGCAGTGATAGGTATTATGTACTGTCTACCCACCACAAGAAGGCAAGCGGGGCCTGAAGAGGGGGAGAGGCTTGAACTGTTTATTTGCTCTGGTAGTGGATCTGTTTACTACGAAATGAGTGTATGAGAGTACATATGAGTCACCCATGCTGCCAGATCTAATGCTCGTTTCAGTAACTGCAGTGATAGGTATTATGTACTGTCTACCCACCACAAGAAGACAAACGAGGCCTGAAGAGGGAGAGGGGCTTGAACTGTTTATCTGCTCTGGTAGTGGATCTATTTACTACCAAATGAGTGTATGAGAGGACATATGAGTCACCCATGCTGCCAGATCTAATACTCGTTTCAGTAACTGCACTGATAGGTATTATGTACTGTCTACCCACCACAAGAAGACAAACGAGGCCTGAAGAGGGAGAGGGGCTTGAACTGTTTATCTGCTCTGGTAGTGGATCTATTTACTACCAAATGAGTGTATGAGAGTACATATGAGTCACCCATGCTGCCAGATCTAATACTCGTTTCAGTAACTGCAGTGATAGGTATTATGTACTGTCTACCCACCACAAGAAGGCAAGCGGGGCCTGAAGAGGGGGAGAGGCTTGAACTGTTTATTTGCTCTGGTAGTGGATCTGTTTACTACGAAATGAGTGTATGAGAGTACATATGAGTCACCCATGCTGCCAGATATAATGCTCGTTTCAGTAACTGCAGTGATAGGTATTACGTACTGTCTACCTACAACAAGAAGGTAAGCGGAGCGTGAAGAGGGAGAGGGGCTTGAACTGCAGTGATATGTATTATGCACGGATGAGTTGTGACAACACTGTGTAATTTATATGAACCTAGCACCCTCATAATGTCCGGAAGGCAAGTATGAACACGGCAAAGTGATTACGTTACACATTCCTCTGCCTTGTCTTCTTGTGGTGGGCAGACAATAAATACAATTTCTTTGACATGGTTGCGCATAAAAGGACTTCTGAAATGAGTGTGAACAGCCTTTTTCCAGAATTTCAATGCGCTTCATACAACCAGAAAACCAAAAGAGATAGAAATCTAACCCAGGAAGAGTGATTAGATCTTTAAAACACTCAATGGGATAGATCAGGCGGTAGCGTGTTTGACCCGCATTCGGGAGGTCGTGGTTCTATTTCCATTGCCGACCTTCTTATCCCTCCATTCCACCTCGCTTCTCATTTCACTGGTTGGCTGTGTCAGGGTTATAAGTGTCGAGTCATTTCGACATTACATGACAGTGAATTTTTTGTTGTAAATGTTCGTTCTCCGGATAGGGAGTGATCTCCGACTCCAGGGACCCCATACGGGTAGGGATGGCGGTTGTACGAATCTTAGCTGTTGGTGATCCTATCCTCCACTGTCGTCTAACCTCAGGTCCAGCCACCCTTTGTACCGTTTCATCTCATCCGTCCCTCCCGGAGAGGGCCACGTCAAGGAATAGGCACAAAAATGCCATAGATCCAGGTGCTAAGACCACCCCTTTGAAACTTGTCATAGAAACTAAATACTCAATAGCGTAGCGCCTTTGAAATTTCAATCTCATGAAGTAAGCGTTGATGATTTAACGTTCTTAATTCAGTTTCCTCCTCCTCCTCCTCCTCCTCCTCCTCCTCCTCCTCCTCCTCCTCCTCCTCCTCCTCCTCCTCCTCCTCCTCCTCCTTTAGATGACGTGACTGACGCAATCTCTAGATTGATACAGAGCTGCACCCACACAACATATAACATTTACTCCACTGCGTAGTGCACATTGTTTTTGGAGAGCGATTCACAAGACGACTTTCGAGTGACCAGTTTAATTGCTTGCCTCCTTCGCCGTGTGCAAACAAAACGAGGTTGCCGTAGAAAGTCCTCCTCGTCCTGCAGGGCTGTACAAACTTCTCATCAATATCAAAACCTGATGCCTAGAGCAGTACAACTGAGAGAGGGGTCCCACGTTAATTTCAAATTGGTTCATGTGCTTCACATAAGCAAATGAATGTGCTGCACTCACATGATTTTCCCTACAAATTCTTCTTCAAGAAACTATCCCTAAAAAGGCTATTTATTCTTTCTTATATAATACCTTTGAAATTACGTTCTCTACTTATAAGCAAGAGATAAAGTGAAGGATTTCCCATTTGAGAAAAGCAACAAAGACTGGACAATTCAAACCAGTATCTCGGAAACGGTTAACTCAACAAAAAAGTGTATTTGAAATAAATGTTAAGCTTTAATGAGTTCTACATTTTTTCGTGTAAAACTTGTGTAAAAGTTAATGGCGAAGCGTGCAATAATGCGCTAGAAGCATCGCGTCCCCAAGGCTTTCAGGAGAAAAAGAACACAAACAAGAAAATTGATGCCAAACAATATTTTATATGCTCTGGATACATTTTAAAAATTTATTCGCGAACAACCACAGTGACAGTTGCTTAGATTCGAGTGTGTGTGTGTGTGTGTGTGTGTGTGTGTGTGTGTGTGTGTGTGTGTGTGTGTGTGTGTGTGTGTGTGTGTGTGTGTGTCTGTGTGTGTGTGTCTGTAATTTACGTCCTCCAACGTTAAGTCATATCGGACGGTAATAAATTGGATGAAATGATGCTCAAATGATTCCAGGGTCCATGGAGCTTAGAGTTACCCGACATTCGTCTTGAAGGATAAGGGAAAACCCCGGAAAAACCTTATCCAGATAACTCACCCTGACCGAGATTCGAACTCGGGACCTCTTGAACGTGAGGCAGACATACTACCTACTATCTATGCTACCGAGGCGGGCATTAGATTCGAGTGACCAGTTCCGCAAGCGCATTCAATACTGAATATTTTTGCATTTACGCATTCGTAACCTTGAATAACATGCGTCGCAGGTTTCCGGAAGCAATCGTAACTCTTCGATAGTTACGAAGCACTGACAGATTTTGTCACCTGTAAGCTCTCTAGTGTGAAGAAAAGTTTATTATTTTTGTTTTATGTGGCACTTTTAAATATAACTAAGTATATTTCAATAGCATTAACAATAATGTTTTACCTAGATTGGTATTTAGTGGAGACAAATGGCAAATTCTTCTGAAGCTTTAAGTTATTAGCAAAAATATGTAAATTGGATACTTTCTCCATCGTGGGCTAACAGTTCACGCGGTCTGGGCCAACTGAAGGAAAAATTGGAACGTCTGAGTAGAGAGGGGAAGCAGGCATATGTCTACTTGTAGCATGAGCAGTATTGCAATGCAACAAGGGCCTACGTGTGACTATACAATAGAAAGAGTACTGATGAGTAGCCTTGGTTCTTGGAGTCATTATTCTCTCTTATTTTAATGACAATTATTATTTGGAGCTTCCCTCACTTTGAAAGTCACGTCTCGCTACTGGACCTACATGTGACTGTACAATAGAAAGAGTACTGAAGAGTAGCCTTAGTTCGAGTCATTATTCGCTCTTACTTTAATTAAAATTATTATTTGGAGCTTCCTTCGCTTTGAAAGTCACGCCTCACTACTGTCTAAAAGTAATTCAGAATCGATGAGAACTTCAGAGGTTAATACCAGAAAATTCAAGACGTACATTTTAATTAAAGTCGTTGCAGGACCATTTTTGAGGAAAATTCAGTTTTCAAAACATTTTTGTGTAATGGGTTGTTTGGATTGGGGAAATTATCTTGAAAATCTTTATGTCGCATCCTTAAAGGACGTTTTACTTAAATGTCAAGTTTTTATTTTGTTATTTATTTAACCGTTAAGTCATTTTGGTGTTATGCTAATGTATGTATATATTGATAACATTTAAATTTTTATCTTATAAATCCTTTTGTTTTCCAGTAAAGTAATTTATTACTAATTTGAAAACTAATGGAAATATTTCAACGAAAATTTGTAAAGACACTAAATTTGGTGTTATTTGTGGTATAAATTTTAGAAACGTATAGTACTAAAGTGTAAATGTCACCTTGGTGTAAAGGGGATGTGAAACTAGACTGGGTGTTTGATGGTCTTGACAGTTACAAGTGTGTGAGTGTAAGTTATATGGACTTTTCCTACTGAAAACCCACGTGGTCAGCGGGAAGTCACCGTCTGGGAGAAGATCCGTAGGCGCTTATGATAAACCAAAGTGATGCTAATGACTTCACAAACCCGTTTTATTATTGCAGTCTTCGGCGAAGTGTTCGGTTTTTGCTGTTTTCCCTGTAGGCGTATGCTGGAATGGATTGTATAACGCCTCCAATTTTCCTGTCGTCAGGAATACTTAAGTAATTATCTACATTCGAGTCTTTGTACTATACAAATGCAGAACAAGAGAGGTTTAAGGGTCGGCGACAGTGCTACAACAATGTACGAGGGATGGGGCTGCCTATAGTCAGCCTTGTTCCCTTTCCTCCTGGCTCTAGAACTTAGTTATCAGAGGTAGAAAGATGTGAACGATGTGAAATGAGTCTCGCTGGCGACAGGATGTAATATCTTGAAACGTTAAGGATCCCGTCTGTCTCGTGTCCGCTTCACCCCTTCCTGACGCTTTGGTACGAAATCCTCGTCCGCTTCCTGATAACCATAACCAATACAGGGGAACAGGTTTGTTGTCACGTTGTTCTCTCGCTCTCGTGCTGTGTGCTACTTCCCGAATGGAAAATAACTGCTTACTTGCCATCCAAGTTTATTGTCATGTCTCTTCTCCAATCCCCCATCTTGTACTTCACTGCAGATAACCATCTGCCTCCATACAACTTCTGCCATTGAATGATGCAATTATAAAGTCTACTTAATAAGATGTCTTCCACCATTTTACGGTTATATTAATAGGTGTATGTGATTCGCCCAGACATTTATAGGCCGCGCTGTGGCCGAGTAGTTAGAACGCTTGGCTCTCACCAAAGCATCCCTAGAGACCGCATGTGAGATTTGTGATGGACAACAGACGCAGGGGCGGGTTTCCCCCGCCATCTCATTCCAACGGTGCTCCATCTTCATTTTATATATAATCAGTGTCACCTCCTGCGGAGCTGCATGTAGTAAAAGTGGGCGTTAAACATATCGATATAAAACCGGAGCAATGAGTGTGTGTAGGCGTGAACACTATTAAAAATCAAATGCTACAAAAATGCAAAACTTAATTAAGTGCAACGTTCTTTAACAAATGCTACAAGAATAATTCTAAGAAATCCACCTCCCCAAACTATCCTTTAGTTGCAGTTATTATTTATTTTCTAGAGCCATTAAAACAATGTACTTTAAAACATTTGTTCGATTAATAAAATGTACTCATTGAACGCGAACACCGATAAAGTCATCTTCATTTAAAATAATGTTACATAATTTTGTCTAACTGATTTGCATGAAACATGTAGACATGGTCAAAACACATCATTTGTATCAAATAATTTGTAGCATTAGCCATTTCCGAGATATATGCTTCTTGTTCTACTAGTTTAAATTCTCAGTACTTGTCATACATTTTTGAAGTACTATGTGAGTATTTTTTGCAGTATTAATTATATACAAAGAGTAGAATGCCAAGCCAGGTTACAGCAACGTGCTTTAAAAACAATATTTTGTCAACGACGCTGTCAATGGCCAGGATGATATGAACGCTGTGGTCTTGGGACGAGTAGACCAACGCCTGAGCCAAGCAGACAGACTTTGTGGCACTGTGCAATCGTTTCGAGCAATTGCAATGCAGCACATGAACGAAGCAAACTGGACAGTGATAACTGGGGCTAGGAGGTTGACGAGAAATCTTTTTTCCTCTAGTGTCTGAAGATATGTCCAACCATAAATATGTTAACTATGGGTCACTATACCAGGTCAGAAAATGGAGGATTTTATTTGTTGTTTTTGCCGTGTTAGCTATCTTTTATTTAAAGGTCCATTTTTTAAATATTTATTTGTTCTCTTTGCTTTTTAGCTACTTTTTTATTTAAAAGTCCCTTTTTATAATTTTTTTGTTCGTTTTAGCCTCTTTATCTATTTTTTTACTTAAAGGTCCTTTTTTATAATTTTTATTTTTCCGTTTTGTTTTTTCAGCTATTTTTTATTTAAAGGTCCTTTTTATAGCATTTTTCTTTCGTTTAACTTTTTTTTTGTACCTTTAATTTCTTTTGACTATCTTTTTCCTGTTCAACAGAGTCTAGCGTAATATAACTTCTTGGGTTGGTAGAAACAAAAGTCTTGTTTGCAGGAATTTAAACAGGAAACAGAAGCTTTGTACAACCCCAGCAGCAGCAAAAAGTCGTGACATTGAGAAACAGCAGTCCTCAGGATCGACTCGAGGCTCCGCTAAACGTAAACAAACAAAAGAATCACTGGGGCACAGTTCAAATTTTTTTTATAATTTTTTTATTGATCGATCAGCAGTACAATGCTTTAGAGATCAGAGTGAAACGAAGGTAACAGTACAATAAGAACAATAACACTGAGGGGTAGGCTAGCAGGCCGCCCCCTAACTACATTAAGTTAGAACTCCAATAATACTCTCTGAGAAATTATGTCAATATTGAAGATGTAAGACAGTCATCAAGCACTGGAATCACTCAAATCAGATGTATCACTAGAAGCAGGTGCTGTGGTAGTCTCCTCTTCAAGCGTGAGGGCTGGCGCGTGCGGACGCCGATGTTATAATGCACAGCTCCTGCAACTTCTTGCAGCGTGGAAGAGAAACGACGAGCGATCCTGCAAATGTAGTCGTGAAGAGGTAACAGTTCTAGTTCGTGATGGAGCTGCTGATTAGGGATGAACCATGTAGCGATGCGCATGAAGCGATTCTGTATGACCTGAAGACGACGCAGATGACATGTGTGTGCGGCCCCCCACACTTGGCAGGCATATGTAATGAGCGGACGAACGAGTGATTTGTAGAGTAACAATGAAGACTGTAGGCCGAGGCTGGAACGGCGATGCAACAGAGGTGAGAGTTTTGAAAGTCGCCCGGAGGCCAGTGATATAAGACGATCAGTTCAAATGTCCACCATCACACAACTCACACAATTACAACACAACTGACTGACTCTCACACTTTGCCGCTATTTATACCTCCCAGTCATTGTTCTAGAATGTAGTAGACCGTTTGATAACAATCGCGATGGTTTCAGAAAAAACGGAAAATTCTAGACCTTTCTCTGTCTCTCTCTCTCGGCAAGCGTCCAGCTCTGCGTGCTAAATATCCCGTTATTTTTCTTCATAAGATTTCACTCGTTTCAAAAAGTAACAATGACATTAGGTGATTTTGACAAAAGTTTTCATTGTTTCCAACGTGCTGTCAGAAAACGGACGATCCTTTATACTTAAGAATTTAGAGATGACTGTTGAAAGCTTTCTGTAACCCTAAGGTGGTTAAGCCAAGTATGATTTAATTATACCTATTTCTTTCGCCAGAATGTCCATTGCTGGTTGCTGAATCAGAAGAAGTATTTCTCACATGTTAGTTTTTCTCTCTCTATGTATTGCACATCACTTGAATATCTAATTGAGGATTAATTTATTAATTTGTACGTATCATTTCTTTACGTCATTTTTTCCAATCTTTATGTCCTTTTCCCTATAGTTTAGGTATTTTAAAGGTCCTTTTTAGACAATTTATAGGTCCTCAACTTCCTTGCCCAACTGATAACATTAACACTGCTTAAAACCGGTTCACTTATACGCACTGTACAGAAACGAACGGCTTCACCACAAACACGCGCAATGCTTTGTGTACAGACGACGTGGTCTCTGTTGGGGTGCGCTGGACGCAGTATGAGAGAAATGCACTTTATTACTGTTGATTAGAACATAAAAGAGGTGGTGTTTATCTTACGGTACACGTTTCACATCATTTAAATGCCAATGAGCAAAGCAGGAACCTTTTTCGCTTCTGAACAATTTTAGTTTTGGCCTAAAGCTCTTCGGTAAACATCTACCACGACGAAAAAATACATTTCTGTATCAGGAAGCCTGTATGTCTCTCAAGTCACGTTTGCATTTGATCATTGTGCTTTCCTTCGTATTCATGCTCAAACTAGCACGTGTATGTTACCGTGTATATTCACTCTAGTTCCAACCAAGAAACTAAATAGTCTTTCGTGTATATACAATTACAATAAATGAATAACCAAAAGGCTACTTGGCCTTCCTCTCATAACGCCATGCGCCTTGGGCAAGGCCAGCCACTTTACCGTTACTTCTTCTCTACAGAAAGCGAATCACACAAACAATTTGCCATCAAATCACCCGAGACGACGACATTCGTTCAACCTTCGCTAGGCTCCCCTGATGCCTCGTTCTCTGCTGCAGAACCTGTTTCAATTTTCTTGTGCAATGCCACGTATGTAGTAACTACGGCTTCCTGCTGGTTATTCCTTGATCTTATGCAAGAGAGATGCACAACCTTTGAGGGGGCATGCAAGTTATTACAGTAAAAAACATGCTAAGACTTGCGCCAGCAACAATTGGCTTTATGTTTATGTCAGTACTATTTATAGGCTCCTGTAGTTAATATTTTGGATTGTTAAAATCTTGGCAAGGAGCTGCTGGTAATACAAGATTTTCAAAGATTGAGGTTAGACTCCTTCTGAGGCACGTGGTCAGTAGCTTAACGATGGTTCCACTGCTTCAATAATGAAGATCAAAACAACGTTGTGGTATACGCGAGTTATGGAATATTGACAATACCTACATGGCTTTGGATGAAACTCCACAAACAAGCACTTGGAGGTTGTCAGAGGAACGTTATGTTTCAAAGGATACCATACCTCGCTTTATTAAGACCATTAAAATGTTCCAGTAGCTGTAAATACGTACCACATGATCAACCTGAAAGTAGAGTGGATAACTGTTGTCAGATTATCTCTAATCTAATGATAGATTTATCAAGAGAATTGTTCACGTTTAAGTGCGTGTGTTACCTGGCACTTCGAAACCGTGGCTTGATACCTGCAAATGCTAAAAAATCGACTCGTCCCCAAAATAATGTTATGTGCCCGATGGAATGTTGAAGTAGTGATAGATTCACTTGGACTTTGTTTCAAATGGACGTGAAGTCGACGCGGATCTTTAGTCTCACTAAATGAAAAGAGTTCGAGTTTTGAGGCAGAGGTATGCGGCGTTAGTTGATAAAACAGGGATCTATTGCAGTAGTAGAATACGACACCTTATACTACTCAAAGGACAATGGACAAAATTAAGGAATTAGAAGGAATCGAAGTGCTACCACAGCAGCCCTGATGTGCCATCAGGTTACTATGACCCATTTTGTACGTAGAACAAATTCTGCAAACAGTGAAACAGTTGAAATGGCAATCAAAATTCTGGGTATCAGAAACCAGAAACTGGTACAGTTGCGGGATAACAAACCACTCTACGTTCTTGACTCTGAAGGTTACAGTCATCTTCTGTAATAACATATCTGTAACTGAGTTTTACTTATGAGACATCATCTATATCATATCATCATCAAACCCCAAAACATTTTACATCAATAGTTTAGACGTGAGAAAACTTTGTTATCGATGGATTCCCATAAACTGGCTCCCGATCAAAAACAAAACGTATTGAATGGCAAAGAAGAACTCTGGAAAATTTCCAAGGCGACACTTCAGTTTTGGTGATGCATTTTGTGCCAACTGTTGTGATTCTGAAAAGAAAAGTCACTCGGTTCAACGATTCTTTCGAACAGAATCGAAACCTACGAAGTCGAACGAATTCAGAGAATGCAAGCAAGAAGATTGTCTTTCTCTAAAATATGCCATATTGCTATTATAGCATTAGAAATCAAATGAAACTCACACAATAAATACCAGGCATAATACCAGTAAAAATTGATAACTTCAGTGTTGCTAGAGAATTCCTATGCTCAAAATAATTTTATTCTGTACAAGATTATCTTAGTGATACATTATGTAGCTCTGTCTAGCTGTTCCAATGACAAATCATTGTCAATTTACCTTTGATGACTCTTCCTTGTGTACCTTTTAGTTCAGTTTCACCATGAATTACCCTTACGCCTAACGGTATTCCTTCCTGTCTGCCTGCTTCAATATACACATTTGATAGTCTTCTAACTGCAGAGAAGTATTTGATTTTGTCACATCATCATTGGCTGGGCCGTGGCTGAGTGGTTAGACCATTCGACTCTCACCAAAGCAGCTCGAGTTCGATCCCAGGCGACCGCATGTGAGATTTGTGGCGGACTAAACGGCGTATGGGCGGGGTTTCTCCAGGATCTCCGATTTCCCCCGCCATCACATTCCACCAATACTCCATCTTCGCCTTATGTATCATCAGTATTACCGCCTGAAGAGCAGCATTTAGTAAAAACGGGCGTCAAACACTACAACCATCAACAACAACTCTTCTTGGTTTAGAAGAGTTCTCCTGTTCTGGCCTCATATTTCTTCCCATCGGTTTCCTATTGTTCCATAACCAGAACGTTTGTATTTGTATGACTGCAATGTAATGCGAGAGTTATCAATTCGCTGCAAATGGCTTTTCCATTTTTCTCTATTTATTTGAATCTTTTCTTTTAACGAAAATATATCCAATTCCTTCCGCATTTCTTCATTTATAATATCTTATACAACGTTTTACTGCTCTGAGATATTTCATTTTTGCCGCTTACGTTTGGCTCCAATCTTTCTTTTGTCTCCGATCATAGAGTAAAACCTGAACAATCTGTCTTATTTCGGAGTTTTCTTTCCGGGCACGAGCTTTTATTGCACAAATATATTGGAATGTACTCGCTTTATTTCTTATTTCTTTGTTTATTTTGGATTTCGATCACATCAAAGAAAAAAGGTTACACGATTTGGAACTGCAGAATCAATGAAAATAGGAACATTGTCTCCGCTTTGTTTTTAATATTGCCTATATATAGAGTGTCTTTTCTGTTCAATATTCAAGTATATATGTTATTAAACTGTACACTTGTTTGACATGTTCAATGTTTAGAGACCTTTGTAGCCACAAGTGAACTCACCGAATGTAAATAAATCTAATCGAAACTACGTTACTACCAATTGATACTCAAATGTCTGTTTACATCATGAGACCCTTCCGACCTAGCACCTTGTGTTTTCTCTTATTCTCCAATGAAACACTCCGTCACTTACTAAATCCTAAGAATTATGTTCCCTTTCTAATTGCGTGCCTTTCCAAACATAAATGTGTACTAAGAAGGTCTTGAAGCTAATGGACTTATTGCCTTAGCTATTCTGACTTGTGTAATTGCTTTGGGACGAAGGTAGTGGTCCGAAACCGGAAATGAGAGGGGCACATAATGAGGAAATAAAGCACACTTGTCAGCCTGATTTGAAAATGGTTGAGTAACAGAGCAACCTGGAACTTTTATGACACTGCTCAATTTACTTTCACTGCCAGCACATCTACTGTCACCTGTTTTACCAGTTGGTGCACCACCTTCCAGAACCTAAATATCCCAAAGGTTCCCTGCTCAGATATATCTTCTTTAAATATTTTACTCCTATCCGTGGCAAGTATACGAAATATTGATTTTCAAACAATAATTCGACGCCGAGATAAAACTGATGTTATATCTACATGATTTTCTCTAACCATTATCGTTTACATCGACATAACTTCAACAAACTACTTTTAGAAAGTTTATATTTTTCTGTCTACTTAATTTTGATCGAGATGAACGTTTCCCACAAAAAAAAAAAAAAAAAAAAAAAAACAGTTACGTTACAGATTATTTTATATACAAAGGAAGTAGCGGTAGTCAAAGTTTAACTAGCAGTTGTACGCTGGTCATATTTGCTGAAGTCAAACTCTTCAAAATGAAGTAATTATCACAGATTATATTTCAGTTTCACTCATTTGTACATCACTATCAAATGGCTACACATATACCTACAGCTTTAGTATGACCACTTTTCTGGTGCCATTTGGACTTCCGGATAGTGGAAACTGAATTTTTTTGTTATTATTTTCGTTCTCCAACGTTAAGTCATATCGGGCGATGAATGAAATGATGTTCAAATGAGTACAGGGTACATGGAGCTTAGAGTTACCAGACATTCATCTTTCAGGATAAGGGAAACCTTCCAACATTAAGTTATATTGGACGATGACTGAAATGATGTTCAAATGAGTACAGAGTACATGGAGCTTAGAGTTACCAGACATTCATCTTTCAGGATAAGGGAAACCTTCCAACATTAAGTCATATTGGACAATGAATGAAATGATGTTCAAATGAGTACAGGGTACATAGAGCTTAGAGTTACCAGACATTCATCTTTCAGGATAAGGGAAACCTTCCAACATTAAGTCTTATTGGACGATGAATGAAATGATGTTCAAATGAGTACAGGGTACATGGAGCTTAGAGTTACCAGACATTCATCTTTCAGGTTAAGAGAAAATCCCGGGAAAGCCTTATCACCATGACAGAGATTCAAACTTAGGACCTCTTGAACGTGAGGCAGATACGCTACCATCTACGGTATCGAGGCGGGTTATGTAGAAACTGAATGACTCGGATCCACCTATACAAAGATGTCAAAGAGCTATTAGAACTTATGGTAGCCAATTCAACTTCTGGATCCCATCCTGAGGGGCGGGATGTCTGGGCCTCAACGAGCGATCGTATCCTCCGCGCTTGTGAAATCTGGGGCATGGCCGCAGACAGCTGGCTTTCAGGGTGACAACGGGCACAGAATAGAGGACGCAGGTTCATCTACTCTATTTGTCAGTCCTTCCCCGTGAGACTTCTTCACGAAGTCTCACCTCTTCCGTACGTGGAGGATGAAGTTAGGCGTCGGGCAACAAAATTCTAAGCCAATTTAACACAACATCAAATCACCCTGGTAAGGTCTCTAGAACATAATCACCCCACACGAAGCCGCTCCAGGTAACATCGTATACCCAACGTTACTTGCGAGCACCCGAGATAACACCGGAGCAAATCCAAACAGCAACTAAAGCTGTATTGCGTGTAATTCGTGATTGATCTCTAAATTATACCATCCTCCAATCAAACTGAGTATATTTAAACTACTCCGCCAGGGTGCAGTGGGTCTTGCAACCTGACACACCAGCACCGAGGGGCAATATGCTCCCTTTTTTGTCTATCTTATAACCTAAAAACAAAAATTCACACTACAAATACCTATTCAAAACAATTATTTCTGTGGTTAGTCCTTTCTAAGGGTGGGCAGGGAACAGGCTAAATTCAGGGAATCAAGAGTTACCGGTGAGATGCTTCAGGCTTTTCTGAAGCCTAATATTACTTCGTTCAAGTTAATTTGTTTAACGATTTTTGAGGTCATCACTCTAAACTAAACTAATTTAATCTTGTTTATTTTCTGTTAAAACTAATATAGAATATTTCTTGACTAACACCGAACCCAAAGCGATCGCGTGGTAAGTCTATAGCTGGACGAAACTGTAACCAGGTATAAGAATCAATCTAATCTTCAAGATTGCGATGGTTCTGTTACACATCAGCATTTAACAACTGTAATTTTTCAGAGATCGACTATGAATGTTCCATATCCGCATTTTGAGAGGCCGAAATGACTAAAGTGTGTTGAAACTGTTCTGGTCTGCTAACCGGACATGAAGTAGTTACCACATTCGATCATATCACCATCAAGAGAAATCTCTTGTCGAGAACGTGGAGGTCACAAGACAGAGGGCGTAAGACACGACAGAGGGCGTACACGTGTGTTGGTTGGCATTTTAGAAATGTGACAATACCTATGTTGCTAAAACCTTAGGCAAAAAGAGACTCCTCTCGATTGGGACGAAGCGATGCTTTATGTAATATTGCATTGTTTCTTTCTACTCAGTGACGTGACCAAAGTCACACAAATATTAATGTACATATCTCTGTCAATAATGTTGTTATAATAATATTTTTCTTTAATTGTTAGAATATTTGTTTACCAATGACAAAGATGAAAATCTGTAAAGAACCTATGTAAATAAGTTGAAATAAGATTATTACTTCTTGTGCTGTTTACTTAGGGTAAGCAAAGATAATGTGATTTCACCAGAAACGTAAGTTTGAGACACTCTGAATTAAAGAAAAAGGGATTAAACACAGATCCATTAGTATTTGCAAACAGCATTGCTCAAATCGCTTATTCAGCATCCTCCAATGATGCCACATGAAGATTTTAAGAAATTCCATTTAACTACCTCTAACCCTCAAATTCCTTTAATAATGTCGTGACTGAGGGCCGACGCACACAAAGGGGCAGATAGTGCAACGCGTAGATAAAAGGCTTGCCGAAACAGATAAAGATACATAACTGGAAAATTCTAGTGACATCTTGATTGACAGAGAACATTCCACAACCGTCTGGAATCATGAACGGTCGTATAAAAGGAAGCCGCGGTTAGTTGAGTCAGAGTCGAGAATCGGAACTGTTATCGTGTGCCTGCAGCTGTGTTTTGAAAGTGGACTCTTTGTTTGTGATTAACGGCCCTGCAGACTGTATTGGTGTATGTTACGTGATTCTGCTACTGTAAGGATTGACCAAAGTGTATTTCTACGGAAATAAAGAACATTTTGAATTTCTGCAAATTGGAGGAACCCACAAAGTCACAATAATTAATTGAAGGCTTAAAGGAACCGAACTGGACAAAAGCCTGATGTCCGATTCCTTACCTTTATGTGGTGCAACTGTTAGAAAGGTTACCCTTTAATTGCTTCTATAATCTGAAGACTTAAAAGAACCAATCTAAACAAGATTATGTGATGAACTAAAGGGAAGGGCTGATTGGTCAGCTTGAGGAGTTATGGACCTGGACTGATATTTCTTCCTTTCCATATATCAGATCCCTTCTGTTAGCTTTTCTGCCCAATCATCCTTGAATCAAATTATTCTTTTCTTCGACCATGATTGTATTAGAGTATTCGAGTCCTAGGGGATCATTTCATTTTCTTTCCTGTTCATACTGTTGCGACGATGCGCGGCCAGCGCGCACAAAGAGACAGTGCAGCACGGAGATAAAAACTTACCGAAACAGATAACTGGAAGGTTCGTCTTCCTAGTGACATTTTGTTTGTTACAGAACATTCCAGAAATGTCTAGAACTATGGGTAGATGTATATAAGGAAGCCGCGACTCGTCATTAAAGAGTGGTAATCCGAACTGATATACCGTTAACTGATAACAGTGCAGAAGTGACGAGAGATTGTATTAGTGTATGTTACGTCATCTTGCTGCCAAGGGTGTACAAACACTGTGTTTCTACGGAAATAAAGAGCATTTTGAATTTCTGCAAATTGGTCTTTTAATTTTACGAACCCACAAAGTCACAATACCTTTCTCTACTTAGGGCAATGTAACCACCATTTATGGTGCCCAATTTTAAATGGTTATTAAAAAGCTAATTAAAAACAAAAATACTGGAATGCAAGAGAGCGAATGGCTTCATTGCCAACCACTTAACAACCAACCAACTTCTTACATGGAAAATTTTAAAAAATGTTGATTTTCTTATGAAAAGATCTAAATATTTTAATTAAAGTACCATATGTTTGAGATATCCTCATAATAAATGAAATGTTTATCTCGAATTTTCTGGGAATGTCGTTAGATAACTGGTAAATTGTAAGATATAAGATTTAAGTTATTGTCTACCCACCACAAGAAGGCAAGTGGAACCTGAAGATGGAGAGGGGCTTGAACTTTTTCTGCTCTGGTAGTGGATCGTTTTCTAAAAATGCTTCTTTTTGTTTAGGAAACCTCAAAATGTGTCTATCGGATAAAATATTTGTATCTAATTTTTTAGTGCAATACAAAACTTCCTACATTTTTTGTAGTCAGCTGTTGTGTATTTATTTATGGTTAGCCATTTTAATAACCCTTTTTCAGTGAGACTAAACAATAAATGCAAGAGCGTGAACTAATCAAGGCTTGAGTAATAGAGGTTTGTATGCAAATAGCACAGATTGAGGTTACAACAATGCAGAACTAAATATTTGAACTTCACCAAAGTTTATGTTTGGCACTTTCTTTTACTTTCATTTCCAAGAGTGTGTCTGGAAATGATGGAAGCCAAAGGGTGTCAAATGACAAGCAGTGTCATGGTCCTACATAAAGCTGGGGTCAAGGCCATTTGCCAACTTTCTCCAAATGGTAATGACCACACCTACAAACCAGAGCCAAGGCCGTGCATTTGTTTATTTTTTCAAATATGTCACTTGGCAAATACTGAATGAGTCAAGTTTTGGAGTTAGATAAATTGGAGAAATAACAAGAATATAAGTGGAAGAATTTACCATATCTTCAACTATAAGCAATAATACTTCAAAATATTTAGTTCAAATTAAACATGTCAGTGAATTATTGATGTCAAGGTTTATCACATGCGAGTCCGTTACAGCACTTGACAACATAACAAGATGGAAATTTACTATCATATATACAGCAACTAGAGAAGGTACCACATTCTAATAAAAAATCTGATACCAGTATTTCACTGGGATACATGTTTCAAAGTTCACTGAATTAAAACAAAAAAGTTTAAATAAAGATCTGCCTGTGTGCCAATCGGTGAACAGATAACACAGCAATCATACTTGATATTTAAGTAGAGCATCTTCTATCTTATACAAAATTCCTCACAAATGAACACAAAGTAACAAATTTAAGCAATGTGTGATTGGAGGAATTTAGTAACAGTAACGTCAAAATTAATCATAAAAACTATTTGTTGTCGGTCTATTGATACTCGTTACTTACTCTTTTATATTATCGAGGGACTCAAAAAAATAAAAATAAAAAATAAAAATGTAAGTGATGAGTGTCAATAACCCAACTTCAAATAGTTTTTATGATTAAAATTCAAGCTAATTGAAAAAATTATTTGTAGTCAATTTTTAACACTCCAGCACTTACACTTTTATTTTTTGAAGGACTAGTTTCAGAAGCTTTTGCTTCCATTTTCAACCTCGAAGGTCTGACAGTTAATTTGGACATTTTTACATTTTCCATTGTTATTCAACCATGTTGAAAGATTATGTTATGGAGGTTGGAAAACTCAGAATAACGTCATGAAGACAAATATCCTTAAATGTTTGTTACATATCCTTGTAATATGCAACACAATGCATTATGTATTGATTCAAATTATAGTACAGGAAAATAAAGATGCAGTAATTAAATATGCAATAGGCTGTGTATCTGCCATACCAAAAAAAGTGCAAAAAATGGAAATGAAAACAAAAAAGTACCTGGAAGATGTGAGCCCACCTTGGTAGCATGGATGGTAGTGTGTCTGCCTCACATTCAAGAGGTCCTGAGTTAAAATCTCGGTCAGGGTGAGATACATGGATAAGGTTTTTCCAGGTTTTTCCCTTATCCAGAAAGACGAATATCAGATTACTCTAAGCTCCATGGGCCCCACCCTCATTTGAGCATCACTTCACCCATTTTATTCATCATCCGATATGACTTAACATTGGAGGACATAAATAAAATAAATAAATAAATAAATGGAGAAGATGTGAGCACTTGAAAAGTCTGCAACTTGTCCACCTACTGTTTTAATGTTGACAAATGTTAACAAGGTACCCCATTTCGTTATTACTACTCATGTCCACAAGAAACTGTCAGCCCAACCATACAAGTGTAATCCACATGGTTATTTAACTGCAATTTCTGCACATACACTAACCTAAATTCAGACTAAATTTCAAAACAACAGAACCCAGTCACCCCTTTTGTAGGGACACCAATCTAGACACCCAGCAAGATTGTTCCCTTGTAACATGTGAAATTTGTAGTTCAAATCTCACCAAGATCATCCTTATATCTCACAAATACTTAGGCTTGGAACGTTTCCTTCCTGGATATCATTCATTGCATGTATCAACCTGTGGTGCCATATGTAGGAAGAGCAGGTGTTCAGCACTACTCAAAAATAAAATAAAGCTAATCTCAGATTAAATTTTAAAACCATAGTATCCTGGCATTTTACTGCATGTTTTTATCTCAAATATTGGAGTTCTTTGCTATTGAAGTGCATGAATGAGGGGTACAAAGCTTCTGGGGAGGTGCAAAAACTAATCAGATGTGACGGATAAAGCAGTCTGTTAAATATGTATGTTTGGAGGAATTTAGTAACAGTGACGTCAAAATTACATAAAAAGTAATAGCTACAACCCAATTATACATAAGCATGCAATAATAAACAGCCTTACACACAGACTAGTCAATAAACCCATGGATAAAGAAGAATACTCAAAGAACAAAAACCCATACTTCACATAGCAGAAGAAAAAGGATACAACAAAAGTTTTGTGTTTAAGAAAATTAGAAAAGCTAAACTAAAGAAAACCTTAAGGAAGCAACCACATTTACAAAAGAAAAAGAAAGCAACATCATATTCAGTTCATTCACATATCACCCAAAAACATTTAATAAATTTAAAAAGATCTTTAAGGAACAAAATATAATCTTGGCACCCACTAATGGACATTCAGTTTTAAAATTCCTAAATTCAAAAACTAAAGATGAAATCCCATCAGTTAACAGATCCGGAATATACCAAATAAGTTGTAAAAATTGTGAAAAATGCTACATAGGTCAAACTAAAAGAAATCTAAAAACCAGAGTCAAAGAGCACTTTAGAAACATCAGATTGAAGCAAGAAGATAAGTCGGCAGTAGCATTTCATTTTTGGAATGAAAATCATGACATTGATCCAAATCCAAGATTATTAAAAGGAGTGATAAACCAAAATAAACTGACAAATGGGAGAACATAATCATATGGAGAAATAAGGATTGCGTAATGAACTTTGAAATCCCACCGGTAGATAATTTGACAAAGAAGTTCATAGTTCCACCACCAGTGAGAGGAGAGCAGACAACAACAGATGCCAGTTGGAGAGAGGTAGAACATGGAGACAATGGTCTTTAAAACTATTCCCTCAATAATATAAAAAAAGTAAGTGATGAGTGTCAATAAACCAACTACAAATATATGACTCATCTATAATTTAATAATTATTATGCTTCACTGTGGTGTTCCAATACAGTTAAATTTCGACTGCAAATAGTTTTTACAATTCAGTCTCTTAAAGTAATGATCTGAAGTGGAATATACAACTAATTGCTGGGGCAAGACGAGATAAAATATGTTAAAATAAACACATTTCTGGGTTTGTTACTAGATGAGAACTTAAGTTGGGAAATGCATATTGATAGCCTCACTAAGAGACTTAGTAAAATGTGCTTCTTAGTAAGGTCAATAAAATTGATGTCAAGTAAACATATTCTTAGAGTGGTATATTTAGCATACATTCATAGTGTATTAACATATGGGATAATCTTCTGGGAAAATTAAAAAACTAGCATTACGGTTTTTAGGGTGCAAAAGAAAGTAATAAGGATTATGGCTAATGTCACAAATAAAACTAGTTGCAAACCATACTTTAGAACATTTAAAATTTTGCCTTTGTCATGTATGTATATATGTGAAACACTTAACTACATGAAAGAAATCCTAAATTCATTCAAAACAAATGCAGAAGTTCATGCACATAATACTAGAGCAAAGAACAATTTATTTATCAATTCCCATAGAACCAAATTGTATGAAAGTACCTTCAGATATGCTGGTCTACAGTTATTCAATAAACTACCATAGAGTATAAAGAATGTTGAGTTCAAACCAAAATTCAAAAAGGCTCTATTTAATTTCTTAATGCAAGAACCTTTTATAGTGTAGAGGATTTCTTAAATCATGAAATATAGTAAACTCCATATTTGTGAACAATTACTTTTATATAGCATTTCTCTACGGTCTTTAAATATTTTGTTTTTATTTCCTTTTCTACTTTATACTTTTGTTGGATCCTGTATCTGTTACAGTTTTTAATTTTATGTAACTTTTTATTATTTGTCTTTGTATCTTGAACTAACGTATCCTATAACATAAGTATTATGTTCCAAAGGATGAAATGAATACAAGACAATACATAAAACTGTTTCAGTATCACAGATTAGTAGCTATTTATAACTGATAAGACAGCTTTAATAATCCATTGTTTACTTGGCTGCTATACCATCATAAACTTAGTGTACGATCAAATTATACTCAATTTTTCACATATGTTTTATGGATCACTGTTGGAAATGAGTCCTGCAACAGGTATAGTTGCTAGGGAATTGTTCTTTTGAGCCCTGTCACCGACAGAGCGTGGGTTCGATCCCACTCTGAGGGTGCGGATATTAAGATCCAGGTATAGGACCAGTGCCCACTCAGCATTGTTAGGAAATTGAGGAGCTATGCTAGGTAGCGAACCCTGGTTTAAAAAGTAAACTTTCTGGCTAGGGTGCCAAGATGCTAACCCATCTCTCCCCTGTATCGGTTGGATGAATGTCCACATCTGCCTTGCATATGTGGGCGTGAGGCCGGCAGTTGGGTTGGCAGGCTCTGGCCCACAGTTACACAATGGATTTTTTTTTCCCCTTGCTATTGAAAATGTGGCAGTTTCATAATAAATAATTTTCATTTACTCTCAGAAATAATCAATGTTTATATGTTTGGCACTAATGAATTGCTAACATCCCTAGAGGTCAAGCTAAATAAATAAATTATAGTGGTACAAACATTTTAGTAGTAGGAATTAATAGTTAGATAAAGAGCCTTCAAATCTCAATGCATTTTAACTTTCTGTAAATCATATGTGTTTAAAAGTGTTTTCCCACAGTACACCTCTCTATAACTACAAGATATTGAAGTATCTATTACTTTACTGTAACAACTTTCTGGAGCTTGAAGTTATATGAATTGATTTTTACTCACCAGTGGGGACCCAACAACAGCCAAAGAAGCCAGAGGAAAAGGAATTCACATGTCCAGAGGGAGCTGGCAGTGGTAACTTCGCAGATCCAGCTACATGCCGGAGATTTTACCAGGTCAGAATTACATATCCCACTAATCTTGCATAACCAACACACCTTTTTATCATAAGGAAAAATTTTGCATTAATAAATGATTTACTTTTATATCTAACAGTCTTTTGTTGTGTTTATGGTCCAAATACACTGTTTTAATATCTCTATGTATTTGTTTATTCATGGCCTACTGTACTCACTACAAATAAAATTGTATGAAGGCTATCAGGAACATGCATCTCATGTATTCATTACAGTTTGTAAAACTAAAAGATATAAATTACAAACTCCTTAGGATATGTGTTAATTTCAGTATAATGCAATCTTATGCTATGAAGGTTTCACTTCTATAGGTAGGTATAACATGATAATTTCATTAATATGAATATGAAAAACATATTATTTTATTTTTAACATACGAGGTGTATCTTTTATTTTCATATTCCTGTCTTTAATTTTTAATGTATATATGTGCAGGACCTAAAGAATTTAATGATAAAGAATATTTATATACCAAAAATTAACTTGGCTCAGGAGTAGTAAAACCAGAAGACCCCTAACCTGTACAAAAATTTAGAGAAGATAATTTTGGACTCCCTTCAACCCAAAACAAATGAAAAGTTGGGCTTCTATGTCCTCTATATTTTGGGAAAATTGTGCATTAGACACTTTTGGTAATGTAGATCAAAGTAAGAGAAAGAAATCCAAAACCCATTTTTTGTTAGTTTGCATCATAATCTTAACAAGCCTCTAATAATTCTGTATAACGCTTGTAGTGCTTAAATTGCACTGGATACTGAATTAAATTACATTAAATTTGTAATAAAATATTTAAACAAAAACTATTTAAAAATGTACATACACAAAGTTTCCAAACATTGTAGAAATGACTCAACTGCAATTTAGGTTAATTGGTGGAAATTAATCATTGCTTCACTCTAGCTGTATATAGGCTAAGGTTTTAGATAAACTCAACATGAAAAATTCAATGCCATGGCCGGGATTTGAACCACGGATCTCCAGGTTTCTATCCAGTCGCTCTTACCCATTGAGCTACCATGACCCACATGCCGTCATGACATTAAATTCTCCAATTGACTCATTGGCCATGGTCAATGTAAGGACAACGTGCCGTTGATCATGGTAGCTCAATGGGTAAGAGCGACTGGATGGAAACCAGGAGATCTGTGGTTCAAATCCCGGCCATGGCATTGAATTTTTCATGTTGACTCTATCTAAAATCTTGGCCTATATACGGCTAGTGTGAGGAAATGATTAATTTCCACCAATTAACTTAAATAATAAGAGTTAAATGATGAAGCCTGGGACTCAAGTACTATGTACTTAGTACTTAGATAAGTCGCCACAAACGGTGTATCTTGAATGCCAGAGCCCCTAGTGGTTTACTGGGGAAATATACGAGTCAATTGGAGAATTTAATGTCAGGACGGCACATTGGCCATGGTAGCTCAATGGATAAGAACGACTGGACGGGAACCAGGAGATCCTTGGTTCAAATCTCGGCCATGGCATTGAATTTTTCATGTTGACTCTATCTATTTGACTCAACTACAATTTTGTCTTTGTGAAAAACATGACACTTTAATGAATATGCATAACTGTGTGCAAGTAACAAGCGAAATTTTCTATTAATTTATTAATAATCTTTTTCTCTTGAACTTCTGTCATTTTAAAATGTTCATGAGCCAATTTTCATTCAGTTTCTCTCAAATTTTGTGTGTATGTTCTTTGAAGGAAAATGGAGATATAATTTTGATTTATTGTTTTAATGTGTAATTGATTTTTATGCTGTTTTATATGAAAAGTTTGAACATTACAACAAAATTAACCTTTGAATGTAAAAAGCCAAATTTGAGAAATCATTCAGTTAAAAATGATCATCGCATCTCACATAACATTTGATTTTCATTTTTAGAAATATTTTCTTTGAAAGTTGGGTACATAGAGCCACAACAATGTACCTGTCAGTATAATAATGTTAAAACAACTGTGATGATTACAATTTTAGCTAAATTGAGGAAATTAACAATTGTTATGGTAAATTTTCCAAATGTGTAGGATTAAAGAATGTTCTGTCCTTTATTTTATTTTTTGAATGTGGCATTAAAAAACAAACAACTACTATTGTTTTAAAAAGTTCTAATTTTTATCTTAACAAATTGATATTTTACTAAATCCTTTCATGGAAGTGTTGAAAACAGTGTTGTTGTATAAATTAAATTAATTAGGAGTCGATTAATGACACAAAACAACACTTACTTTTAAATTTTCCCGGAACCAGTTTCTGAGGCCTTCCCTCTATCTTCAGCCGGACATCGACTTGTTCTCATTGGTGTAGCTGGCAATATTTTGTCATCGGTCTCCTCTGGTGGTGGTTCGAGGAACTTGCTGAACAAATCTTTCTGGGGGATATCGAAATTGAATACTTTGTTCCTATTTTTTGAAATAAAGATTTGTTCCCATGTGGACAGTTCTTCTTTTCCTGTTGTATGTTTTAGTAATTTTGGTTCTGGATTTATGTTGTGGTTTTTTTCCCAAAAATGCGTGGCAACTGCTGATTTTTCTAATTATTTGTATTTTATGTTCCTAAAGTGTTCCTTTGCTCTTGTTTCTAAATTTCTTTTGGTTTTTCCAATATAAATTTGACTACAGTCACAGCATTCAATTTGATATATACCAGATTTTTTGTTAGATGGAATGGCATCTTTGATGTTTGAGCAAATTAGGTTTTTTAAGAAGAAATGGTTGACTGGTGCTAGTTGAATGTTTTGTTTTTTGAAGACTTTTTTGAATTTATCAAAGGCCCATGGAAAAACCAAAAGAAATTTAGAAACAAGAGCAAAGGAACACTTTAGGAACATAAAATACAAATAATTAGAAAAATCAGCAGTTGCCACGCATTTTTGGGAAAAAAACCACAACATAAATCCAGAACCAAAATTACTAAAACATACAACAGGAAAAGAAGAACTGTCCACATGGGAACAAATCTTTATTTCAAAAAATAGGAACAAAGTATTCAATTTCGATATCCCCCAGAAAGATTTGTTCAGCAAGTTCCTCGAACCGCCACCAGAGGAGACCGATGACAAAATATTGCCAGCTACACCAATGAGAACAAGTCGATGTCCGGCTGAAGATAGAGGAAAGGCCTCAGAAACCGGTTCCGGGAAAATTTAAAAGTATGTGTTGTTTTGTGTCATTAATCGACTCCTAATTAATTTAAGTTGATATTTTACTGTTTATCAAAAATGGCTTCCCTATTGAGTGGCATATCTTACACCTCTAAGGTATGACATACATTTTAACCCTTAATATGCCACAAAATTTGTAAAACATTGCACATTTAAAGATTTGGTTTTAGAATATCACTTTCTGCATAGTATCTGCCACAGTTAGATTCTGTTTTATCACAGTTTATTTGTGTACTTTATAATACTATTAATGATAGGAACTGCAGTATTGCCAGGCCTGTGCTGCCTGTTATTTATCAAAATGAAGGCAGAATCCTAAAGCAAGCAGTTACCAGAAACTTCTGAAATCATTAAGAGCAGATTAGCCATGAGAGAGTTTAAACATTTTCTATAATTTCAATAATTCATAATTTAAAAAATGTATTGTATTTTTCAGTGTGTTGATGGTTATCCTTACCTGAATCGTTGTCCTTCTGGGCTATATTTTGATGATATCAACAAACTGTGTACATTCAAGAATGAAGCAAGGTGTGGTCCCATTGTAACCAGTAAGTTTTATTACTTTGTGTAATATTTTTGAGTGAGTGTGTTGTTTAAGGGCCCGTCGACAACAAGGTCATTTGGGCCGTAATATTTTTGTGTTGTCTTTGGCCAGCAGTTGATTTAACCTAGATTTACAAATACATGTAAGAGAGACATGTCCTGAAAGTGTCATGCATGACCAATGAGCACCAATGCACAACTGTCCAGTCATCCTATCACATTATAGCTTAAGAGTTTTTTGGGAACATTGGTGTAAATTAATTACATTGCTAATTACTAACATTACTAACAATGCTTACTATAGATTATGGCTTCACGGATGATGAAATAGTAAAATTCAAGCTTTTGGCCATTGCAGACTCAGGGCCTTTCAGGAACTGATGTCGACCAATCATACATCCTTGGTGTTGACAGGTTATTCACAGCCCAAAGGCTTTTTGCTGCAGATACACCCAATTTTGTTGGGTTTTACCATATGTAGGGATTTTCTTTTAGGATGTTGCAGGATGGTAATGTGGATTTGTGTTAGAAGTGGGTAATGAGGTAGCTGTTATACTCCTCTAAATTTTGTGCAGGATGCAAAACCTAATACATCCTGGTGTTTATAAAATTGAAAAATTTGGTTGTGGGATAATTTTTGAAGCCAAACAGCTCTGGGTAAATTATGAGAAGCTCAGTTTTTGCTGCTGTATGGATTAACTCTGGTGTTACCTCGGATGCCTGCAAGCCATGTGTGGTACCTGGAATAGCCTAAAACAGCACTTAGTGGGGTCATCATCTCCACAGACTGAACCAGGACACTTCTATGATGTGGTAATTTGGCACAAAATTTCGTAGCCCGATGCCTAATTTTGTCTTTCATGCATGGAAGAGACAAGGTTTTGTGAAATAACCTCACAAGAAAGGAGTGTCTTACAGAATAGATGGACCAGAGACTGAAGCCATAGTATCCAGCTATCTGCAGCCATGCCCCAGATCTCACAGGCATATAGCATCATACCCTAGACAATAAGTGAGTGGACGCAGTCATAGTTTGGTGTGGGGAGCCTGCGTTACTCTAGCTATTGAGCCAGTTCCTGATTAAGGCTGTGGAGTCTGAAAGCTTGAATTTCATCAATTTGACATGGTCGATCACCAGAGAAGCCATCATCAATAACACTGGCCGTGAAAGTTTCTAGTCTTACATGTTTATTATTGTATGAATCAAACTATCACATTTATGAATTAATCACTTACTTTTAACTGCTAAGGACATATTTACAATAATATCAGGTGCAGAGGTTAAAGCTTGGCTTCAGGAACAAATGAACTATAATTTAAATTCTGCTAAAACTGTCCTCTCTGACTGAGCTTTTTTCCAGGTTTTCCTTTATCCTCTTAAACTTAATGTTTGCTTTCCAAATATCCTTTCCCAGTAATAATTTAATTTTATATATCTATCATTTGTGTTGATCACTTGTAGTATAATATGAAGAATAAGCATTAAACACTATTAAAAATCTAATAAGTTACATCCACACCAGTTTTTCCAGCACAACTATGAAGTTTGTTTGTTTGTGTGTGTGTGTGTGTGTGTGTGTGTGTGTGTGTGTGTGTGTGTGTGTGTGTGTGTGTGTGTGTGCGTGCGTGCGTGCGTGCATATGTGTGTGTGTGTGTGTGTGTGTGTGTGTGTGTGTGTGTGTGTGTGTGTGTGTGTGTGTGTGTGTGTGTGTGTGTGTGTGTGTGTGTGTGTGTGTGTGGTGGGTCCTTCCTGAAGTACTACCCACTCCTAATTTGCATTCCTATTTTAATTTAATATTTTTAAAGTGCTTCTTGAATCTATTTATTAAATTTATATCTGTTTTCCCGATGTAAAATTTATCACATCCAAGCAACTTTGCCCACCTCGGTAGCATAGATGGTAGCGTGTCAGCCTCACGTTCAAGAAGTCCAGAGTTCGACACTCAGTCAGGATGAGTTATTTGGATAAGGTTTTACTGGGGTTTTCCCTTATCCTGAAAGATGAATGTCTTTCTATGCTCTATGTATCCTGGGCTCATTTGAGCATCATTTCACCCATTCCATTCATTGTCCAATATGACTTAACATTGGAGGACGTAAATTACAACAACAACAACAACAAAAGTGCCTGCCTCAGTAGTGAGTCTGCCTCAGTAGTGAGTCTGCCTCAGTAGTGAGTCTGCCTCACGTTCAAGAGGTTCTGAGTTCGAATCTCGGTCAGAGTGAATTACCTGGGTAAGGCTTTTTCCGGAGTTTTCCCATATCCTGAAAGACGAATGTCGGGTAACTCTAATCTCTAAGGGCCTGGGACTCATTTGATTATCATTTCACCCATTCCATTCATCGCCCGATATGACACACACTCACTCACGCACCCAAGCACACACGTGCACACGCACACACACACACACACACACACACACACACACACACACACACACACACACACACACACACACACACACACACACAAAAAGCAACTTATCTGATATGCTCCCAATCTGTATTCTGATGTAATTTCATGTTTTAATTTTGAGTTTAGAAAATTTTTAATAGGATGATGTTTTTGTATCTTGAAAAGTTTTCTCAAATTTGTTAAATATTTAATTGTGGTGGGTAGCTAAGCTTCTTGAACACCATCATTTGCTTTTAGTGATGTTATTAAGCTCCTTAGTTGTTTGTCAAAACTGTTCAACTAAGTTTATGTTATTTAGCTCAGAAATGGATTTTCTTTTTTCATTGGAAATTCAACCAATTTGTGTGCACAACTATTTATTACTGCATGTTTATGGGATAAAAGGTGTGGCAGTTTAAACTCAATCAATACTCATTATGCACATATATACTTTAGAATTGCATAAATTTACTATTACCAATTCAAGTGCATATTAGTGCTTTATATAACTGTAAAACTTAAGTATCTTTCTTTGATGTACGATACAATAATGGATTTATAATTATTAATATCAGGGGTGAAGCGTGGTATGATGTTTACAGAAGCACTACCTGTTTACAGGCAATAAGTTTTGATCCCAAGTCCATGAGCTGCAGATATACAGGAGCTGCTTCCCTAAATGTCATGCCATGCTTTGCCACTGATTAATATCGGTATTTTCATTTTACATAGTTAAATATATTTCATAAGTAAGCAATTGCTTCTGTTTCTCTTTGTTTTACAGCTCCAGCTCCCAGTACAGAGCCTCCAGTAGATCTGGCTAAGAAATGTGACCCAAGTGCATGTGTATTACCCTACTGCTTCTGTTCACGAGATGGTACCAGGATACCTGGAGATCTTGACCCTGAGGATGTAAGTTCATTTCTTTAATCACTATTGTATTATTTAACTACTATTGTATTATTTAATTACTACTGTATTATTCATAATTGTATTACTCATAAGAAATGTATTATTCTTATGGGTACAAATTTGACGAAGCCATGAATATTGTATATTCCTAAGGTGAATAAAACTATCTATCTATCAATCATTTGATGTTATTGATTTGCTGATATAAAAGGAGGATACATTTATTAAAAAGTAATTTTAAAGATCATAATAACAATTTGTAAATGCACACATGCTGCTGCATCATATTGTTTAGGTTTAATTAAATTGTTTATAGAAAAGTGCAGTATTAATCAACTGGAAGCACACTTTTGAAAGCACACCTCGGTAGCGTAGATGGTAGCGTGTCTGCCTCACATTCAAGAGGTTCCGAGTTCGAATCTCGGTTAGGGTGAGTTATCTGGATAAGGCTTTTTCTGGGGTTTTCCCTTATCCTGAAATACGAATGTTGGGTAACTCTAAGCTCCATGGACCCGGACTCATTTGAGCAGCATTTCACCCATTTCATTCATTGTCCGATATGACTTAACGTTGGAGGATGTAAATTAAAAAAAAGCACACAAACTTTTGAAAAAAATTAAATTAAGATGTCAATTGGAGAATTTAATGTCACTATAACTCAGTGGTTTGAGCAACCAGACAGGATTTAAAAGATCCATAGTTCAAAGCCCAGCTATGTCCTTGAATTTTTATTTCCAATTCAAAATTTCCAACCAAGTTTGGTGCTTAATTGACTTTTCATTTTTTAAGTTATGTTGTTCACATACAAGCATGCGCATAAACACATGACAATTTTTCTAAAATGCTTTTCTTTTTAGTTCATGGACCACAAAAAACTATTTTTGGTTAAATCTCAATGCTGAATTTTTGGGTGGAGTTCAACATTTCTCTTGCTTACTATACACAATAGAGAATGTAATAAGCTTATATAAATACTCACACTTGTACTATTTGCACATTCATACAGAATTTATACAAAAATTGATTCATCTATAAATTTCTAGAAATTATTTCAAATTAAGCAGTAAGTAAGTCGCACAAGAGCCGTAGATGCAAACGGAGATTTGCGAAACATGTCCTCAAAATAGGTACGAAAGTGAAGCAGATGTGTAAAAAATACGATTCATCTAAAATTTAATAATTTTTCGCTTCACTGTGGTGTTCCAATACAGTTAAATCTCGATATATAAGCAGTAAGTGCTTAATTACATATGTGCTGTACAGCATTCATATTTCATAAATTATTATAAATAATAGTGGCTAAAACTTCACTTGTTTTTGATAGTGATACATAAAAAGCTAAATAAATTATATGTGCTGTATTGTCAATAGCTTCAGTTTTGCAATTTTATTTGGCATTCATAAGTCTATCATGGTATAACAAATTCTACACTGGTAGGAAAAATGAATAATTGCAAACCTTCAAGCATTGTTCTTGGGAGAATTACCATCCAACATAAAATATTTTAAAAAATACTAATACTATAAAAATTATTTGATACGACATATTTTAAGGAGCTCTACATTTTCCTGGAACGTGCTTTTGTCTAATTTCCAACTTCTACACCATAATAAAAAGTACAATCAGTATTCAAAGAACATCAGAGGCTATTCATAAAAAAATTAATGCATAGTTTTAATTTATCACATTGGTATCTTAAATTTGCTGCATTAATTAAAACTTTTCGAGCCAGTTTTGAGAAAATAAAAAAACAACAAGCATTTTTTGAGTAAAGAGTAGTTTGTGATTAGGAGATTCTTCTTGAAAATATTGTAACTTTGTGGGTTCGTAAAATTTAATGTTTAGTTTGCATAAATTCAAACTGCTCTTTATTTCCGTAGAAAGACAATTTTTACAGCCCTTTGCAGCAGTCAGAGACTGCCAACACAGTCTCTCGTGGCTTCCCCACATGTAAACAAACAAAAGAATTCACTTTCAAATCACTACATGATTATCAGTTCTCAACTCGCAACTGCGGTACAGTTCAAATGTCCACACAACTCACATACAGCACAAAAATTGACCATTGACACACTCCTAGCTGCTCAGCTCCAACTGACTGACGACTCTTTGGCTCGCAGCTGCAGCTGCAACTGCAACTTCATTCACTCACTAGCAGCTCCGCTGCACCACACTGAGCTATCCATCTAGTCGCGATGCTTTTATAACCGAACCATCGTTTCTTGAAAGTTACCGAACTAACACAATCTCTCGTGATGGCAGGCAAAGGAGAGGGAACTGTCCAGACATCTCTCCAGCTCTTTCTCTCTTGGCAAGTAACAAGCACTCTTCCACTCCGTGGGCCTGGCTTGGGCGCTATCTGTCTCTTTCACTCCCCCCACTGGCTTGTCGCTACTCCGTCGATCGAGTGACAATATTTTTGCCTGACAGTATTTCATAAAATTAGAAATGTGGTATTTATCCAACTTTTTGTTTTTGATTTATGCTATTCTCAGCTAGAAAGTCAAGCAAACAGGCACACACACACACCTAGCTTTTTTCTATAAGTGTTTTCTTCTTTTTTTTGGAGGCAGAGCTGAAGGTGAGCCTTAAAACATATATTTAGTAATTATTTATTAATGTTAATATCCATATATTTCAGACACCACAGATAATAATGTTGACTTTTGATGGTGCAGTCAATCTCAACAACTTTGACCATTATCAACGTGTATTCACCCCAGATCGCAAGAACCCTAATGGATGCCCCATTCGTGGCACATTCTTTGTCTCACATGAATACAGCAATTATAATATGATCCAACAATTGTCACATGATGGCCATGAAATTGCTACAGAAACCATTTCGTAAGTATATTTCACTTTTCACCTGATTACATTAATACTAGTTCTAAGATACTATTAATATCAGTGGCATATATTATGGGCTATCAAGGCTATCACCAAAGCCCATATCTAAAGTAAACTAGAAATTAATAAGCAATTTTAATAATTGCAATACCATCCAGTTTCCCCCATAAATAATTAGTTTGTAGGGTGGAATATCTCTCGTTGCCTATCACTGAACAGAGGGACAAGCAGAGCTTCGGTAGCTACTGTTGCAGCCTTCCTTATGGTAAGGGGCAGTGAGGGACATGGGGGAGGAATGCAGGATACAACACGTCAAGGCTTCGGAACCTTATATTACTAGACTCATACAAGATTCTCCAAAATGTACCGTACGGACACGACTGGCTTTGGAATTCTGCATAGCATGAAGAGTTAAAGGCAAGAAAGAGCATGTTTTCAATCACTGTGTGATTGTTATGGTCCTCAACAGCCGTATTAGTATTGTTTATTTTATACTGTACAGTGTACCAAGACAGTTGCTAGCGCTAATTCTTTGAAATGGGTGAAGAATGTGTAATTAAACAATTAGAACAGAAACCGTTATCGCAGTTTAAATACGAGGATAAATTAGTGATAAAACTGGGAGGGCCTACTCCAAATTTTCCGCAATTCCAGCGTGAACAGAAAGAAAAAATAAGAACCCTTATAAAATGCATTTTAATATAGGTAATTATGATAAGTATGAGTGGCTGTCTGGTTAATTTGAACTACATAAACTTTATTGCTGGCCATGCTTGTTGTTTGCGACTGAGGAAACACCCTGGAATACTACTGGTTTCGCAAATTTAGCTTATTTAATCACAGCTTTGGATAAACATAAAAGATCAACAACTTCGTTTAGAGGCCACGAGGAAAGTGAGGAGTCATTAAATAAAGGCAATGATATAGAATTGCTACAAGTTCTGACTAATTATGATGCGGCCATGTTTTCTTATAGTTTCACTATGCAGTTTACCCATAAAGAAAGATGAGTGGAATTCATGTATATATAAACAGGTATGGTGAAATTGCTAGTTTTACTTTATTAATTGTTTTAACAGCTTGTTTCAAGAACAATTAATTTAAATGCACTGCTTGTGAAGTTAACATTTAATGAACAATCCCTTATTGTCCAGATCTGGTAGGCCTAGTGATAGCCCAAGTCACAATCCTAGCATATGCCACTGATTAATATTATTTCTGAAGTAATTAATGAAAATTAATTGATCTAATAGTAAACTAAACTATGAGGCCTGGGATTTAAATTGCATTGAAAATTGCCATTAAGGTATGTTATCTCATATTTATATGTGATCTCCTAGTGGTTTGCCGAAAAAATGTGAGCCAATTGGAGAATTAAATGTAGTACTAGAACATTGCCATGGTAGCTCAATTGTTAAGAGAAACTGAACAATTACTTAAGTTTTCATTGCGAGGATCATTGTTTGCCGATTATTTATTAAAATCTTATTTTTAATGTACATTCAAGGTTATCCATATACCATTTTGTGTAGCAACAAATAAATAACTCAATTCATCTACCAATTTAAATATTTCTGTGTTCAAAGCAGATTTATCACATAACTGATAGCTTAAAAGAACAATCATTCATGTATGAAATGCAAGTAATATCAGGAGTTCAAAACACAAAGTTTCTAGGCATCCATATTGATGCTAATCTTTCATTTCAGAATCATGTCCTGATGACTTACTCCAAACTCAACAAAACTATATTCCTGCTGCACAAGCTTACCAACATGTTACCATTTCAAATGGTTCGTTCAGTATACTTTGCATTGTTTCATTCCCATTTACAATATGGAGCGATGATATGGGGAACTTTGCCTAAAACTTCTTTCATGCAGATCTTCTTACTCCAAAAAAGAGCTGTAAGAGCTATGGCCAAAGTTAGCAGATTGTAGTCTTGCAGGCCATACTTTAAGCAACTTAAAATACTTCCTTTATTTTGTATATATGTATTCTTCACTGTTTTGTATGTTAAAACATTAAGTGAATCCTCTCAACTAAACAAACTCTCAACTCGCAGACAAAATGACTTTCTCCAGAGTTTATACAGGGGTACCTTTGGTAATAAAAGTATAATTAATGCAGGTTCTAAATATTTTAATGCACTACCAACAGATCTAAAGGGATTAACTGATATAAAACTGTTTAAGAAAGGACTCAAGAAATATCTACTAACACACTGCTTTTACAATTCACAGGAATTTTTAAACAACAGTACTAGTTAGTCTAAACACATTAATGAAGATGTAGTTATGCTACACATTTAAAGTGCCATTTTTGTTCTGAAATGGTTATAGCTTGCATAAATTTAGAAGTATCCTACTTTTGTAGTTTTCTTCTTTGTTAACTGGTTGTTTTGTTATCATTGATGCACAACAATTATTTGTATTCAATAATATGTTCTGTATAACTTACACCTGGTTTTGTGTACATCATTTTAAATTATTATTCTTACTATCATTATTTTATCATAATTATTAATTACCATTTATTAATATTGATGTGTCTAGTACCACTAATGGCATCATTGTAATTATTTGTACCTTATCCATTATAATTGCTTCTGACGTAATCTTCAGTAACACCAACTGTGTATATTGTATGATCAAAATAAACTAATACTAATACTAACATAATGCACAAATACATACACAATCATTAAATTTCTTTATCCTTTTCTTTTAAGCAAAAATAAAAAAAATTATTTTATTTCGTTTATAAATAATTGCTTCAAGCTCTTGATATTGCAGTGTTCTGCTGTAGTTTTCCAACTCTTTGCAAAACTTGCTCCTCAGTAGCTTCTGTTCTCCTTAACACTCTTGGCTTTTGTCTTTTGGTTATACTTTATTTACATTTTATATAATTTACAATATTTCA
Source organism: Mantis religiosa (assembly GCA_030765055.1). Classification (NCBI taxonomy): domain Eukaryota; kingdom Metazoa; phylum Arthropoda; class Insecta; order Mantodea; family Mantidae; genus Mantis; species Mantis religiosa. The sequence goes on from CM060954.1 coordinate 156,842,720, forward strand.
TAATATTTCTATTGCCTACCTTACCCTAAGTACAAATTTTAGTCTAGCTGTTCATTATCCCGTTGGCCTCCTGGTTGCCTGGCCTTTGGCTCACCTCAGGGGCCCTCTCTCTACTTCATCCTTACTCTCTCCCTTCCTTTCCTATTCTCTACTGCTCCTCTTTTCTTTTCTCCTACTTCATTTCTCTTTCATCTTTTTAAAAAATTCCGCCTGTGTTCTTATTCTTCTTTTCCCCGTTTCCTGTAAGCATTCTCATGGCTATTCTTTTTTTGTTCATTTTATCCCTTTTACCTACCATGCCTTATCTCTCTACTTTGCTATTACCCTACACTCTATCATGCTCTCTTCTCCCCAACAAAGCTGACACACCCCTTTTATCTCCCTCCTTAGCCCCTTCAGAAACAGTGTTCCTGTCCTCATGCATGCCAGCCCTTCTCTTTCCCCCTATTGCAATGATCCATGTATTCCTCTCTTATTATTCTATAGAATCTCAATGATTTTTTACATTCTAAGCTCTCTGTATCTCTTGTCTTCCTAAGTCCTCTATCCTATTTCTCACCATCTTCTAAAAACCTTCTCCATTTCTCTCTCAGTTCTCCCAAATACACTTGGTTAATAGCCCTACACTTTTTGAAATGTTTTCAAAATAATTATAATTAACATTAATAAAGAAAAACACTAAATATACTATTACAAAAATTATGAAAGTAATTAATGTCATATAAATCGTGTAATCACAATCAGAATAAACTGGTATATCTGTACTGCAGCTCTCCTGATGTATTTTCATGGACAGGATGATAAATTATATTGGAATTCCTATTATTTCTGCTGAAGCACTGAAAATAACACACAATGTTCCAATGTTGATGATTTGTTTCAATTAAACTGGTAAAATGGCAGGTGACAGATTACAAATTTAACAAAATATTTTCTATTCTGGAAAGTTTCAAAAGGTTCTACAACATCCAAAAAGTTCTATAATAATCTCAAGAGTATAATGTTCTATTTAACTTCAGAAAGTCTTAAAAAATTGTATAACGTTCCAGAATATTTTGTAACATTTTTTATAAACTCTTGAAAGCTTTGTTAAAGTATAAAGTAGGCTGTAGAAAAGTTTGAAAGCTTATTAATTTAACAATTATACTTTAAATTGCCTTCTAATGCTTGATTTGAAATTCTATTTCCTTTTCATATCTTCATCCTAAGGATTTTTATTTCGGTTATATTCGTATTTAGACAGATGGAATAATAAATACATGTACATATCAGAAACATATGTAATTATGCTGATATTTACATATAGACTTCTATTTATCAACCCTTAATAATGAGAATATATAGAATTGAAAGAACGTGTATTTTAAAATAATTATATTTTTGCATATTTTCAGATTACAGCAGGGACTCCAGGATAAAGGCTATGAAGAATGGGTTGGTGAAATGATCGGCATGAGAGAGATTCTTCGCCATTTTGCTAACGTATCCAAGAATGAAGTTGTTGGTATGAGAGCACCTTATCTTAAACCTGGAAGAAATACACAATATGAGGTAATCCTTCATTTAGTCCTTTATAGATAGGTTGTTCTTTTTAGTAGAGGGAAGTGTACTGTAGTGATGTTGTGCAAAGGAGCCAGTACAGTTTGTTATATGAAAGAGGTTTCCCCTCCCTTTGAGCAAATGAACTCACCATTCTGCCACTACGCCCATTCACAGTGATCACAATTAGTGAAGCAGTTGTGAGCTAGTTGTTGTGGATGTTTTCAAAGCAAGAACAGAGAAACTAATTGAAAATTAAATATGGTAGAAGTTGCAGAGTACAGTATCGTTATAAAGGACTAGAACAGGCTTGCATTGTATCTGCATTACCTCATGAAATGGTAGCAACATATGTAAGAGCCTTCGTAGAAAGATATGACACATGAATCAATCTGGTCACCCACCAGTAAGTTACAAAAATAGAAGTGAATGGGAAGATTGCTATGGCTAGGAAGGCTCTACAGCCTGCCGTACTCTCAAGATTTAAGACCCCTGCAGCACTCTCTATTTAGAAAAAGTTATTTATTTATACCAAGTCAATGGAGGAAGTGCAACAATGAATCTAGGTTGATAATAAGACAATAGTCTCCAAAACATGTTCTGGTGCAGAAAGTATAATTAGAATAATAAATATGGTGACAATTTTTTTATATAAATGTCAAAATAGTTTTACTGTTTTAAGTGATAGAATAATTTGTAGTCAGTTTTTCCCAATGCCAAAAGTAGCCCGTCGAAAAATCAAAACGAAGGTGACATAGCGTGAAAAAATATCTACAAATAATTTGATTACTTAATTTGGATGTCAGTGTTACTAAATTCCTCCAAATATACTAATTTATTGTGTTTTCCCTAAAAAAAATTGTAATAATTATTCTTTAAAATTATGTTTTAAATATTCTTGTTGTAGCTCATATAACAATGTATTTAAAAAAGACTGCTCACATTTTTTCAAATGCTGTTCGTTCAGAAATTTCAGAGTAATGAGACTATTTGTTATATAGAATATGTTTATATTAAGTGCAAATACATATAAAGGAAACAGCTACGATTTTTATAAAAATGTAATAGAGATGCTTATAAATGCACATGCCTCAATTATTTATAATCATAATTACTATGGTTAGTCACATAAAATAAATAATATTTACAATGAAAAATTGTGTATGTATACTAAATTGAAAATAAACACACACACACATCTATTCAAACATATTCTCATCAACTGAAATAGCAGCAGTACAGAAAATTTTTCCCAAACTGGGAGATTTGGAACAAGATACATTCATGCGTGATTGGAGGAATTTAGTAACAGTGATGTCAGTGATTGGAGGAATTTAGTAACAGTGATGTCAAAATTAATTGGAAAAACTATTATTTGTAGTCAGTTTATTGACACTTCGTCACTTAGGTTTTTAAATTATCGAGGGACTAGTTTTGAATGCCTTTGCCTCCATTTTCAACCTCTCTCCAACTAGTATCTGTTGTCATCTGCTCTCCTCTCTCTGGCGGTGGAACTATGAACTTCTTTGTCATATTATCTACTGGTGCGATTTCGAAGTTCATTACACGGTCCTTATTTTTCCACATGAATATGTTCTCCCATGTTGTCAGTTTATTTTTATCACTCCTTTTAATAATTTTAGATTTGGATCAATGTCATGTTTTTTGTTCCATAAATGAGTAGCATTAGCAGTAGCATTTCATTTTTGGAATGAAAATCACGACACTGATCCAAATCTAAAATTATTAAAAGGAGTGATAAACCAAAATAAACTGACAACATTGGAGAACATATTCATATAGAAAGATAAGGACCGTGTAATGAAATTCGAAATCACACCAGTAGATAACTTGACACAGAAGTTCATAGTTCCACTGCCAGAGACAGGACAGCAGATGACAACAGATGCTAGTTGGAGAGAGGTTGAAAATGGAGACAAAGGCTTCCGAAACTAGTCCTCAATAATTTAAAAACCTAAGTGATGAATTATCAATACACTGACTACAAATATTTTGTCTGATTAAGATGCATTCAGTCTCTCTGGGAACAAACTGAAATGCAATTTGAGTAGAAAGTCCAATTCCCAGTCTCAAATACTTATAAAAGCAGCTTCTATAGGAGGGCAAGCTGACCACAAGCTACCTCTGTTAATGCAAAGGATGTAACAGTTAACGTTGTATGAGTGTCTGTGCTTGCAGCTTTAATATATGTGTGATTTTCCTCCAGGTGCTAGAAGATTTTGGATACATCTATGACAGCTCTGTAGGCATCCCGCCTCTTAAGGTGCCCATCTGGCCTTATACGCTTGACTACAAGATTCCTCATGAATGTCGATCTGGAACATGTCCTTCCCGTTCCTTCCAAGGTAATGTGCAGTATGTCTGTTTTGCAGTTTTTAAATAAACTTGATTCTTGCTTGCATAATTAGAGAAGTTCTAAACAACTGCTGGTTTGTTATAGTTTCTCTTTTGTCTCACTTTTTAAATTGCTATATTGTTGAAATGAATAGCACGTATTTGCATGATCATGTGTGAATCAGAGATTATCCTTGAGGAATCAAGGTATAATTATTATAAGATGAGTGGAAAGTTTCCTGTTTTTCTACTGAATCTGATGGCTCTGCAGTAATCTGAGAGGTGATCCTAGGCTCAATTCCTGCAACTACCCATTCTGACACTTGGATTTCTTGGTTTTTCCAGGTAGTATATACATACATATACCTTCCCTTTACCATTACCCTTTTTTCCTAGAGAAAAATTCTTGCAATTTTCACCGTACTATAAAATATGCCCTTAATACATCTGCACCAATATTGTTTCCTTTGGCAGCAATGTCTGTTTGGACATCTGAATCATTTGTTATTTGTTTCTGTAGAACCCATCCTTGATATAGCCCCACAGAAATACAGCTCTGCTGAAAATCAGGTCTGGTAGCCCGGCAGGATACTAACCTTTTAATTTTATTCCTGAGTAGGTATGTGCATTGTCATTTTTACCATCCTTGTGTGGAGGTAACCGAATTAGTAAGCCAATAATTCATCGAAAAAACTATTTGTAGTCGGTTTATTGACACCTTGTCATTTACATTTGTATATTATTTAGGGACTAGTTTCGGAAGCCATTGCTTCCATCCTCAACCTCTCTTCAACAATAATTCATCCCAATAAAGATACACCACTGAAATATGTGCTCTATTTCATTATGCAACAAAAGAGGATAAAGATCATGATATTTATAAAAATAAATCTTCCTGATTCCTACATTATTTCAGTATATTTAAATGGCACCTGTGGAAAAAGAGCTATTATATTTGTTAGTGTATTTAAGTAGTCACACTCTTTTTACATTTACCTTCACTTTTAAATGTTAGAACACAACTGAAAATTTATCGAGATTTAACTGTATTGGAACATCACAGTGAAGCGAAATAATTATTAATTTATAGATTTTATTACACATCTGCTTCACTTACGTACCTATTTTGAGGACATGTTTCGCAAATCATCGTTTGCATCTTCGGCTCTTATGCAACTAAAGCTTGATCCAGTGGTGTGGGTAATTCTGGAGTTGCTGCTGCCATCTGTTGATTTAGTGATGAACTTAAATGTGGGATTCTCTTCTGGCAGGATTTCAAAGTTCATTAGTTGGTTTTTATGTTTTTCTATGTATATTCTCTCCCATATAACGAGTTCACTATGTTTTTGTACATATTTTAGTAATTCGGTGCTATCTTCAATTTCATGATTTTCAGACCAGAAATGAGCTGCTATTGCGGACTTATCAATATTTTTGTATCTTAAGTGCCTGAAGTGTTCTTTCTTTCTAGTGCCTATGTTTCTTTTTGTCCTCCCTATGTAAATTTTTTCACAGTCTTTACACTTAATCTTGTAAATGCCTGACTTTTCCTCTGGTTTTATCTTATCAGTATTATTACTGTGAAGTAGGTTTTTAATGTTGTAATTGTTTTTTGGTCCCAATGTTATATTGTATTTCTTGAATATTTTTTGGAACTCTTTTGTGGCCCAGGGGTGGTAAGTAAATTTAGCAATTCTAATTTATTGTTTTATTGGTGTCAGAGCTGTGATGTGTTTTAATCTCTTTTGAAGTTTGAATGATTTTAGTTTTTTATCTACAAGGTTTTTTCCATATCCATTTTTAATTGCAGTTTTTAAGATTTGATGGTATTCTTTTTGATATTCTTGCTGGCTGAGGGGTAGATTTACTGTTGATGGTGGCATGTTTGTGTGGAATTGGGTTGAAACTATTTGCTTTGATGTAATTATCTGTGTGTGTTTCTTTTCTATGGATACCAAATTCTAGTTTTTCATTGCTTTTTTGGATTTTAAGGTCCAAAAAAGGATAAGTACAGCCATCTTCAGTTTCTACTGTGAATTGAATGCTGGATTCTTGCAGGTTGAGTAGTTTCAAAGCATCATCTATTTGTTTGTAGGGCACTATTGCAAAGATGTCGTCTACGTATCTGTACCATGTTTTAAAAATATGAGGGAAGGCTTTAGTTATGCGTTTCAAAAAAGCTCATGTATAAATTGGCCAAAAATGGTGATAGTGGGCTTCTCATAGCTAGTCCTGAAATTTGTTTATAATATTTTCCATCGAAAACAAAATAATTTTGATGTATACATATTTCAGTCATTGCCAAATATTCTTCTATTGCATTGGCATTTAGGTTAATAGAATTTAGCCATTTCTTCAGTTGAATCAAAGGTTTGTCTAATGGAATGCTAGGGAAGAGGGAGCGGATATCAAAGGATACTAAAGTGTCATGAGGGTTTAGTTTAAGATTTTGAATTTTTTCTACCAGGTCTAAAGAGTTTTTTATGCTCAGAGTATGGAATTGTGGAAAGGACTGAAATTTTTTGGACAGCCATTTTGCCAGAAGGTAAGTGGGAGTGTTGACATTATTTACAATGGGTCTCATGGGTATGTTGGGTTTGTGTATTTTAGGCAAACCATATAATCTTGCAAGAGTAGGGTTGTCCAGTTTGATAGTTTTTTGTTCTGCAGTTGTTAAAATTTTACTATTAATGATTGTTTTTTGTACATCTTTTATGCATCGGTTGAGTGGATTAGAATATAGTTCTTGGAATTCTTTTTGTTATAATAACTCTAACATTTTTTCTTTGTATGTATCTGTGTCTAAAATTACTATTTTGTTTCCTTTATCAGCCCTTGAGAAGATTACATCTTTATTTCTTAAAGATTTAATTATCTTAATTTGTTTCAAATGTTTTCCTGGTTTTATATTTGTTAAGTTTTCCAATATATGAGAGGATTTTTTCCTAATTATATTTTTGTCCATGGTTTCCAAGCCTTCTACTGCTAATTCTATATCTGCAATGAATTCATCAGGGTTGCTGGACGATGTTATACACGTTTTCAGGCCTTGGTTAAGCATATTTATTTCTTCAGTGTTAAAATTTTGCTTAGAGAGATTAATTACATTGTCTGAGGGGGGTGTTCTTTGCTGAAATTTTATGTTTTGGTTGCCAATGATTATGGTTATGCTTTAGTTTCTTCTTTTGATGATAAACTTTCTCTTTGACTTTATAATTTATATGTTCAAATGATTTAGTCTCTAAATGGTCCCATACTGTGTTTCCTAGTAATTTTACCAGTTTCAAATGTAGGTTGTACAATGAGAGGTCTATATTAGTTTTCTGTAGTGATTGGCTTTTTCAGATTTAACATGGTTTTTTCAGCAGCCAATTGTTCTCTACTGTTGTGGTTAAATTTTACTACTTTTCTTACGAATTTCGGAGAGATGTTTTGTTTTAGGCATCTGTTGATAAATTTTATGTCCGCTGATATTAACCTTCTTTTTTTCTTTAGTTTCAAATATTGTTTTATTTATTTCTTGTTGCCGAAATGTTCGTTGAAATTTTCAAATGTGAACTTTCTTACCTCCATGTTGTCCGGTTTTTAAAATTTGGCTGGATCTAACTTTCGCATGTTCCTCTTGCTTGCTCGTGCTGGCTGGCTGTATACAGCCAGAAGGTTTTTGCTGCGTGCCCACCCATTAAGGGTTTTACCGCAGGTAGGATTTAGAATTGAAGTTTGTAGGATGAAGGTGGTGTAGGTCTTTTGGTTGGGAGTTAATTTTACATTATTCATTAACTTTGAAATCCCGCCAGAAGAGAATCCCACATTTAAGTTCATCACTAAATCAACAGATGGCAGCAGCAACTCCAGCATTACCCACACCACTGGATCAAGCTTTAGTCAGTCGCATAAGAGCCGAAGATGCAAACGATGATTTGCGAAACATGTCCTCAAACTAGGTATGTAAGTGAAGAAGATGTGTAATAAATACGACTCATCTATAAATTAATAACAACTGAAAATGTTTTTGAGGGCATTTGTCCTCATCATCAGCTACTGGTAATATTTACAGCTATAACTATTTAAAAAGAGTGATATGCTATTAAAAGATCAATCACTACAGTTGAAAACTCCTAGTTCACCTATGTTTTATTGTTTCATTTCTTGTAGAACAAGTTTGAATGAGATGTACCTCTCATGATATTCATGATTTCTGTAAAGAAAAAAAGGTCAATAAGCACTAACTTCTCATGCATCTCAATGTGTCCAAATCTGTCCATTAATGTATTTACAGTCACAGAGTGGTAGAGGTGGTAGCGGCAGTGATAATGTTGACGAAACTTTGAGTGGCTGCACTAAAAACTTGCATAGGCTCTTAGAGCCCTTAAGTCACAGGATGGAAAGCTTTCACTTTCAAGAATCAGCAATAGCAGCACACTTTTGGTGTTAAAAGCTTACCTGTTAAAACTAAAAAATTGAAACTACTGATAGTGAAAGAATGTAAATAAAAAATTATAGAAGAAAAAACTATTTGTAGTTCATTTCAACACTTCATCACTTACATTTTCTATTATTTAGGGACTAGTTTCAGAAGCCATTGCTTTCATTTTCAACCTCAGAAGTCCGATGATTGTTGTCGTCTGCTGTCTTTTCCCTGGTAGTGGAACTATGAACTTCTTTATCAAATTATTGACTGGTGGGATTTCAAAGTTCATTACTCAATCCTTCCATATTAACATGTTCTCCCACGTTGTCAGTTTGTTTGGGTTTATCACTCCCTGTTAATAATTTTGGATTTGAGTCAAGGTCATATTTTTAATTCCAAAAGTTGAAACCGACTACAATTAGCTTTTTCAATTACTTTTGATGTCACTGTTACTAAATTCCCCCAATTAAGCATAAATTTTAAAGTTTTAGACTCTAATACATATTTTTATTTACCTAGTGTTTTACCAAAATTGGCCCCAAAATATTATAGGATTGTCACTCATGCAATTTCCAGTACATGGCCAGTATGTAACATTATAGCAACCAAAATCTATCCTTCTTGCCATAGATACTTGTATCCTCCATTCTAAATGATTCATTATGACTTGTTATTTGCACTGCATTATTGTGGTTTCCAAATATTACTGTCTGAATATTTCATGCAGAAATGTTTAAATAAAAAGAACACTCTAGGGCTTTTTGCACACATTTACAAATGGAAAAATTTTCAAGTACTATAATGCAAATGTGTCTACATTGCAGGAGTATGGGAAGTGCCACTTAATGCACATTATGTTGAGACATATGAAGGAGGACACTGCCCATATTTGGACCAATGTGTTCTGCATAACCACGATCCTGATGAGGTATTTGATTGGCTCAAGGAAGATTTCGACCGTTACTACCTGCAGAACAGAGCTCCATATATGATGCCATTCCATACTAATTGGTTCCAAATCAAGGAGCTAGAACGTGGCCTTCATAAATTCCTTGATTATGTGCAAACACTGTGAGTACACTTTTTTGTAATGTTAGTTATCTCTTAAATAGAACAATATTTTATGTTGTTATTTTTATAAGTACTTGACGTGTCCTATATCATGTAAAATGATCAAAAGGATGAATAAAAACTAACTAACTAATATTATACTTGATTTTGCTATTGTTTTTTCAAATGATTGTATGCAAGCTGTTAATGGATTTTTGTTAATGGTTTCATATTCACTGTTAGTTAGCATTTCTTCCATTTTTTCAAGCTAGACTCACAGCAGAAGAATACAAAATAGAATACAATAAAATTATTGAAATAGCACAGCAAAATGACTTTCCCAAATCACTAGTAGACAAAAAAGTGAACTTAGCTAATAAGAAGAAACTACTAAAGGAAACCACAACCCTCTCAGCTACAGAAACTAAAATGATCTTCAAAAAATTCACTTACCATCCATGGGCCTTTGATAAATTCAAAAAAGTCTTCAAAAAACAAAACATTCAACTAGCTCCAGTGAACCATTACTCCTTAAAAAATCTAATTTGCTCAAACATCAAAGATGCCATTCCATCTAACAAAAAATCTGGTATATATCAAATTGAATGCTGTGACTGTAGTCAAATTTATATTGGAAAAACCAAAAGAAATTTAGAAACAACAGCAAAGGAACACATTAGGAACATAAAATACAAACAATTAGAAAAATCAGCAGTTGCCACGCATTTTTGGAAAAAAAAAAAAAACACAACATAAATCCAGAACCAAAATTACTAAAACATACAACAGGAAAAGAAGAACTGTCCACATGGGAACAAATCTTTATTTCAAAAAATAGGAACAAAGTATTCAATTTCGACATCCCCCAGAAAGATTTGTTCAGCAAGTTCCTCGAACTGCCACCAGAGGAGACCAATGACAAAATATTGCCAGCTACACCAATGAGAACCAGTCGATGTCCGGCTGAAGATAGAGGGAAAGCCTCTGAAACTAGTTCCGGGAAAATTTAAAAGTAAGTGTTGTTTAGTGTCATTAATCGACTCCCAATTAATTTAATATATTTTATGTATTTTTTTTTCTAGAGCTACCATATTTAACTTTTAGAAAACCGGACATACTCAAGGTATTGCCCCCAGCAAAAACCTATGGAGATTGCTTCGGCACTTCCCAGTAAACAGAGTAGGAGTTTTGACTCCTGGGTATAACTCACTCCACACTGTATATTTTTATCTAGAGCTACCATATTCAACTTTTAAAAAGCAGAACACCCTAGAGACAATAGTTGTATTACTTTGGTCATTATTATTACTATTACATTGATACTGTAATGAGAACTTACCAGAAATGTTCCTTGGACATATTTGTTATTCACTGATATGTTATTTGACTATGGTATTCACTGCATTATATGATAGATTGAACATTGCTTTCTTCATAGAATGTTTATTTTTTTTTTTGGAACACCACAGTGAAGCGAAACATAATTAAATTCAAGATGAATCATATTTTAGCACATAGCAGTAAAGCCGAAGATGCGAGCAATACATGAAACATGTCCTCAATATAGGTACATAAGTGAAGCTTGTGTTCTAAAATATGACTCATCTTGAATTTGATTATGTTTTCTTGTTTATTTATGGACACATTTATATATTTCAATATACATATATCTAGAATAATAAGTAAAAATAATAAAATAGTACTGATTCAGAACTTATATATCTCTAAAAATACTGTCAATAAGGAACATTTCTGTCAATTGCTAAATAACCATTGAAAATAAACAACTAAGGATACTTTCATTTCATTTCATTTTATTTCATCCATATGAACCAAAATACATAGGATACGTCAACAAGTTTAACAAATATAATGCATACACAACAATATAAAAATAATAAAATAAGCAGAGGGTACATATACTACTTAAGCTTTGTTTAACCTTTTATACTCATCTCACGTTCTTTGTTTATAAATATATAAATCAAAAAATTTCTGGGAGGAAGCCTTTATTGATTTGTCATATACTTTACTCAGTACTTGCCTTTTAACATTGTTCACTGTCCAGATTCTCTGATATTTCAGACATAACCATCTGAAGTTTCGCCATTATTTAACAAGACAGTACAGACTATTAAAATATTTGGAGTAATCAATATGTTATAATTCTGAGATGTATTTGAAATAACTTAATAAATTAAAAAATATTTAACATGTAATTTATTCAACAGAACCCTCCAATTACTATATTATAGAGAAAAAATGAAAATTCTGGAAAACAATTCTTACTTAATTTGAAATCATTTCTAGCAAAAATATATCTGAATAACACAGATTTCTCTGGGTAAGGCATTGTAGAATTTTCCTCTCATAAAACTAGTCATCTTCTCATAACGGTCTGTGACCCGTAATGTAAAAGTCATACTTTCTTTTTTTTTCTTTCCTTTTTCTTATTTTGTGATTTACATCCTTTAACTTTTTAAGTCATATCGGATGATGAATGGAATGGGTGAATTGATACTCAAATGGGCCCAGGGTCCATGGAGTGCCCGCCTCGGTAGCGTAGATGGTAGCGTGTCTGCCTCACATTCAAGAGGTCCCGAGTTCGAATCTCGGTCAGGGTGAGTTACCTGGATAAGGTTTTTACCGGGGTTTTCCCTTATCCTGATAGACGAATGTCAGGTAGCTCCATGGACCATGGACCCCGGACTCATTTGAGCATCACTTCACCCGTTTCATTCATCGTCTGATATGACTTAACGTTGGAGGACGTAAATTGCCCCCCCCCCCCGCCCCCGCAAAAAAAAAATACATGGTCCATGGAGTTTAGAGTTACCCGACATTTGTCTTTTAGGATAAGGGAAAACCCGGGGAAAAACCTTATCCAGGTAACGTGAGGCAGACTTGCTACCATTTACGCTACCAAGGTGGACACTTATTTCTTGTATTACTGTTTACAAGATCTTCTCTTGGCTGGCCCCGTAGCTCAGTCGGTAGAGCACCTGCCTGCCATGCTAGGAGTCCCAGGTTCAATACCCAGCAGTGGGGGTGGGGATTTTTCTCCAACCAAGGTGAATTCTATTTTCTCCAGAGTCTGAAAGTATGAATGAGAATGTGAATGTGTGTGTGATCTAATGATTAAAACCCAATGAATACGAGTTAACACCAATATGTTCCAAAGAAGAACGGCCGCCGATATGACCACTACAGTTAAAGGTGGGGTATAAATGGAACAAATAATAATAAAAGAAAGATCTTCTTTGTAAAAAAGGTAAAGCTAATTACTGCTTCTACAAAGGGGAAAAAAAAAGTAAAACTTATTACTATTAGCAACTGTGAACATATCACTCACTTTAGATTTAGAAATTTTGAAGTTCCTCTCCCAACACCAAAGGAAGTTGCCTTATTATATCCAACTTTAAGTGTTACATTTAATTATAATATATTCAAGTATAATAATATTTGAATTAGTTTCACAATAAATGTATTAAGATCACTGTGTTGAGAGGTTAATAGAAACCTTCACAACCTTGCATTTAGTTTTAATATAAGGGTATCATTCTGCCCTGACATACAGGGGCCTGTAATCAATCCTCATTGGTTCAAGCTAACAGGTTGAGGTAGGAATACCAGTTAGCTTTACTGTTATACTTTGTCTATTAATTTTGCTAATTTGTTTACGAAGAGATTCACCATATTTACTGTTTGTATTTACAGGCCTGATGTGTGGTTTGTGACTATTACACAAGCCCTTGTTTGGATGACAGACCCTCGACCAGCCAAAAATCTCAATACATTTGATGCCTGGAACTGCCAGAAAAAAGACAGTACCACACCCCCACCCTGCAATCTGCCAAACAGTTGTGCTCTTACATTTAGACCTCCAGAAGCAAATGTTTCATCTACAAGGTAATTCATGTATTTGATTTTAAAGGCTTTATTTTATGATACAAAAGAATGTGTCTTATATGCAGGCTTTAACTTGACTTACAATATAATAAATATTTTATAAAATGTCATATTGTTTTCAAACATATTTTCCAATGGACATGTTTTGCTATTCAAAATTTGTAAAATATATTTAAAAAATAATGTAAGAGAAGTTTCACAAAATATATAATTAAAATTAATTTTAATTAATTCAGTTAATTACTAACTGCCTCTTTACTTTTAAGTGTATAATGTTACTTTGTTGTTTATCTTGCTTTAATTCCAGGAATATATTTTGCATATTCCTCTAAAAATATTTACTTTATGCAAAGCCCACTATCATTAATTTGATATGATTTGATCAATGATATTGATCTCTTAATCTCTTAATTTCTAATTAATTCTAATTATCAAATTGTGCAATATGATGTCACTCAATTTTGAAAATATTATGAAAATTTAAACCAGGACTTAGCTAAAGATCCTCTTCAGTTGTAGGAAAGATAAATTTTCTCTCACAAGCACCAGATGTCAGAGAAAGGTAATTTTACAGAGAAAATATCAAAACACTTCCTGACGAAACCTTCAAAATTTCACTTGTGTTTATCATAAGTAGGGTCCGGAAGTTTAACCAAAAAAATAATAAATCAGTTTAGATGCTACCTGATCTGATAAACATAAGGGAGGGAGTTGAGTGCCTTGCAGTTGCACACATAGATACTCATAAAACCAAGGTCACGTGCAAAGTCTATCAAATGTAGTCACACAACAGACAGTGTCATGAAATATATTGCACATTTATTCCTAAATTATAAAAAACAAACTTATCTTTTCCAGACATGAATATAAACAATCAATATTCATTGTGCACACTAAGTGAAAAACTAATTCTGTGAGACACTGACTACCTGCTTTAAGAAATGTTGGGACAGAATTATGCAGTACTGCTTATACTCAACCTTAAGCAGGAATGTCCATCAGCAACGCTATTCCAAGAGCCTTTCCTTTTAACTTTCAAATTATAGGAGGCATTATCACAACACCAATATATACGTATGACAGTGTCACAGTACTTCAGTTACGTGTACTTGCGGGGGAGGAGCACACGATTCACACGTCATATTGCATTAGGTAACAAGAGCAATAAGTTTGCTGAATACAGGCGTAGGAAAGAGACAAAAGAGAAAGAGGGTTAGACCTGGACTCACTGACGGTTCTATGAGTGCAGGTCACCGTTTAAGAAGCATTGCACAATTTATTTGTGGGATTTGGGGTAGCGAAAGCAGCATTTTGGCAGCCTTCTCTATGTTCTTTAGTTTTTCTCACCCTTCATTCCATCTTCATTGTTCCAGTGTCACCTTACCTTTCATTCATGTTTCATTTTGTATTGTCTCATTCCTCACTTCCATACCAAGTTTTGGGCTGATCACCAATCCTGATTATTCTCTCTTATTCAAAGGGTGTGCTCCTTGATAGGCATTTAATGTCAGACTCTAATTCACCATTAATTTATAGGATGAATCTTATTTCAATTACATAATGTATAACTCATGTGTGCTTAATTCATACTATTGCTGTAAACAGGTTTTTGTTTACTGTGTAATATTTGTGCTATATCAATAGCTCCTTTCTTTTGTATTTCCCAGATATTTGGTGACATGCCGCGAATGTCCTGCACGATATCCCTGGCTTGGAGATTCTGGAGGGACAGGTGTTGATGGAACAGATGTCTATAATCCTGAAAACTAACAGGACTACAAGCTTCAAATGCAATGTGGTCATCAACGACATATGACTAGCAGCCATTTTCTTGTGTTTACATATCACCAACTGCAATGCTTCTGCAGAACCATTACAGAAGAGAGATATGCATGAAATGGAACAGACAACTTTCTTACTCCAGTGAAAACTTATTTAAGATTTATAACCTGGAAAATTTAAAATGCTCATTTTCTCAAATGTTAATATGTACTTATAACAGACTGCTGTGTATGTATATTACCATTATCTTTCTCATCACCAATAACTATGCTCAGTTAATTGTTTCATTATGTGCTCTTCAACACCAATGAATCGGAACTTTAAATTTACTTTAAAACAATACATATGAATTCATGCCACAACATCCATAGCAATTTAGCAGATGACATCGCAAGACATTCAGATGTTCAAAAGCTTGCAATGGAATAAGAAATATGGCTTCATTGAACAGGATGCTTACTTCCTAATAACTTCACATTTTGTAGCTAGGCCTCTGAAGGCTATGTCAGCATGTGTGGATGGCTGTTAATTTTTTTTATCTGTGAGTGTGTAAAAGTGTGTGTATAAGATAAATAAAAAGTTATACTTTGTGAAGTGTTCAAATCATTGTTTTTCTTTCTTGTTTAAATAAACCATATAAATTAAGAATATTTCTTTTTAATGAAAGTTCTGAATATATTAAAAAAAAAAAATATTTTATGGTGCTGCTGGTACATTATTCTGTAGCTTCACTTTTTATTGCTCCCATGATGCATCATTCCTGACTTTGATTTCAACATCACATACAATGGTTTAAAATAAGTGAGTTCTGGAAGAAGCAAGTACAGTAGAACCTCATTTACCTAAACTGGGACCAGGGCTGATACGAATTAACGAAAATCCAGGTTATCCAGAAAATGACGAAAAACGATAAAAAATGCATACAATATTACAAAATATTTTTAATGGAGTACAGCAATTACTATTGGCGCACTTTCACCAAAACACACATATTATGTACTATAATAGCTGATGTATTTGTACTGTACACAATTTAGCTACAAACTAGTCTGTAGTAAAAAGGGCAGTGAGCTTCTGCTGTCTCAGTTTAGCATATTGCTTATGAGCAGGGCAACCTCACATCTGCTTTAACTTAAGAAGTTCATTTGCCAATGTTTCGGCTTGACTCTCGAAATAAAGCATCAATTTCTCTATGTTTGTTACTGCTTGTGCGTGGGTCATAATCCCAGCTGGTTTATCAACACTGTCTGCATCTGAATACTCTTCATTTTCAGTAACACTGCAAGATGTAATAATGCCTTCCTCTATAATCAGTTTATAACCTCCATCACTGTTGATTTATAACCACTATCAAGGTCTTCTATTCATTAACATTGGAACAGCCACTGATATTTTTAAAAATGACTATAAAATCTTCTTCCACACTTGATTTTTCTTCTTCAATCTTGCTTCCTGGCAAGTGACACATACCAGGCCACAATTTTTTCTAGGATTTTATCAAAGCTTTTCTTCCGACCTGGTCTCAAGCAGGTGGAGTTAGTGAAATGAATTTGCCCGCTGGCAAGAGAATTTGAGTATCTACTGAGAATAGCAGTTTATCGTCTGTAAAACAAGTCTCCATTTACTACACTAAATAACATATTTCTGTTTTTCAAAACTGGTTCAGGTTAAGGAAGTTTTATCGTATTGTCACTGAGGCATTACTGTGCTGCTGCTGGCCTGCGCGTAAGCGAATGCTTGGCACTTGCGCAGAGAGAGACAGAAGCAGGGAGAGAAAGAGACAGAAAGATGTCTGATAATTCTTTCCTTCTCTTACTATCATGAAAGGCCATGAAGCCTTGGCAGCTTTCGAGAAACAATGGCTTGGGTATAAGTAAGCAGCAAGGGACAAGTCAGTTGTTAATGGAATTGCAGCTGTGCAGTGTGAGAGTTGTGTGAGGTTTATTGAACTGTACCGCAAGTGCATTCTTTCGTTGTTTATGTGCGGTGAAGTAACAAGAGACTGCATTGGTGTATGTTCCGTCATTCTGCTGCTGTCAGGGCTGTACAAAACGTGTTTTACTTGAAATAGAGCATTTTAAATTTCTGCAAACCAGACTTTTAATTTTACGAACCCAGCAAAGTCACAGTATATATATTTACTTCAAAAACATTATTACTTTCTCTACCACCTACTTAACGTAGGTAGAGAAACTAGTGTATTCCACCCAAAGCTTCAAATCCAAGAGTTTATGGGAAATACATCTTCTTAAACGTAATGAACTCCATAAAAAGCATGTGGTTGTGTGAACAATATATCCCAAAGATGAAAACCAGTATAAATACCAATCTTGATTACATAAATAACAAGAAGTATCATTACACTTATGTTATAATGCGTTAACAATTTTTAAAGCTTCTCTTCCTTACATCTGTTTATTAATACTAGTTTTTGGGAACATCTTCCACATTTTCAGTTGTGCGATCCTCTGGCATTCAAATGAAGATTTAATATTATAACACAAAGCTAAACTTAAAACTATGGTTAACTGCAGAACAACGACATTGTTTTGGCTTTATCTGCTACGATAAGAAATGACAATGGATATAAGCTGCCAACTGCAGAGTTTGAGAAATGTGCCAAAACAGTGAAATATTGTCAACACATTCTTTTTGTTATATTTGTTTGAATATTATTGTTGTGGCATACGAATGTTATTGGCTACATTGCATAGAATTATTCATCTTTCAAGGTAGAGAAAGCTTCTATTAAACAAGGCTGTTCAGTATGACATGCAATGAGTTAGTTAGTTACTAACACTCCCCACATGGCAACCTTGGCCTTCGGGGTAATCTCACCCCACCAAGTGATGACCGGACCCATTTCTCAGGTGGAGGCACCCAGAGGGCGGTGTCCATTACCTCCAATGATAGGGTGATAGTGAAGATGGCGGTGAGGTGAGAGGACCTACAGTTTTTACCGTGGACTCCGAACCACATTGGGCATAGGGGATACTTCACGTGTGCTAGACAGAGGTGAAGGCGTGGATAGGGCCGAATTAAAATCGCCAACCCCAGAGCCGGGAATCGAACTCGGGACCCTTAGAACGGGAGCCGCGAACGAAACCACCGCGCTACCCCGGCGCCCCTGACATGCAATGATACATCCAGAATTATCTAAAGAGGAAGGTATCTTTTGAAACATGCACCCATAAAGTAAATTGCAGACAGTTATAGGAACATAATATTATATCATGAATGTGGCAAGTTATTGAGTCAACCTAAAAAATTCAATGCCATGGCCAGGATTTGAACCATGGATCTCTTGGTTTTCGTCCGGTTGCTCTTAACCTTTGAGGTACCATGGCCAACATGCCGTCATGTAATTAAATTCTCAAACTAACTCGTATGTTTTCCCGGTAAACCACTAGGGGTCCTCATATTTGAGATACACACTGTTTGCGGCAACTTACTATTCTAAGTACTTGATTCCGGAAACCAGGAGATCTGTGTTTCAAATCCTGGCCGTGGCATTGAATTTTTCAAGTTGGCTCTATCCAAAACCCTAGCCTACATACAGCTAGTATGGAGGAACAATTAATTTTCATCAATTAACTTAATAATGGTTTAATGATGAAGCCTGAAATGAAGTCATTTAACAATGAAATAAATCCAGAAGTTAAATTATTACAGCAATTATATGGTCTGATATATTTAATGGTTTTCAAAAAAATATTTATTTTAAAAAATAAAAATCGCATAATGAATTTTGAAATACTGCCAATCGATTCTGTCTTTAAGTTTGTTTCATTTTCTGAGTTTGGCAATAAATACAAAAATAATATGACACCTAGTGGCTGTAATGACACCAAAGAAACAATGACTGACAATGCAAAGGACTTCTGCAAAACTAGTCTCTTGAATTCTGTGGAAATTTTATTGATTTTCTTAAAAGATAATTGAAGTTTGTGACAATTATATTTACTGTAGTATTTGCTGCTTCACGGTTGTTAGCTTCTGGCTTTCACATATTATTTATACCCTTTTTTCAAGGATTAAGTCTGTATTTTTTCTCAAGATCATACAAAGAATGAATTTCACAATAAATCCATAGGAATCCACTTTCTACAAATCTATCACTTTAGACCTCTGTACATTTTTTGTACTCACAATGAAATTAATGAACTTTTATCTTGATTAACGAAAATACTCCTGCATCTCCTAATGACATTGTAACTACAAGTTGGAGCAGTTCCCCTCCTTGGGGGTTGGATTTATATCACATGATGCGGTGACATATCCGAAGTAGGATTCCCCCCGTCGTGAGGTCTACGCCCCAAACGCGCAAAAGTTTTGTGCTCCCTTGGTGCGGCAATGCATGTAGAAGCCAAACCTTACCTTGATGTCGAAGCGATGAACCTTTCGTCTAAAAGCCGTGAAGATGATGTTCTCAAAGATTTCTATAAATCCTCTCTCTGGCAGCTGCCGCAAGCGATGAGATGTGAAACTTCTCAGGCGTGGTATCGATACAAAAGGGATTTCACTTTTGGGCAACTATAGAATAAAATAATTAATACCATTTCACTTTCCTTGGAATTATATTTCTCGACAACATTTTCTTCTTTACATGCGACTTTTTCCACTGATGTATATAGCCCTTTACTATATTTTAATTTTCTCCTTTTATTTATAAATGATGAAATGGTTTTTTACTTAAATTATTTATCATAGCGTCGCGTATTCGATGTATATTTTAAATGTTTATTAAACGTTCATAAATGATGAACTCCAATAACTTCTTGTAGTTTCAAGAAGTCTTTTACCAAAAACACGTCTACCCTCTTCGAGAGTTAAAGCCAGAAGAAAAAATTTAAGAATACAATCATTGGTTCTTTTTTCTGTTTTGGTTGCTAAGTTACCGTAATACTTAATTCTGATTGGTCCTACGTCACAATTTGGGATTTCAATAAACCTAAGCATTATAACTACATCAGAAATAGAGAAAATGCTATTTCACCTCTTACGCTGGCCTGTCACGGCGTACAAATGTTCAACAATTGGTGCTTGTGAGAAAAGCTGATGGACTTTAAAACTCCTCCTGGCCAGGTCCGATGGACCCATTAACCAAAGACAGGTGTGGTCCTCCAGACATACTGGGGGTTAAAGTGAGTGGATGATGTAACCTCCATTACAAGCAAAAAATTGGTGTCCACTTAAAAACGGTTACATTTATGCTACTTAAAACATCTTTTAAGCTGTGAAGCCCTACCTGCCAGACCCACTACACAGAAATATTGGAGTGCAAAAGAGCTAATAGCTTCATTGCCAAAGCCTAGCATTTGAAAATAACATAAACCTAAGCATTTGTTGCATCATCTATATGGCCTGCTTGGTTATTAACTTAAGTTGAATTACAGATGGCCATGTTTACTTAATATGTCCATGTATGCAATATCAGCTTCAAAGTAAAGGTTTAATGAAATCATTTGCACAAATATATACAAATATAATAATTTGTAACTTAAAATTTCACTTATAAGAAATAATTCTTATAAATTCTCCAGGATCGCGATTTCATGTATATTCATACACATCTTAAGCTGGAAAAACAAAGCTGTCATCATCGTTACTAAACATTATATACCGCTTTAATTAATGGTTTTAATGGACTTGATAAATAAAAAAATTGAAAAATTCAAATATCAAAAAACTGTTCATATTTCTACCCTTAAAAAATAAAAGATGATTATAATCTTAAAAGATTGACCTACCATCCTTGGGTTAATAAACATTTTCAAATTTTTTTTAAAGAGTTTGGTATAACTTTAGTTCCTCAAAATAAATATAGTATTAAAAATGTATTGCATTTCTCTAAAAAAGATAAAATTCCTAATAAAAAATCTGGTATTTATCAGTTTAATTGTTTCGATTGTGATAAAGTTTATATTGGAAACATAAAACATAATTTAGAAACCAGAACGAAAGAACATTTTCGTAACATTAAGAATAAACAAACTGATAAATCGGCCGTAGCAGATCATTTTTGATCATTTAAACATGAAATAAATCCAGAAGTTAAATTATTAACACAATTAAATGGTCCGATAGATTTAATGGTTTGGGAAAAGATATTTTAAAAAACAAACATCGCGTAATGAATTTTGAAATACTGGCAATCGATTCTGTTTTTAAATTTGTTTTATTTTCAGAGTTTGGAAATACTAACAAGAACATATTGACTACTAATGTTTAGTAACTATGCCAACAGCTTTGTTTTTCCAGCTGAAGATGTGTATAAGTATACATGAAATTGCGATCCTGGAGAATTTATAAGAATTATCATCATTTCTTATAAGATACGTGAAGTTTTATGTTACGAATTATTATATTTGTATATATTTGTTTGCTTCACTGTTAATAGCTTCATATTTTACGTATTCATTTGTACAAATGTTTATTCTGATTACCATTAATAGTTATAAAAATATGATTTTTAAAGAATTGTTTTATTGCAGAATAAGCAGAGAGTCATGTGAATGTACCACAAGTTTTTGTGAATAGCATTTAACAGCTGTTCTTACTCTAAGACAATGTCTATACATGAAATAAAATAACTGGGAAAGTAGTATTGGTAAGGAAACATTCCAGGACTAAGTTTAGGTACCTTCGCAACATTTGCTAGCCATGATGTCAAGAAAATCCTGTAGAAAGATCTGTAAGGGAGGATGATACTGGCAGGATTTGTTCCGAATTGCAGACTAAAACCATGCGTTAGTGACACCTTAGATATCCCTGTCGGACAACACAGAGTGAAGAGTTGCTTAGACATGATGTTACTGGAAGTATCTGATAGACTACTCCCATTCTCTAGCCCCAAGAACAGAAGTCCAATTTAAGTATGACTGATCTTTATAAAGTACTACCAATATTGGTTTCTGGTGAGTCATACAATATGTGCAAGTGAAAGATGAGAGATGGGAATGAAAGGAAATGGGATGAGCAATATGGAAAGTGTATGAATAAAGTTACAAATAGTAAACAATATACATTTATTTATTAACTTGAAAAAACAATTATCCTTCCTAATTGTACAATTTTATACAAACTGCATTTAACAATCTGTTGGTGACACTTACTTTTTAGTTTTGGAACTACAGCAGAATAGAGCTTCATTCAACGTACCGGCACCCACTTCTGGAATACGTCTTTAAACTTTTTTCTTTCTGTGATAAGGAAAAAAATTACAACACATTAGTCATTAATTATTAACAATACAATAACAATATTACAGTGAAACTTTATTAAAATGTTCCTCATTAATAAGTTTTATTGCTTAAATAATGTTTAGTTCAGATTCTCATCATATTAAATATAAAAGTACTTCATTTGTTACACTTGAAATGTTGCTACTTGTTTTAATATGATCACATATTCAAATGGTGATCTTTTTTTCTCAATCTTCAATTTTTTTTTTGATAAAAAATTAGGCTCTTCATTGTTCTTAATTATCGAAGTTGACAGTGTCTAAAGATAGCACTGGGTTTATACATATTTGGTAGTTACCACAAGAGGTTTCTCCAATTAGCATTTCAGTAACTTACAGCAACTTTACACTTATTGTTATTAGGAGACAGTTATTTTAAACCATAAAGTATTGATAAGACAAGTTAACAATACTAACTTCAATTAGTTACCATTTCCAGTGCTGAGATGCAGAAACAATATTTCTACATTACATATTAACTTATTCTACTAGAACAAAAAACTGATTTAAAGCTCATTAAAGGCAATATACATTTACGGTATGAACAAATAGAGATTCTATTAGCAAAACATTATTGTAGATATTATGTCGAGTACAGAGTGAAATAAGTATGGGAATCAAGCTGATTAAGAAAATGAGCGATAAAGTGTGGGGTACAAGGGATCAGGGAAACGCTGAGTGAAACAAGTGTATAGGTACAAGGGATCAGGGAAAAACAGTGTGAGGCAAGTGTGGGGATTCAAGGTGTTAGAAAAGGAACGAGATTTAGACAGGAGATATCGAGATGTAGGAACATAGCAAGGCAAAAATATGATTTTTATGAGTAAATTGTGGAAAAGAAGAAATAAAATGGTGTCGTGAGAGGTATAGGAAAAAATACGAACAAATGTGATACGGCTGTACGAATTGCTGCTAGTGAAGTTAAATAATTAATAATATGGAATGCAAATGGGCTGATGTGTATGTGAGAAGTATTGAAAAGTGAGGTTAGGTGAATACTGGCAGTGAAAAAATAATAATATGAAGCAGAAAAGAGTGAGTGGTCATTTACAGAGATAGACAAAAATCTGGCAAATATGATAAATCTAAAATAAGACCTGAAGCTTTCCTGGCGAGAATACACTCACTTTCTTCTCAGGCAGCAAGCCGGTTGAAAAGATGATTAGATATCGACGTTTCAGGAGTGTGCATCTCTGCCATCATCAGGAAATTTATAAAATGTTATAACCACAATATAACACTCCCGAAACATTGATATCTAATCATCTTTTCACTTGGCTTGCTGCCCGAAAAGAAAGTGAGCATGATAAATCTAGTTCATGATAGAAAATTAAATGAAAAGCAATGACTATTAAAAGGGGCAAACATGTGTAAAGCATGTAACTGTATTGAAGGGCTGCCCTGTTAACAAAAGTGTAGGGCCCAGCTCAGGTGTAGCCCACGTTGTACTGTGGGTGAATCTAATATGCAACTTTTTGAGCAAAAGTAGTACTTAAAATCGTGTGTGCATTATATTTGAGTAGCGTATTAGATTCCAGTGAAAATCATTCCATAGAACGTAAGTAATTTAATTGATTTTTCATTTATTACATCACAATGGATTACTGGAGTTATTTATCTTTAGTCTGTTACTAAGCATTGGTTTGATTATCTGAGGAACTACACTATTATTGAGAAGGGGAAAATGGAAGCGTTTTTAGTTACAATATTGAGTGCAAACAGAGAAGAACATCTTATGATGTTTCTTTAAAGCGTAAAGTAATCCCTTATGCTAAAAAAAGTCATAGAAAGGCAGAAAGGGAATTCAATATATGAGAGGCTAACGAAAAGATAGAGTCAGACTGAAAAATGCAATGCCATAGGCAGGATTTGAACCACAGATCTTCTGGTTGCCATCCAGCCACTCTAACCCTTGAGCTACTAAGGCCAACGTGCCGACATGATATTAAATTCTCCAATTGACT
This sequence comes from Mantis religiosa, assembly GCA_030765055.1. Lineage (NCBI taxonomy): Eukaryota > Metazoa > Arthropoda > Insecta > Mantodea > Mantidae > Mantis > Mantis religiosa. The sequence goes on from CM060954.1 coordinate 156,866,973, forward strand.
TGTGTTTTTCCCAGTAAACCACTTAATCCTTGTTTCACGTAAGCTTGCCCCGTATCTCTTAACGGTCACGTGACCTTATCACATCTCATTGGCTGCTGTTGTGGTGCAGACTGTTGTGCGATAAAAATTAGTTCGTTATTTAACATGGTGATATGTCTTTATATGTTGGAAGAGAATTGTCAAATTTATATTTTCGTAACTGTTTGAATTAAATATATTATGCATCAGAGTTGATTTATCTGAAATGCATGTTAATTCTTAAACGAAGTAAAGAGGAGGTTCCTTTGCTCTCAAGCACATGGCACAATAGCATGTGATTTAGCAGTAGTGATGACATATTTGTTTATATGACTTTTATCACTGACCTTGTTTTGAACTGGATTAGTCATGTATCGCCATTCGACGGTGTGCTATGCCGAATGTGAGAGCTAAATTATTTTATTGATCGTTTATTGCGCGTGTACTTATTATATGTATAATGGCAGAGACTACCGCCAGTTTTACGCTGAAGCATCGCAAGAGAAAACCTTTAGAAAGCGGCGAAAAAAGAATTGTGTTGCATGTGTTTAATGCACTCACAGAGAAGAATCCGTCTTTGTCAGTGAGAGAAGTCAAACAGCTGTGCTATGAGCTTACAGTTGTGTTAGATGCGTAGGAACATCGCGACATGAAACTGAGAAAACAGGAAAACTTACCACTCCAGGGGCGATATTGCTGTGTGCCAAAGACGTCATTTAAGGACAATCAAATTGTCTGAATTGCAAAACATCCTACCTTGACGCGACTTGGGTGAATGAAGGACACACGACAAGTATGGCATGACACGACTTTTAAGAATGAAGGACAAGCAGTTTTGCAAGGTATGTGTGCTGGTTTAAAAAAATCACAGTGGAAAAGGCCAAGGGCCTTTCATTATAAACTTGTTCCAGTTTCATTGCTTATTCATTCAGTTTCAACTTGCTCAGTTTCATTATAAACTTCATTATTTTTGCATGCCTTCATATTATTATATCTATCTTCCTGGCAATTATTATGACGTTTACTGCAGGTTTCAATGTGACGGGAAGGCACCGCCTATGGCCTATGGTGCGAAAGCACTAGCCAGTTAGGATGAGGGGGAAGTTAGTTGCACACGGAGTGATACATGTCAGCGGGACAAGGTTATATGAAACAGAGATTAGGAGTTCTCATAAACACATGAGACAACTACCTTAATGGCAACTTACAAGTGTAAGTACTTTAAGGCCCGGGCTTTATAGTTAACCACTATTAGGTACAATTAATGAAAATTAATTGTTCTTTCACACTGGCCGTGTGTAGGCTAGAGTATGGAAGGATAGAGTCAGACTGAAAAATTCAATGCCATAGGTGGGATTTGAACCACTGATCTTCTGGTTGCCGTCCAGCCGCTCTAACCTTTGAGCTACTATGGCTACTAGAGCAGCTGGACGGCAACCAGAAGATCCATGGTTCAAATCCCACCTATGGTATTGGACGGCAGCCAGAAGATCCATGGTTCAAATTCCACCTATGGTACTGAATTTTTCAGTCTGACTCTATCTTTACATACTCTAGCCTACACATGGCCAGTGTGAAAGAACAATTAATTTCCATCAGAGGGTAACGTTCGCCTGTTTCAAAAACGGAAATTGGCATTATTTGCAACTAAAGCTAATGGAAGAAGTTTACGGGTCCTCGCAAAGGAAGACTTCCTGAAGTTGAAAAAGTGTTGGAATTTGTGCGGGAAAGGAGCAAAAATGTGCTACCTGTGACTAGTAACACTATACAAAAGAAAGCTATATAGACTGAAGTTCTTGGTATTCTGAAACAAGAGTTTAAGGCTAGCCATGGATGAGGGGATCATTTCATGAAGTGGACTGGTTTATCTCTAAGATGCCGTACAACAATATGCCAGAAGCTTCCTGCAAATTTTCAGGACAAACTACAAAGTTTCAGCGGAATGCTTGGGATGACAGGATGACATGCTCTGGAACAGGATGATGGGGAGAGAGGAAATGAACCTGTTTCTGATATGGACTTGTCCAGTTCCAAAGATTCCAGTGATGTAAGCATCAGTGAATAATGGTGATGCACGCTTGTAATTTATGACTGTACGAGGGTGAGTCAAATGAAAGCCTTAAATTTGTAATAACAAATCAAAATTTTGCGCCGTTATCCTGTAAGTTGATAAGTGTGCTACAAACAGCGTGCAGAATGGCCTGTAGGTGGCAGCATAGTGCAGATGCACACATACCATCGCAGTATCAGTATAAAGATGGCCGCTCCACTTGCGACTTGCACCAGGGAAGAACAGCGTCAGCGTTCTGTTATTCGGTTTTTGTGTAGTGATAGTGTGAAACCTATTAAAATTCATCCGTAGACTGAACTATGCTACGGAGGGGATTCGACATGGTCCAAATTTGGTCTATTGTACCCATGCCGCCGAGTGGGGCACTCCCCGTAGGAAAGATGAGGCGAGAGGAGACAGAGGATGGACGTCCTGAGGAGCCACAACAGGCAGAGGGCGGGGGTCGCTACATTTTACCAGATGGAAACACTCTAGCAGGCCAGAATAGCCAGCATCCCACCTACCATGGTCCAGAAACAGCCCCACCAGACCAGTTTCGGAGACAGGAGACTATCTCTCCAAAGGAGTAAGTTTTAGCAAGAGTATATGAACATGCCAGGCAACGCCAAGACTCCCATCAACATTTCTACCCTGAAAGAGACCAATAGATGAAGGAGATGTGATAATGGAGATGAAATGGAGCGACAAGAAATTAGGGGGACGTAACCTACCCAGTATTTGCTTAGCAACCCAGGAAAACCCTCGATAAAACCCATGGGTCAGGTAGGTTAACCACGGCAATCGAACTCGGTCCAGGCCACAGACAAAACCACTTGAACCATTCCGCTTGGTAAATAGCAGTAGAGACAACAGAGAATTATGCAAAGTAGGGCAATATATCGTCCATTTGCTAGGAAAAATGTTTACTGCACATAAATACAATCCCCTTTGAATTTTAAGTATGCAGCTTATTTTCAGGCCAACATGGTTATTTACTCAATTCACGCAAGAAGCACACTGGGTTCAACTGTGTCCTATAAATATCACAATTTTTCAAATGAATCAATCTCGTTCTACTGTTCTGTCAAATACTCACCAGGATCTGGAAAGTCCTCAGGGTGCAACATTAGATAGTGCCTCAAAACAGCATCACGCTCTGCCAAATATGAATTACGATATCTGTCCAAGTAATATCCAAAAGCAGTTGCCAAACCTACTGCTGTCATGTGAAGCTGAATACCTAGAAAACAACATTTTAGTTGAATTAATTGTTCATGTAATGGAACAAATATGAATAATCTGAAATGTTTTATTGACAAGATTTTTTCTGCTACTCTGCAAACTATTCTTTCAAAAGTTTTTAATCTGATATACTACTTTTTAATCCAGATAGGCATTCATTATCAAGTTGCACATTTTCTTTAGTCAAAGGTCACAGAAAATATAAACAATAGATTTTTAAACAGCACACTGCTGATGATTTTGAAATTTCTAAGGCTTTACATGACCATAACAAAAACAAATGAACAGTGACTTACTGAGAAAAATATAAGTACTAGAAAATTCAAACCAATAACAAATATCTCAGTAGTAGTTAATTCCACAAAAAATTTTATTTCACATAAATTGTCTGAGATGTACAAACATATCAAAATTTATATCCATGGTTGTATAAATGCAAAAATGTAGTTATTCTGATTCCAGAGCTGCCCTCCAAGCTATTCGTTTTACTACTTGACCCAAAATAATGAAGATCAAAGAAATACTTTATATGATTAAATTAATACAAAACCTACATACAAATATACTCTTACAGTGGATTCCTGCACACGGTGGTGTTTTTGGAAATGAAACAGCTCATATTTTAGCAAAGCTTTTTGGTTGGTCTCGGGTTTATTTACCATCTAAAGCAGAAATTGCAACTGTGTACTTTCTGGGTTAATTCACTCAAACTGCCATTCTTTGCCTTCCCTCCGATTAACTGGTTCCCACCCCCTGAACATCAGTCTGTTAACTAACCATCAGTGCACCTCCACCATGATATATTTGCTGTTAAGTTATTGTAAAAGAATGGAGTAAGGAAATTATAGTTTTCACACAAAAAGAAAGCATTTTAATTCAATTATTTGGACATTCTTTAGTATCTTGGCCCATTATGAGGTACTTTAGAAATGGTGAAAAACAGTGATAGAGTAATGGCAGTAGCTGGTGAAGTCCTTAAGGAACAGATGTTACCCTGGCAAAGGCATCCAGCTCACCAGGTATATGATACTGCACACTGAGAATGAGAATATCAACTTAAGCAAAATTCCCTAGTTTCCTGCATCACTGCTACACTGAAGTTTTGTTAAATTTAGGATCCTCAATCTCTTGGCTACAACTAGCAGCTTAGGAGAGTGGCAGTGTTTGTTAGTCTCGTGTTGGCATATTGGACTCGAAGCCTGATATTTATGACATGTGCACAGTACAACAGACTGAGGAATTAGACCAGTGTAATAAAGAATATTAAAATAGTTTGCACATAAGAGTACATTTTAATCTACTCAGAACATTCTTTATTACTAGTGGTCAATTCCACCACCCGCCGCATAGAAAAGATGAATATTCAAGGCAAAGAAAGGATGTATGTGAAAGGAAAACATCTTAATCTATTTTTTTTTTTTTTTTTTAAATACAGGGCCAGGGAAGGAAAACATTTCAATTTACTGGTTTTAAAAGAATGGGGCACAGGAAGGATAGTTTGCACTTAAAATAAGTGCACTTCAATTAAGTATTTTATATTTAAAACTGAGACGAAGCTGGATAAGCAAATATTGGTTAAGACAAGTCACATTGAAGGGGAGGATGAAAATTGAGGTTAGGTGGGCGGGAACTGGAAAGTACATAATCGTAATCGTTAATACTATTAAATATCCAATATTCTTGCCAAACAAATTGGTTAGAGTGTTACAACTTTGCACTAAAGTCGAAACTTATTTCGCATTTAGCAAAAAACTGAAGTCAACCCAGTAACCATACATTCACTCACCACTCCAAATTGGCCTTTTTTGCATAGCTCTAACGCCTATAGCTCCAACTCCTGCAATTATCGCACATGCTAAAGGGTTCCATATCGGTTTTAGGAAAGGTTCTATGCGATTTTCATCTCTCGTCAAAAGTTCCAAATTAGTCTTCCCTGCCATTTTCCTTTCTCAAATATCTGCAATGTTGCCAACAGTTGCCAACAAGTGAACAAAATTCGTAGCTTTTTTGCTGCCAACCGAATAATAAATAATACAATCTTCAGCTTTTTTGCTGCCAACCAAATAATAAATAATACAATCTTCAATGTTGAACAGTAGATATTCAATTAATAGTTAAAACTCATCCGAGATGTTAAGGCAGACGTCAGCTGTTGATTAAACTTAATTTTTGCATTAACCTTCCCAAATACTGCTCTTTGATATACCAATAGAGCAGCAACTATTTAAGATAGTTCATTTTCGTCTTACTACCGCATTGTTTAATCGCAGTTAGATTACAGCGGGAAATTCAATTTTACTTTTTTCTGGGAATTTATGTTTGCAGTTGCTTGGTGTGCGGTTCTTCATTTCTTTTTCTTTATTTTCTTGTTTTCCCCCTCTTTGGTAGCATGTAAGAATATATTGAGTTTATATCCCTAATATATTCTAAAATATTTATAATTCCTGCTTGATATCGTCCAGAGGGATATTAAGACGGAAGGTATTTGGAAGTAAATTGAAGACAATATAATACTCAATACCTTTACTACAAATAAATTTCATGTGAATAGTGAAATATAAGAAATATCTATAAATCTCTACACATTTTGTAGTTTAAGCAACCTATACCTATACTTTTAATGTAGTAGAAACTGCAGCCATTAGGGGAGAAATTATGTTTTTGTGGCAGGAAACATTACTGCACATGTACTTACACAAAGTTGAGCAACATGCAATCACATTCGCCTAGACTCTCCTTCTGCAACAGAATTAATGCAATAACAGACTTGATATATGGTTACCATGTCTCATATAGAATTCATTACACGTATCTACAGCCCTTTGTAGTCCACGATAGCAAGAAATACACATCACATATCATATAATATATCATTAATACCGTTTGAACATTTGCAAAACCAAATTGTGAAATTCCACCAGACACACAACATTACTTTGGGACCGAACTGACTTTCTTTAACGATGACTGACAGGTTGGCAGGATCAAGCCACTGCTTAGAGACATCGGGGAGTAATATACCCACCTATCATCGCAAATGACAATTCTCCTGATAAACCATGGGATTACGGATAAGCTGACGACAGATATCAACTCTACGTTCAGCCTGTAGTGAAGAAAGTTCTCACTAGTAGTTGTAGGTAGAAACAGTCAGAAATTCCTGTCTCTGTAGAATAGATGGTAGCGTGTCTGCCACACATTCAAGAGTTGCCGACTTTGAATCTCGACCAGGTTTAATTATTTGGATAAGGTTTTATCCCGGAGTGTTCTATTATCCTGAAAGATGAATGTCCGCTAACTCTAAGCTCTATGTACACTGTACTCATTTGAACATCATTTCATTCATCGTCCGATATGACTTAACGTTGGAGGTTTTCTCTTATCCTGTAAAATGAATTCTGGTAACTCTAAGCTCTATGTGCCCTGTACTCATTTGAACATCATTTCATTCATCGTCCGATATGACTTAACGTTTGAGGTTTTCTCTTATCCTGAAAGATGAATGTCTGATAACTCTAAGCTCTATGTGCCCTGTACTCATTTGAACATCATTTCATTCATCGTCCGATATGACTTAATGTTGGAGGTTTTCTCTTATCCTGAAAGATGAATGTCTGATAACTCTAAGCTCTATGTACCCTGTACTCTTTTGAACATCATTTCATTCATCGTCCGATATGACTTAACGTTGGAGGTTTTCTTTTATCCTGAAAGATGAATGTCTGATAACTCTAAGCTCTATGTACCCTGTACTCTTTTGAACATCATTTCATTCATCGTCCGATATGACTTAACGTTGGAGGTTTTCTTTTATCCTGAAAGATGAATGTGTGGTAACTCTAAGCTCTATGTACCCTGTACTCTTTTGAACATCATTTCATTCATCGTCCGATATGACTTAACGTTGGAGGTTTTCTTTTATCCTGAAAGATGAATGTGTGGTAACTCTAAGCTCTATGTACCCTGTACTCTTTTGAACATCATTTCATTCATCGTCCGATATGACTTAACGTTGGAGGTTTTCTTTTATCCTGAAAGATGAATGTGTGGTAACTCTAAGCTCTATGTACCCTGTACTCTTTTGAATATCATTTCATTCATCGTTCGATATGACTTAACGTTGGAGGTTTTCTTTTATCCTGAAAGATGAATGTGTGGTAACTCTAAGCTCTATGTACCCTGTACTCTTTTGAACATCATTTCATTCATCGTCCGATATGACTTAACGTTTGAGGTTTTCTCTTATCCTGAAAGATGAATGTGTGGTAACTCTAAGCTCTATGTACCCTGTACTCTTTTGAACATCATTTCATTCATCGTTCGATATGACTTAACGTTGGAGGTTTTCTTTTATCCTGAAAGATGAATGTGTGGTAACTCTAAGCTCTATGTACCCTGTACTCTTTTGAACATCATTTCATTCATCGTCCGATATGACTTAACGTTTGAGGTTTTCTCTTATCCTGAAAGATGAATGTCTGGTAACTCTAAGCTCTATGTACCCTGTACTCATTTGAACATCATTTCATTCAACGTCCGATATGACTTAACGTTGGAGGTTTTCTCTTATCCTGAAAGATGAATGTCTGGTAACTCTAAGCTCTATGTACCCTGTACTCATTTGAACATCATTTCATTCATCGTCCGATATGACTTAACGCTGGAGGTTTTCTCCTATCCTGAAAGATGAATGAATGTCTGGTAACTCTAAGCTCTATGTACCCTGTACTTATTTGAACATCATTTCATTCATCGTCCGATATGACTTAACGCTGGAGGTTTTCCCTTATCCTGAAAGATGAATGTCTGGTAACTCTAAGCTCTATGTACCCTGTACTCATTTGAACATCATTTCATTCATCGTCCGATATGACTTAACGTTGGAGGTTTTCTCTTATCCTGAAAGATGAATGAATGTCTGGTAACTCTAAGCTCTATGTACCCTGTACTTATTTGAACATCATTTCATTCATCGTCCGATATGACTTAACGTTGGAGGTTTTCTCTTATCCTGTAAAATGAATGTCTGGTAACTCTAAGCTCTATGTACCCTGTACTCATTTGAACAGCATTTCATTCATCGTCCGATATGACTTAACGTTGGAGGTTTTCTCTTATCCTGAAAGATGAATGAATGTCTGGTAACTCTAAGCTCTATGTACCCTGTACTCATTTGAACATCATTTCATTCATCGTCCGATATGACTTAACGTTGGAGGTTTTCTCTTATCCTGAAAGATGAATGTCTGGTAACTCTAAGCTCTATGTACTCTGTACTCATTTAAAAATCATTTCGTTCATCGTCCGATATGACTTAACGTTGGACGTTTTCTCTTATTCTGAAAGATGAATGCCAGATAACTCTAAGTTCTAAGGACAGTGTATTCATTTGAACATCATTTCATTCATCGTCCGCTATGACTTAACGTTGGAGGTTTTCTCTTATCCTGAACGATGAATATCAGTTAACTCTAAACTCTATGTATCCTGTACTTATTTGAACATCATTTCATTCATCGTCCGATATGACCATGGAAGATGTCGGTTTAAAAAATGTCGAAAACAAAGTTAACGTGGCGTATATATTGTGATTCATTTGTCCTGACGCACTAAAATGTAATTTACTTGATAAATGCTATGACATAAATCTCGAACGAGTTGAAACTAACAAATAAGTAGCAATCTCTAATCATCCTTTGGTATATTATTTGCCGCCCCCCCCCCTCCCGAACGTAATTGGGCTGGAAGAAGCAAGCGAACCTCATATACCACACGGACTAGTAAAACGCAGCAAAATATCTCATGTGATGCAAGCATGGTACAGTTTTTTAAAGACAAAAAAGTTTTCCGCTTCTTGGAGAATCCTGGATCCGCTCTGACAGCGTCTGACATTGAATTTCCTTTTTAAAATTCCGTTATTAAATTGCTTCACCCAAACCATCTGAACAATAAAGCAAGCGATTGCAATTGTCTTAGCACCTCTGATTATCTAACAAGTCCATAGTTCGTAAACATTGCGCCGCAATCAAAAGACAAAAGAATGCCGAACTTTGCTCGTTGCCTGCGGAGGAATGGTCTCCACTTGGCCTTGATCATCTGAGTAATGAAAAACCAGGAAGCCATGACGTGCTGGTGTCACGTGACGTACACACGTTGAGAAAGTCGTATTCATTTCGGGAACTTCAGTGTCGGCCTGATTTCTGCTAGGAAAAGTCAGCGATCGGCGCACAAACAGGTAATCTGCTGCAGTCATCTTGGATGGGGGGCGAAGTTCTCAGTTCTCTCGGAATATTATTTAGGTTAATTAAAAGTATATGTTTAATATTATTATTTTTATTATTATTATTATTATTATTATTATTATTATTATTATTATTATTATTATTATTATTATTATTATTATTATTATTATTATTATTATTATTATTATTATTATTATTATTATTATTATTATTATTATTATTATTATTATTATTATTATTATTATTATTATTATTATTATTATTATTATTATTATTATTATTATTATTATTATTATTATTATTATTATTATTATTATTATTATTATTATTATTATTATTATTATTATTATTATTATTATTATTATTATTATTATTATTATTATTATTATTATTATTATTATTATTATTATTATTATTATTATTATTATTATTATTATTATTATTATTATTATTACTACTACTACTACTACTATTAGAGATGGATCGATACTTGTTTTTATCGATACTCGATTCTCGATATCGATATACGATATTTTCCACGGTTATCGATACTTCGATACTCCATACTGTCATTTCGACTTCTAGTTTCAAAACAAAATGGAATATATACAAATATAACAATTTGTAACTTGAAACTTCACTTGTCTTATAAGAAATGATGATGCTTTTCTTATAAATTGTCCGGGATCGCGATTTCATGTAACACTTTTACACATCCATACAATTTTTAAAGAGTTTGGTATAACTTTAGTTCCTCAAAATAAATATAATATTAAAAATGTACTGCATTTCTCTAAAAAAAGTAAAATTCCTAATAATAAAAAATCTGGTATTTATCAGTTTAATTGTTTTGATTGTGATAAAGTTTAAATTGGAAAGACGAAACGTAATTTTGAAATCAGAACGAAAGAACATTTTCGTAACACTAATGCCCGGTTTCACCAACAGATGTTAAGACTTAACACGGGTTTAACAATAGTTATAACAAAAATTGCATTTCACCAAACAGTGTTAGCCTAACACTCGTGTTAAATCTCTTGTTAAACTAACAAGCCAAATTTCTGATGTTGAGTCCTTAACAATTGTAAATAGTCAAGATGGCGAGCATGAACTCAACTGTTGATGTCGATTTGCTATATTTAAGACCGTCTAAATGGCATTCGTAATAGAGTACGGCCTCTGAGGAGAAATTATTTTGAGAAGCTATCAGAAGAAAATTTTCTACTGAGTTATAGACTGTCCAAACAAGTTGCTATGAAGGTTACTGCGGAAGTATAAGAGGTTAGAACATGCATCGAAAGGAATATGCTGATCTCGCCTTTGCTTCAAGTATTAATAACTTTGCTATTTTATAATTCACTGAATTATGTGAATAATACATTGTCCACCTCCTGTCTTGAAACGTTCAAGTCACTTGTTCTTCTTCACAACTCGTTTTAAACTTACGTAATACTGACGAAGTTGTTTCATGCTTGTATTAGTGACACATGAATTTGAATTAAATTCGTTTCCAGTATTTTCTCCGTGACATCTTTCTCTTTTACATTTACCGCATCCGTACTCATATTTTCCACGATATCCTTACACTTGGTCACCAATTCAATTAACAATTCTTTCTCCATCGATGAGAAATTTGTCTCACGGCTTTATTTATGATTTTGTTCGTCCGCCATGTTTCAGCTTGTGCAGACGAAAATGAAAACAAAAGCGCATCGCAGTACGTACAGAAAATAATACGACTCGTCCATAGCCTTCTATAGCTGTGATATTTACAAGTTTTTTGGCGTTAACACGTGTTTGTTAACCTTTTCAGAAAACAGGTTGGTGAAATGCAAGAAATTTAACATTAGTATTAGCGCTGTGACAATTGTTACGTTACATTTGCTAACGTCGATTTTAACATCTGTTGGTGAAATCGGGCATAAGTATAAACAGACGATAAATCGACCGTAGCAGATCATTTTTGGTCATTTAACCATGAAATAAATCCAGAAGTAAAATTATTAGAACAATTAAATGGTCCGGTTTGGGAAAAGATATTCATTTTAAAAAACAAACATCGCGTAATGAATTTTGAAATGCCGGCAACCGATTCTGCTTTTAAATTGTTTTATTTTCAGATTTTGGTAGTACTAACAAGAACATATAAACATCTAGCGTTCGTAAGTATGGCGACAGCTTTGTTGTTTCCAGCTGAAGATGTGTAAAAGTGTTACATGAAATCGTGATCCCGGACAATTTATAAGAAAAGTATTATCATTTCTTATAAGGTAAGTGAAGTGTCAAGCTACAAATTGTTATATTTTCTTCAGTGTTAATAGCTTCATATTTTACGTACAAAATGGAATGTTGGCAGAACTGTATAATGCCAATAAAATTAAATACGTGCACATATTTAATGAGTCAAAACTTAAAACCATCAATGTTCTTATTTTTAAACTCTGCATTAGACATTTAAAAGCAAAACAGTCCAGTTTTATAAGTTTTGTGCAACAATAGTAGCATTTTCATTCTTTCGAGGTCAAGTCTACTTCTTTTTCTGTCACATATGAGTCCTGTTGTGCTAAATAGTCTTTCAGAGAAAACAATTGCAGGTGGAATACACAAATATTTAGCGGCAATTGTTTTGCAGTAATGCAGTGTACTAGAAAGAGGAGGTGAGATATGTAGTGATTTCTTCTTGGGAACTGTTAACTGACAGTTGACACACGATTGTTTTCTTGTATAATGTTACTGTACAGGCAACACATTCCTGGCATTTTCTCGGATTTTGTAATGTTCTACTTGCGGCAGTTTATGTTTTGCGATTTTAAAATAAAAAAAATTGCAGAATCACTCGCTGGGGTAAAAGCGGGTATAGTCTAAATAGTACATTTAAAACCTCAGTGGTCGGAGAATTGCTAGTAGCTGTGCATTCTAATATTATGAACTTGGTTGCTGTAAACCATGGACGTTTCCAAGCTCTCATATCGTAGCTATACACAGCTGCCAACTGATGTTTGAATTGTGGTGTGTAGGTGGCTTTTCCTCGTTGTGTTGTTAATCAAAGTGTGTTTCAGCTTGAAAATGTCACACCGTGCCTCGTGGACAGTCAGTTCGTCGTCTTCCTCATTTCCAAACTGCAGCTTCCTGCTTACTGCTCAAGGATTGGTGCAGCTTGTACAGGCGGTAAGTATTTCTTCATTGAAAATGTACTTTAGTAGATTAGTGGCCATATTGAGTTTTCCAATTTGGATATCAACACTTACTTGTCAACTTCTACTTTAATAACAGAAATTAACCCACCAAATTGCTTTTATAATGGAAAATATATATCTATATATTTCACTTATTTTGCCGGTTTGATTACTATTTGTTTCCTGTATTTTCCCAAATATGCACTATAAACACCAAAGCCCAAGACGGGACTCGAACCCCCGATACTCTACGCGGCGGAAGCTAGAGATAAACACACTAGCGACCACAACCGCATGGACCAGCTCGTTCAAGAGGTCCTGAGTTCGAAACTCAGACAGGGTGAGTTATCAGGATAAGGGTTTTTTTCCCCTGGGGTTCCCTTATCCTGAAAGATGAATGTCTGGTAACTCTGAGCTCTATGTACCCTGTACTCATTTGAACATCATTTCATTCATCGTCCGATATGACTTAACGTTGGAGGGTTTCTCTTATCCTGAAAGATGAATGATTGGTAACTCTAAGCTCTATGTACCCTGTACTCATTTGAACATCATTTCATTCATCGTCCGATATGACTTAACGTAAGACGTTTTCTCTTATCCTGAAAGATGAATGTCTGGTAACTCTAAGCTCTATGTACCCTGTACTCGTTTGAACATCATTTCATTCATCGTTCGATATGACTTAACGTTGGAGGTTTTCCCTTATCCTGAAAGATGAATTACTGGTAACTCTAAGCTCTATGTACCATGTACTCATTTGAACATCATTTCATTCATCGTCCGATATGACTTAACGTTGGAGGTTTTCTCTTATCCTGAAAGATGAATGTCTGGTAACTCTAAGCTCCATGTACCCTGTACTCATTTGAACATCATTTCATTCATCGTCCGATATGACTTAACGTTAGACGTTTTCTCTTAGCCTGAAAGATAAATGTCTGGTAACTCTAAGCTCCATGTACACTGTACTCATTTGAACATCATTTCATTCATCGTCCGATATGACTTAACGTTAGACGTTTTCTCTTAGCCTGAAAGATAAATGTCTGTTAACTCTAAGCTCCATGTACCCTGTACTCATTTGAACATCATTTCATTCATCGTCCGATATGACTTAACGTTAGACGTTTTCTCTTAGCCTGAAAGATAAATGTCTGGTAACTCTAAGCTCTATGTACCCTGTACTCATTTGAACATCATTTCATTCATCGTCCGATATGACTTAACGTTAGACGTTTTCTCTTATCCTGAAAGATAAATGTCTGCTAACTCTAAGCTCTATGTACCCTGTACTCATTTGAACATAATTTCATTCATCGTCCGATATGACTTAACGTTGGAGGTTTTCTCTTATCCTGAAAGATAAATGTCTTAAATCTAAGCTCTATGTAACCTGTACCTATTTGAACATCATTTCATTCATCGCCCAATATGACTTAACGTTAGACGTTTTCTCTTATCCTGAAAGATGAATGTCTGGTAACTCTAAGCTCTATGTACCCTGTACTCATTTGAACATCATTTCATTCATCGTCCGATATGACTTAACGTTAGACGTTTTCTCTTATCCTGAAAGATAAATGTCTGCTAACTCTAAGCTCTATGTACCCTGTACTCATTTGAACATCATTTCATTCATCGTCCGATATGACTTAACGTTAGAGGTTTTCTCTTATCCTGAAAGATAAATGTCTTAAATCTAAGCTCTATGTATCCTGTACTCATTTGAACATCATTTCATTCATCGCCCGATATGACTTAACGTTAGGCGTTTTCTCTTATCCTGAAAGATAAATGTCTGTTAACTCTAAGCTTTATGTGCCCTGTGCTCATTTGAACATCATTTCATTCATCGTCCGATATGACTTAATGTTGGAGGTTTTCTCTTATCCTGAAAGATGAATGATAACTCTAAGCTCCATGTACCCTGTACTCATTTGAACAACATTTCATTCATCGTCCGATATGACTTAACAACACAGGACGTAAATTAAAAACAAATCATCAGACATACATTTCAAGTACGTATATTTAGATTTGGTTCATAAGAAATCTGAGTAAGTAGAGCTGGTTTCTATAGATACCTCCTCTTCCTTCAATCAAGTTGTATTAAACATTATTTTTCTTAATTAAAATGAATCAGTTAAGGTAAGTTGTTATTGAAGCTATACCAACAATTAAAACAAATGAGGATGACAGTGGGATGTGCGATAATGGAGAAATAATAGCAGCCAATCGGTTTAATGAAACAAGAGATATGTATGTTGGTGAGGTAAAAATTTCACTGCATTTCTGAACAAATTTCTAGCGCAGTAGAGACAACCCACGAATGGGTTTTTAATGCGTTTGTCACTGTTCTTTAATTCACACTTGAAGGTTAACTCTCAGACCGTCGCATCACGATTGACGCCAACCTCGAGTGGTTTAGGTAATATTTTCCAAACTGCAATCGGTAAAATCAAATTTCAGCATTAAATTCAGGCCCTGCGCTTCACTTCACTAGTCACTGTTCTCTCGTCATGCAAACTGTTGACCTCTGCAGTGATTAAAAGATTCTAGCAGCCAACTTAACGGAGAGAAAATTCCAATTCTTAATACTCAGGAAGAATAAGCGGCATCAGTTTTATTTACTTTTATTTAAGTGCACCAACGTTAAGTCTTATCAGATTAGGACCTCCGAATGCGAATCATATACGTTATGGATATCTGTGCCTATTCCATTTAGCGTTTTTTAATTATTTAAGCAGAGAGCTTGTTACCGCCTCAGGCAAATACGTAACCTTGTCATGTGAAGTACTTAATGCCAGTGTTCAAGGTGATTCGGAGAAATACAGAACGTCATGTTTGTTTTCTATTGTTATCGACTCTTTAAATTATCGCAAACTGAAGAAACAAGTAGGTAAAATTTACGCTAGTCGGCAAAGTATCAAATTACAATAAATAAGTCAATGGCACTAAGATAGTTTAGCGCTGATTGGCTTACTCGTGTCCTAAATGCGGAATTGTGAATAAGTTGTTCCCCAAAAAATGTCATATAAAATCAGAATCTCAGACCTAAAGACTGTTCAATAATCTAAAAAATATTAAAACTCTAACAATTATAAAATTTAAAGGTTGAACATATATCTTCTACTCAATAAGAGCGTTAATTGTTTTTCTATAGATGCCAATGTTTGTCATTGAATCATTAAATGTGATACGATGTTATGTTAAAGTATTAGACATTTGTACATTCTAGGTATTTCAGCATTATTAAATGATTTATACAGTTTTAAAACTTCGAGACCATTTAGAGGCGCCTAAATGCAGAACCCGCCAAGTCCAAATTAACAAAATGCTCATCTTCAGGAAAGAGTGAGTGTGTAGTGTTGGGCCCGTCGACAACAAGGTCATTTGGGCCCGTTTCAGGAAAGAGGAAAACGTATCTCTGCTTTTCAATGTACAGAAACCGTGCTTATTTAACGCATATGAGTTAAAAATCTAGGAATATAACAACTGAAAATAATATAAACTTAATACTATTATTTTTGAAGCAAATAAAGGGTTAAATTTTGGACTTGGCGGGTTTTGGTTGAAACGTAAGGATGTTTGTCAATTCAGCAATTGTAAGTTAAGGATTAAAGGCTTTATTTTCTCTGTGTATTCGTCTACTATATTAATAATACATTTTTGTGAGAGTTTTACTACATTTACAACTTAATTATAACAAAAATTAATGGATAAGATACAGTTTTTCCAGCTTCATTCACGTAATTATTTAAACCGATAAGTTAGGCACACACTCCCGGCATGGCTGCTTTTTGCTTTAACGACAAACATTAACGTTGAATTTTAGTGTAAAATGGCGGGTTTTGCTAGTTTCTGTCAATCTACGAGGGCTGTTCAGTAAACAATGATCATAATTTTCCGCTCTAAAATGTCATCTTATTATATTCTATTAGCTTACTGTAAAACAAATACACCGTAGTAGTTTCATTGTTGGTACTCCTGGTTCCCGCCTGTGAGAACCAGTTAAATTCAGACATGTTCAGTATCGCCTACCACTGCAATGGAGGTAACTTGCAGTTAAAGTTGATGTTAGAGGAAGACCCGGAGTTTCTTTCAAACGTAATCACTGCTGATGAAACTTGGCTACATCATTTTGATCCTGAGAGCAAACAGCAAAGCTCAGTGTGGAAATCTCCTTCATCACCAACCCCCAAAAAAGCAAAAGTGGTTGCTTCTGCTGGGAAAGTTATGGTCATCTCATTCTTTGATATTCATGGAATGCTTTATCTGCATGTTGTACCTGCACACACATCAGTAACTGGACAATACTACAGAGATGTCCTGAAACCATAGCAAGTCCATATCAGGCGCAAAAGACAACATTTCCATGAAACAGGTTGGATCCTGCACCATGATAATGCACGGCCGCATATTGCCAATGTTGTTGCTGAATATCTTGCAAAAATCAACGTGAAGTGCATCCCTCACCCTCCCTATAGTCCGGATTTAGCCCCATGTGACTTTTTCCTATTCCCTAACTTAAAGAAACGCCTTCGTTAGAGGCATCCATCATCAGAAGCAGTAGTGAAGGCTGCGGAGGCGATTTTAAAGGATCTCAAAAATGGTTTCCAGCATGTCTTTGAAGACTGGCAGAAACGCTGGGACAAGTACATCGCATTCAGGGGAGACTATTTTGAGAAGGACCATCAAAAATATGAGGATCAGTAAAGGTACGTTGTCCAAAAAAATTGTGAGCATTCTTTATTGAACAACCCTCGTGTAACTACAGATCTCTTCGCCGCTTACACAAGACGTATAAAGTAAAAAAGTTGACTTTGCGTCTAGGCGCGTATAATAACTTTCATATAACACACAAACATTCAAAATTGTTCAAATGTTAACCAACAGTACGTAATTTATAAACAACTTTTGTTTAGGACCGAATAAATAAGGGATTCAGTACCTAAAGAAAATATGTGATAAAACTATTTATGTAAATGTTCATGTCGCTATTGTGACAATTTAAGAATATTTGTTCAAGAATGGGTAGAAAACCCCACAGAAATTAACACATCGTATTATTAATACTGTACTTGTTTATTTTGATTATTATAAACGTCTAGATATATGGGTTCTTACAACAATCTTAGTGCATAGATAAGGTGAAATGGAGAGAGCAAGTTGTTGCAGCTTGTTGCAGATCCTGGGCGGAGTGTGCACGGGTCTGGCTGGTTACTATGGACACAAGTACTACTTTGACCTGGGGGCACAGACTGCCGAAGTTCTCACCTTGTTCTTCAAGACAAGTCCGCTCGATGTCTGGCTGCAGGTCACGTTTTTCCTCATCGTCTCCGCCACCTTCCTGGTCAACACGCTGTGTATGCTCCTGTCAAATGTACTGAGCTTCACGTCGGCCAGCATGCTCAACAAAACGTTTTACGTAAGTTTGGACAGGCTCTTAATCTTTCTCGTGGTCATGATATTCATTGGTTTACGAGTGAGTGTGTGTGTGTGTGTGTGTGTGTGTGTGTGTGTGTGTGTGTGTGTGTGTGTGTGTGTGTGTGTGTGTGGTGTTTAAGGGCCCGTCGACAGCTAGGTCATTTGGGCCCCTTGGTTTACGATGTTCATCTGTCTTGCGTAGCATCGATGTTGACAAATGACTTTTGGAAAACCACAACAATTTACATAAGGGAGGCTGGTAACCTTCAGACATATGTTTCAAAAATGCTATAAGTTTGTAGTATTTACTGATGTCGTGGTTCTTATGTATAATTAGTAGATTGTTAAAGATACCATCTTCAAAGAAGGCTAACACTCGTATTTTGTATGTTCTGTACCAGTCCAGGATTTTGTATGTAATGCCGTATTGGGTAACAATTGTAATTTCACTCTTTCTGTTGCTTGTACACCTTCAGCAGATTTAGTATAGTCCATATTTACATTCAAATGGGCCGCCATCTTATATAGGTAAGTATTATATAACTCAAGTTCATAGCCATCTTGAATGAGACGGTTGTCACAACAAACTAAAGTTGGCATTACCGACGTGTTAAAAGCTTTTGAGCACAGATATACTAAATGGCCCACTTTTACTATCAACTGTCATAAAAGTTTTAAAAACGTTAAAATAGGTCCTGAAAGGGCCGTTTTAGATTCTTTAAATTTCATTTAACCTGAAAAGTTAAAAGTCCTTAGGATTAATAACTGACAAATAATACCAGAATTCACATATATCTTAAATTAGCTAACAATAGGGATAAAAAATATCTAATTACTACAACCACAATATGTTTAAATTCTTAAAAAGAAGCATACTCCTGTGAAATATACATTAATACTTCTTTTTATTCTCCGTAGGTAAGAATCAATTTAAAAAACCAGTCGAATGACGAAATAAAAGAAAACTGAATACAAAGAAAAATAATACACCCATGTAACTCTTTTTTCTCATTTCAGCTCTTGATTTTTGTTTAATCCGAGTTTATTATGGTTTATACCGCGTTGTTAGTTGCAGTTCCTAGCTAACAGTTTTTCCAAACTACATCTTTTAACTGACAGAACCGTTTTATGCAGTGAGAAAGCCTTTCAACTGACACGACGCGATTGGGGCATGTGCTGCATCTTCGCATTCAGTACATCGCACACGTTTTTCTCAATAGAAATTCTGCATTCCACTTGTCTATAGCTGTCACCAATTTTCCCCTCTCTGGTGAATTTGCCATGAAAGGGACTTTCTCATTGTTTCAATTTTTTAATGAAAGGAGACGAGGTATTTTTTGATAATGAAACCACATTCCAAAGTCTTGCCCAGTATTTCTAACCCTGTTGGTAATAAAAACTGATTAGATTAGACTGAATTGCGTTCAATGAGTTCACTAGTAGCTACAAAGGACTGTGAACATTGAATACGTCAAGGAAGTGTACAGTTCAATAGCATATATACTTGAATATTGAACATTATAAACAGGCAATATGAAAAACAATGCAGGGACAATTATATATGATACAAAACGAAACACTTCCCTACAGAATGTGTATATACAAATACAGTTTGATGGTTTTATTTGGCTTTTGTCAGTACGTCTGAACAGTTAATATTACATTCGCAATGTATTGTATTTATTGTCATTTCTCCAACACACACATATGTACATTAAAACAGCTTTGATCAGTCATCAAAGGTAAATTGGCAAGATTTGTCATTAGAACAGCTAGATTCTACTTACACAGCTACACAATTTGTCATTCAGATAATCTTGTACATAGTAACATAATTTTGAGCATATGTATTCTCTAGCAGCACTGAAATTATCAATTTTTCCTTTAAAGTGTCAATAACAACGCCATCTTAGTTCAGCACTTCTTTTATTTTCAAAGAGCATACAAAGATACTACACTTGCCTTCATAAATGACGTTCAAGAGAAAGACATTCCTCCACATCAGGAAAGGAGTTAAATGATTTGATGGTTTCATAATACACATAAGCAAGAAAGTTTGTGCTGGGATGATGGATGTTATACTTTTGTCTAGTGTTTATGTATTTGTTATAAATGAGGCCTGATTTTATACAAAGAACTGTGTTGTTGTTACAGAATATGTTGTACAACCTGTGTGCCTTCATGCTCTGCTTGTCTGCATCAGTAATCCTAATACATGCCATCGAGAAGCAGAACATTAAAGGATACAAAGAAGGATATTACTACAAGCCTTTCCTAGCGGCAGGAGTAAGTAACACTTCTATGGCCTTCATTCAAAGACCAATCAGGCATTTTAACAATGATAATAGAATTACAGATGAAGGGAACTTGAAACTGAGTTAGTTAATGGACGCTCTGTCACATTCTATGTTGAAAGATCGCTTATCAAGTCAAAATGTAAACACTGTTTCTATGCTCACAAAGTAGAAAATAGATATTCAATATGTTACAGTTCTGTAAACAAGACAAACGCAAAGGTCTAATTATTACCGTAAATAATGCTACAGCAACGAACGTACATAATGTGACTTTGTGGGTTCGTAGAATTAAAAGGCCGAGTTGCAGAAATTAAAAATCTCCTTTATTTCCGTAGAAATACACTGTTCAATTCTCACGTAACAACATTACATCACATATACACAGTCTTCCAAGGTCGACGACAGTAACAAACCGTGACAGCTGATTACATTAGCTCTCGTTACAACAACACTCTTGTTACACAACTGTCTTTTCAACAACAACACTCTCAGCTGTTCTCTGCTTACTCTGTTTACCTCTCGCGACTCACTCACCCTGCGAGCCGTCACGTCCTTAAATACCTATTTCGTAATTCGAGATTCTTCCAGAAGAATAAAGAAACCGAAAAATCAAGATATTACCAGATATTATCTCAGTTTGTTTGTTTCGGTAAGTCTTTTATCTCAAGCGCTATGTTTGTCTGTTTATGCAAGCTCGTTATCTACGTGAAACCTATCAGTTACTTTGTGTGCCAAGCCGCCTTATGGCGATCGGTTTCGCGACACTGCTCCCTCCTCAAGGCTGGTCCTCCCGAACAGCTCCATCGTAGCGGGCCAGACGATCCAGGTGTACCACCAACATCTTCCCTCGGAACACCTTCTGGATGCCATAGACCACGTCGTTAGCCCTCTTCACCACCCAGTACGGTCCTTGCCACGGCAGTTGAAGTTTGTCGATTGTTCGGTTTGCTCCCAGGTGTCCTCCTGAAGTACCGGCGTGCACTTTCTCCAAGACCTCCGGGACCTCACTTCGGGGAAGTATCAATTGTTGTCTCTGCGTCTCCCCATCGGACGATTCCCATACCCGGAACAGCCCCCTTAGGGGAAGGGATCCGTCCCTTTCAGCTGCCAAAGTGCGGGCGCTGCGGACCCTTAGCACTCGTGGTACCTCTGACGTTACTAGAAGAACCTCGGGCCGAACAGCCGAGCCCCTCCTTCGGGAGTTGTTCGGATTGGGATGGACTCGAGGGGGCAGTGTGTTCCCGAAACCCGTGGGAATCGGGTACGTCTTCGGACGGGGTTGAGGGAAGCCATTAAGTGTCCCGGGTACTAGCCTGCAAAGCTAGTAGAAGGTGTGCTAGATCACCAGGCGGCCCCACCGAGGTTTTTCGGTAGTCTTCACCTTGAGTGTTGACGCGCGTAAGTGGCGTATCCACTTCCATCCCGTCTTGAGTCCATAGGACCAGATGGGGGGCTTGTTAGTCTCTAGGTCTTGCCCTATGGAAAGCACCTCGGAGGACGCCGAGCGCCCTTTGGGACAGCTCGGATACTCCCTGGTTGAAGGAGGCCCGGGTCCAGTTCCTACGGGTTCAGGACTAATGGGAGTAGAACCTCTGGACTCAACCCGGAGCAGCACGCCCTCTCTGATCTTCAGCGAATCCCATTGGGCCCAGTACGACTTGTAGGTGGCGCTCCTCGGTGCGATATCCTCCCAGGTTGGTCTTGTCCCTGCCTCCGCTTTCCTCAAGAGTGGACCCAAGTCTGCGTCCGCCAGCTGCTCCCTCCTCAGGCCTGCGCTATCCCAGCCATCCGCAGACACTTCCGTGACTACTCGGACTGCTGCGGCAAGCTCCTTCTCTTCCACTCTTGTGCATTGGCCGCACTCCTCTGGGCAGGGTCTTCGGGACATGGCGTCTGCGTTACCGGGTTCTTCCGTCTACGATGTTCAGAGGCGAAGTCATACTCCTGCAGCCTCTGAACCCACGTGCTGTCTGGCCTTCTAGGTTTCTAAAGTTCAGTAGCTAGGTTAGGGCGGAGAGGTCAGTCCTCAGGTGGAATGGCTAACCGTACAGGTACTTATGGAAGTGCTCCAAGGCCTTTACTACCTCCAGCAACTCTCGCCGGGTAACGCAGTGTTTCTTCTCTGCCTTGGCTGAAGACGAGCTGGTATTGTCTCAGCAGTTGTCAAACTTCCTCCAGCTGTTCAGTGGTCAGGTGGTCGACCGCCCTCCCCAGTAAGCCTTCCAGCCGGGGTCCCAGGTGTTGCGTCGGCACCGGCTACTGTGTATTGTCGATTGCTGTCATGATTACCACGGGCTCGCACGTCCCCATCTCCGTTCCGGCCTGAACGTCTTGATCGGTGTCAGCTAGGTTAAGCACCTTCACTGGCACCTCTCGGCACGGCAACAATGTTCTTCATTCGCTGTCATTTTAGACGCGCCGTCACCACCACCTCCTTTTTCGTGGGGACCCACGTCTTCCTTCAAGTTGACCCTGCAGATTTCAAGGCGTTCTTCGGGTTGCCGGAGTATGACCTCTTCTCCATTAAGCCGCAGGACCTTCCTGCCGTCGTCGACTGTCGCCTTGTGGCTCCTGAGGGCATCCAGTTCCAGTATCATCTCCTCAGCCACCTCCGCGACGAACACCCACTGACGCACGGCACTCCATCCCAAGGTCAACTGCAGCAGAGTCTCACTCTCTACGGTCAAGGTTTCGCCCGATGCCGTCACTAGCTGGTATAGTCGGCTCGGTTTTCTCGACGGCAAACCCCTGGCTACATCGGATCTGATGATGATCATGGCTGCCGCGGTGTCTACGAGCACGCAGAACGGCTTCCCGCGTACCCCACCGTCTGCGATGAGGCTGTCATTCATCCGTCGGCTGACGGCGCGCAGTGTCACTCGAGGAGAAGGTGTAGACGGCGCCGACGTGCTCCTCGCCATGCCGGTCCTTACTCGTTCCTCCGGTTGCTCTTCCTGGTGTCGGTCATCTTCGCGGTCATTGTGGGCCCAAGTTGTTATTTACAGTTTCCGTTTTCGTTGTTAATTCGGTCTTCATTTCTTCCATCTTCTCGGTGATATCGTCGTCCTGCTTCCTGACACCAATTGTGACTTTGTGGGTTCGTAGAATTAAAAGGCCGAGTTGCAGAAATTAAAAATCTCCTTTATTTCCGTAGGAATACTCTTATAGATTACAGCAGCATTACGTTACATACACCATCAGTCTACCAAGGTCGATGACAATAACAAACCATGACAGCTGATTACATTAGTTCTCGTTACAACAACACTCTTGTTACACAACTGTCTTTTCAACAACAACACTCTCAGCTGTTCTCTGCTTACTCTGTTTACCTCTCGCGACTCACTCACCCTGCGAGCCGTCACGTCCTTAAATACCTATTTCGTAATTCGAGATTCTTCCAGAAGAATAAAGAAACCGAAAAATCAAGATATTACCAGAAATTTCTATTTATCTCAGTTTGTTTGTTTTGGTAAATCTTTTATCTCAAGCGCTATGTTTATCTGTTTATGCAAGCTCGTTATCTACGTGAAACCTATCAGTTACTTTGTGTGCCAAGCCGCCTTATCGCGATCGGTTTATGGTGAAAGAGGTTGAAAATTAAAAGTTTACGGGAGAAAACTTTCAACATGGTCCACATCCAAAAAGATATGAGCCCGACGAGTTTGAAAAATGCTATGTATAGAACTTTTGTCGACTTTTACTAACAGAGAAGAGAAATTCCTACAGTATATAAACTAATGAACGTTGTTAAAGACTAAAACTACATATTCATTTAATTCAACCTCCAAAATAAAATAATCTGTTTTGTGTTACAGATTTCCGGAGTGGTGAATGCTGTCCTCTACCTAGCTAGTGTGCTGTTGTCGTACAGATCCTTCAGGGGTGTGGTGTGATCTCTCTAAGATTAGAGCAGGCAGCAATAACAATACTCAACAATTACCTCTTTCAACACCAAAGTTAAACATCGACATAACATGTAGAACGCCCTCTATAACTTAATTTAGATATATTTTATATTTTATGACACATGTATTACATCTTTGTTTATTTAAACCTTGTTTCAAATGCTAATAGTAAAAATACGGTTCCGTGAACCTTAATACAATAATGAAGTAATTATTTCAACCCTAGCACTATGTACTGTGTGTGTACTGTCTATGAGGGACACTATTTTTATTTTGAGCCTGATGATCAGAAAAAAGCTATTTCTGACTGAAAACTGCTTTATAGTTTTTAAAGATATTCTCCTTTATGATCAGTAGACTTCTGCATCCGTTTGAACCATTTGTCAAAGCATTTATCTCAGTATTCTTGAGACTGCTCCAAAACGTGGTTTCTGAAGGCATCAACGGCTTCTGCCGACGAAAATCGTTGTCCACGCAAGTTATTCTTGATGTTCGAGAACAAAAGAAGTATTTGGGTGCCAAATCAGGACTCTATGGCGGATGACCCATCAATTCAACCTTTTGAGCTTTCAAATACTCTGCTCTTAGACAAGATGTGTGTACACTCGTAATGTCTTGATGAAGAACTATCCTACGGTACTTGCTGGTTTTCCTTACTTCACCGAAGACTTCCGGCAAACAAATGGTTGTGTAAAGTCTGTTTAGCCAACGTGTGTGCAGTTCCCAGTCAAAGGGACCTCAGAGGACGGGACCTCCCCGCCCACTAATGACCGTCATAAATCTATCTCCACACTTCAGAAATGGAACACTGAAGTTGGGGACCAATAGCAGCCCCCATTTGTTGAAAATGACAGTTGCATGTCTACTCCGCGTGGAGTCTCAGTTGCCAAATTTCCAACTTCCAGTTGTTCTGTTTCATTAGGTGCAAGACGGTGATGTTAAAATGTTGCAACATTGTAGAAAGGACCGTCAGGAGGAGGGTCCATGTTGTAAAACGATTATGAGGGTTTGTCAAAGAAAGCGGCTGCCGTGCACTTGCGTTGAGTAGACAGACTTTACCATTAGGCATTGACAGATATACGTTCCTCTAAAGGTACTGTTGCTACATGGCCAGTTTTGCTGTAAAAGCAGGCGACCAAACACCCATACAGTTGACTGCTGTTTATGTTCCAGCTCATACGTATAGATCCATGATTCGTCACCTATTACAATCTTATATGCGTCTTTTGAGGCACCACCATTATATTTCTTGAGCATTTTGTACAGCAACTGACACAAGCATCTTTTTGAGATTGCATCAAATTATGTATGATCCAACGAGAACAAACCTTTTTCACGGCTAAATAATCATGCAATATTTTATATATACTGATAGAACTAATACCTAGGGTTGCCTCAATCTCTCAATTTCGCATGACGATCTTGCATTATTAGTTTTTGCACGGCATCAATGTTTACTGACACAATAACTGCTTTTGGACGAAGTTCATCATTGAGCGAACGGCAGCCACGATTAAATTCGTTATACCAGCGTTTCAAAGGATGGAGCTTTATCGCTAAATGTAGAAGTTAGTTGATCGATGCACTCTTGTCTTGATAATCCACGTCGAAAGTCGTAATAAATCATTGCACGAACGTTTTCGCCAGTTAATTCCATGTTTTTGTTGAGACACAATTTTCAGGTTAATGTAAACAAAACAAATGACGCTCTATTGACAAAATGTCTGAAGTAGATTATGGGCTACAACATCAAACGTTAGATGGCACCTAAAACATTCAGGGTTACCAAGGCTCAAAATATAATATACAAATATGCTATAATAACATACTATTACGTATTTAGGGTGGGCAACACAGTGTTTTGGGTTATGCAGTTCATAGAAGTTGTTTACTAAAGCTGTAACTTTTTAGATTCTTGGACCTTCAAAATCTGAATTTCCGTGAAAATCTCAAGCTGTCGGATCCAATAGCATATTTCTGTAACATATACAGCAGCTGTACTGTTTATTTCAAACACAAGGGAGGTTTGAACTGTCCTTAACAAGCTCCCAGAACATTCCTCGAAGTGTAGTGAATAAACAACAATTTGATATACTTGAACCAGTTGTTACAGCAACGACCATCATCATCTTGTTAGTCAAATCGTTGTCTTCTTCGCTTCTGCACTTGCAGCTACTGCATTTTAATATACCATTCCTTTTAAACCAATTTGGCAGCAGCAAAGGCGATGTTCAATTGTCACTCGTAGCGTGGCTGTAAGGAACAAGCGCTTCGCGGTTCATATCCTCTCGCGATGTTTTAATATACGGGGTGAGTAAACGTATGGAACAATGCTTGTTATAGTTTTGTAAAGTGATATTTTTAGAAAAGCTTTAAGAAATCAACATGTTTTCAGCATATGAAATTTAAACTAAAAAAAACACTCTCATGACAAAATCAGTGGTGCTGTGTTGTAACATTTGATGAATTCACTACAAAAGTTGCTCAAAATTGTCTCCATTTAGTGCCAAACATTACCAAACTCTTTCTTTGAAATTAGATAATGCTTCCAGCAACACTGTTCGTCTGATCAGCTGCATTCTTTGTCCAATTCTTTGCTTTAACTCTTCAAGATCTCTTGGTCGGTCCTTCTAAACCCTCCACTTCAAGATCCCCACAAGAAAAAGACTAAGGGGTTCAGGTCAGATCTTCCTATCACCATATCCGATCATCATTACTATTTCAATTCGTTGTCTTTTTTTTCAATTAATTTCATGAAGATTTTGTAATGAAGTAAGCATTGCTGTCCTCATTAACTTAGCTTTTGTCTGTATTTGTTCAATCCAAAGCCACATATTGAAGTATTGTTTAATTCAAAACCTGCTCAATTTGAAGTAACGATGCGCTTTTATTTCCAGAGTACACATGCAGTAAGGTCCTAATAAATTTAAATTGCAGTTTGGAAGGGTGTTTGCTTGTACATTCTGAGACTTGAAGACAGGAAAAGTGCAGAAAAAACAAATGTTGCTATTACAAAAATGTATAACTTAAATACTGTGGAGATACCTTCGAAAGTCCTCTCATTGTGAATGGCTTTGCCTAAATGCTAATCGTAGATACAGGCACATTTTAACTGCTCAACTGCACACAATTTACCAACAATGTTTTATAAAGTAACAATATCTTAGGTATTCCTCGTTATTTGTTTCCAATTTTACCGGTTTCAGCGCCTTATCAGATCGTTCATTACTCTCCGTAAATATAGAACTTTTAGGGACTTCGCGCATCTCTATCCCCTGTGACTTGTGTTTTCTGCACTGCATCCCTTCCTCACAGAGAGCGGTATGTCACAAGGCGTGAGGTAACCCGTGTAACCCGTAACCTATCTGTGCACTGAGGATAAAAATTGCATTAACATATTTGTGCACTGCCCACGACTAGAAATGCATATCCTTAGGACAGTTAATGGCGGATACAGACACACGAGGTAGCCATAACTCAAACGTAATAACGCGTTTCTAAGAAACGATAACAGAAATGGTGAGAAACGAACTTGTGTCAAGTTTCCTTATGATGTCATTAAATACTGTATTGTTTGGTAACACAGAAGTAATAGCTGACGAGCACAAAGCAATGGACTACTTAGTACCGACAACGATAAGCGAATCGGCCAAAAGGAAGCATTTTAAATTGGTTAATTCTGATGGTGTAACTATTTTGTCATTAGGGAACGAATTATTAGCTAGATAAGTATGTTTTCTCGTGATACAAAGTATAAATCGGCATAAACATTACCTTTATGCTAATGTCATTGTAGGTAGAAGACAATATGGGAATACAGCAGAATTTAAGTGATGGTCAAATGTTTTAAAACTGGCTGCTGTATGGTGTATTTGAAACTCCATCCTCTTTACACGGATAGGTCAAAAAAGTAATAAATAAACAAGAAACGAAGTATGCATTTAAGAAAAATACAGCAAAATCCGCCTAATTTTGAGGGCGACTGTGCTTGCACTGAAGTTACATAAAGCATAAAGTCATAAACTGTAATCCTTCGAGGAAAAGGGGAAACAAACCATTAGCTCTCTCGACTCTCTTCCAGCACACATGGTACAACTGTTTTGTAGTGTGTTCATTCTCAGTTTCGTTGTTACAAGTGATCAAGTACGAGTGGCAGAAAACTGTGAATCTTGGTGATTTTAAAAACAGTTTGTGTGTACACAAATTATGTAAAATGAGTTCTAAATAAAATATATTATCACTGGAGAAAAAATTAAGGTTATTGAAGAACACACACAATAACACACGTCCAGTTAAAGAATTGATTGTGTAGTTTAAAGAGAGGAAAGCTCAGATTTATGAGATTTTGCAAACATAATAATTAAAGACGAGTGGTTAAAGGGAACAGCAAGGCATGAGAAACACATCTCAAAATCTACAGAGTAGGACGAGCTAAATTGTGCTGCGTTCGAGTGGTTTGTTAGTGCGCGTGCTAAAGGAAATCTCTTTTCTGGACCATTGCTTCAGACTCAAAGTTTAGAGACAGCAAGAGAATTAGACAAAGACAATTTCAGAACATACATGGATATCTCGATCGCCATTAACATTGTTTTGAATGCAGTAAATGATGTTTATATGCAGACAGTTGCAGATTGGAAAGAGAAAATTGAAAACAGAGAAACAGTAGGTCAAGTGGCGAGACGTGACTTTCAAAGCGAGGAAAGCTCCAAATAATAGTTTTCATTAAAATAAGAGAGAATAATGACTCAAAGAACTAAGACTATTGTTTAGTACTCTTTCTATTGTACAGTCACACGTAGGTCCAGCAGCGAGGCGTGACTTTCAAAGCGAGGGAAGCTCCAAATAATAATTGTCATTAAAATAAGAGAGAATAATGACTCATAGAACTAAGGCTACTCTTTAGTACTCTTTCTATTGTACAGTCACACGTAGGTCCAGCAGCGAGGTGTCACTTTCAAAGCGAGGGAAGTTCCAAATAATAATTTTCATTAAAATAAGAGAGAATAATGACTCATAGAACTAAGGCTACTCTTTAGTACTCTTTCTATTGTACAGTCACACATAGGTCCAGCAGCGAGGCGTGACTTTCAAAGCGAGGGAAGTTCCAAATAATAATTTTCATTAAAATAAGAGAGAATAATGACTCATAGAGCTAAGGCCACTCTTTAGTACTCTTTCTATTGTACAGTCACGCGTAGGTCCAATAGCGAGGTGTCACTTTCAAAGCGAGGGAAGTTCCAAATAATAATTTTCATTAAAATAAGAGAGAATAATGACTCATAGAACTAAGGCTACTCTTTAGTACTCTTTCTATTGTACAGTCACACGTAGGTCCAGTAGCGAAGCGTGACTTTCAGAGTGAGGGAAGCTCCATATAATAATTTTCATTAAAATAAGAGAGAATAATGACTCAAAGAACTAAGGCCACTCTTTAGTACTCTTTCTATTGTACAGTCACACGTAGGTCCAGCAGCGAGGTGTCACTTTCAAAGCGAGGAAAGCTCGAAATAATAATTTTCATTAAAATAAGACAGAATAATGACTCAAAGAACTAAGACTACTCTTCAGTACTCTTTGTATTGTGCAGTCACACGTAGGTCCAGTAGCCAGGTGTGACTTTCAAAGCGAGGAAAGCTCGAAATAATTATTTTCATTAAAATAAGACAGAATAATGACTCAACTAAGACTACTCTTCAGTACTCTTTGTATTGTGCAGTCACACGTAGGTCCAGTAGCGAGGCGTGACTTTCAAAGCGAGGGAAGCTCCAAATAATAATTTTAATTAAAATAAGAGAGAATAATGACTCAAAGAACTAAAGCTACTCTTCAGTACTCTTTTTATTGTACAATCACACGTAGGTCCAGTAGCGAGGCGTGACTTTCAAAGCGAGGAAAGCTCGAAATAATTATTTTCATTAAAATAAGACAGAATAATGACTCAAAGAACTAAGACTACTCTTCAGTACTCTTTGTATTGTACAGTTACACGTAGGTCCAGTAGTGAGGTGTGACTTTCAAAGCGAGGGAAGCTCCAAATAATAATTTTCATTAAAATAAGAGACAATAATGACTCAAAGAACTAAGGCTACTCTTCAGTACTCTTTCTATTGTACAGTTACACGTAGGTCCAGTAGCGAGGTGTGACTTTCAAAGCGAGGGAAGCTCCAAATAATAATTTTCATTAAAATAAGAGACAATAATGACTCAAAGAACTAAGGCTACTCTTCAGTACTCTTTCTATTGTACAGTCACATGTAGGTCCAGTAGCGAGGCGTGACTTTCAAAGTGAGGGAAGCTCCAAATAATAATTTTCATTAAAATAAGAGAGAATAATAACTCAAAGAACTAAGGTTACCCTTCAGTACTCTTTCTATTGTACAGTGGTATGTAAGTTCTTCTTGCATTACAAGACTGTTCAACCAGCTTCCCCTCTCCACTCAGACGTTCCAATTTTTCTTACAGCTGGCCCACACCGCGTGAATTGTTAGCCTAACATGGAGAAAGTATGTAATTCACACATTTTTGCTAATAACTTAAAACTTCACAAGAATTTCCCATTTGTCACAACTAAATACCAATCTAGGTAAAGTACTATTGGTAGTGCTATTGAAGTATACTTACAGTTATGTTTAAAAGCGCCACATAAAACAAAAATGAACTTTTCTTCACACGCTACAGAGACTTCACGTGACAAAATCTGTCAGTGCTTCCTATCAAAGTGTCGTGATTGCTGTGAAGCATGGCATTCAAGCTTACGAATTCCTAAATACAGAAGTATTCAGTATTGAATGAGCTCAGGAACTTTTTTTTAATTTACGTCCTCCAACGTTGTCATATGGGATGATGAATGGAATGAGTGAAATGATGCTCAGATGAACCCATGGTCCATAGAGCAGCTCAGGAAATTGTCCGCAGCAGAGTGAATGTTCGGGGATAAATTTTGAAAATGTATCCAGAGCAAATAAAATATTGTTTGGCATGATTTTTTTTTTTTTTATTTTTCTTCTTTTACTCCTGATATTCTTGAGGAACGTTTCATTGCACGCTTCGCTCCTGTATACACAGGTTAAAATAAGATATGGTACAGGGAAGAGATCTTTAACCGCGGCGTATCTCCCAACAGATCCATTGCGCTATGAAATTACGTTTATTTGGATTCCTCTTGATAAGTATGTTCAAATAAAGATTTGTGTAGCTATCAAATGTTTTATTTGAAGTTTTTCTTATACAGAACAAAATATAAGCGTTAACAATACAAAAGAAAGAACATAGAGAAAAAGAAAAGAAAAATTAAGGACAGCCAACATAACTCCAATCTTCGGAGGTTTGTTAGTCACAAACTCTTAGTTAAAGCGAGTTAAAATAAAAAGATACGAAAAAAAATACAGACTTAAAATACATGACTCGATCAACATTGTCTGCAAGCTTATTGAGAACCGCCAAAAACACCAGTCAATAAAAGTTAAAACATTTTCTCGAGTGTTTTGTATAACGACAAGCCGTCTGCTATGCGTGAGAAGCTTTACTTGTCGGGCTTGCCGTTTTACTATACGCAGTTCCGCATCGTAAAACTAAATGGGTTTTTCAACCAGGCATGTAGCGTGATAACAGGACAAAGATAACCCTGATGTATTTGAATCCATCTGGCGTTATTGAAGCTCGTAAGGCGTGTCGGAATTGCGTAATTGTTTGATAAAAATGTGCGTCGTCGAAAGTGTACATATATTCACATAAGGCACACCGAAAATAGTTGTACCTGAAGCACATGCGCAAGTTGCGTGTACGTGGAACTTTTACCTTTAAATCCCTCTAATAAATGCAATTTCCTTTCACATTCTTACCTTAGGACTATTGAAATAATACCAGAATATGACATTAATATGTTTTGATAATACTTAGGAATTTCTTCTTTATTGCCTTAAAATAAAAAATTAAGAATTAAAAATAATTTACAAAGGACACTGAGCAGGTATTGTTGTTCAGTATAATTAAGGGAAAACCTATAATTAAGGTTAAGGGAAAATCTCCAGCGTTAAGTCATATCGGACGATGAATGAAATGATGTACAAATGAGTACAGGGTACATAGAGCCAAGAGTTACCAGACATTGATCTTTCAGGATAAGAGGAAACCTTCAACGTTAAGTCATATCGGAAGATGAATGAAATGATGTGCAAATGAGTACAGGCTACATAGAGCCAAGAGTTACCAGACATTGATCTTTCAGATTAAGAGAAAACCTCCAACGTTAAGTCATATCGGACGATGAATGAAATGATGTGCAAATGAGTACAGGGTGCATAGAGCCAAGAGTTACCAGACATTCATCTTTCAGATTAAGAGAAAACACCCAACGTTAAGTCATATCGGACGATGAATGAAATGATCAAATGAGTACAGGCTACATAGAGCCAAGAGTTACCAGACATTGATCTTTCAGGATAGGAGAAAACCTTCAACGTTAAGTCATATCGGACGATGAATGAAATGATGTTCAAATGAGTACAGGGTACATAGAGCTTAGAGTTACCAGACATTTATCTTTCAGGATAACAGAAAACCTCCAACGTTAAGTCATATCGGACGATGAATGAAATGATGTTCAAATGAGTACAGGGTACATAGAGCTTAGAGTTACCAGACATTCATCTTTCAGGATAAGAGAATACATCCAACGTTAAGTCATATCGGACGATGAATGAAATGATGTTCAAATGAGTACAGGGTACATAGAGCTTAGAGTTACCAGACATTCATCTTTCAGGATAAGAGAAAACCTCCAACGTTAAGTCATATCGGACGATGAATGAATTGATGTTCAAGTGAGTACAGGGTACATAGAGCTTAGAGTTACCAGACATTCATCTTTCAGGATAAGAGAAAACCTCCAACGTTAAGTCATATCGGACGATGAATGAAATGATGTTCAAATGAGTACAGGGTACATAGAGCTTAGAGTTACCAGACATTCATCTTTCAGGATAAGAGAAAACCTCCAACGTTAAGTCATATCGGACGATGAATGAATTGATGTTCAAGTGAGTACAGGGTACATAGAGCTTAGAGTTACCAGACATTCATCTTTCAGGATAAGAGAAAACCTCCAACGTTAAGTCATATCGGACGATGAATGAAATGATGTTCAAATGAGTACAGGGTACATAGAGCTTAGAGTTACCAGACATTCATCTTTCAGGATAAGAGAAAACCTCCAACGTTAAGTCATATCGGACGATGAATGAAATGATGTTCAAATGAGTACAGGGTACATAGAGCTTAGAGTTACCAGACATTCATCTTTCAGGATAAGGGAAAACCTCCAACGTTAAGTCATATCGGACGATGAATGAAATGATGTTCAAATGAGTACAGGGTACATAGAGCTTAGAGTTACCAGACATTCATCTTTCAGGATAAGAGAAAACCTCCAACGTTAAGTCATATCGGACGATGAATGAAATGATGTTCAAATGAGTACAGGGTACATAGAGCTTAGAGTTACCAGACATTCATCTTTAAGGATAAGAGAAAACCTCCAACGTTAAGTCATATCGGACGATGAATGAAATGATGTTCAAATGAGTACAGGGTACATAGAGCTTAGAGTTACCAGACATTCATCTTTCAGGATAAGAGAAAACCTCCAACGTTAAGTCATATCGGACGATGAATGAAATGATGTTCAAATGAGTACAGGGTACATAGAGCTTAGAGTTATCAGACATTCATCTTTCAGAATAAGAGAAAACCTCCAACGTTAAGTCATATCGGACGATGAATGAAATGATGTTCAAATGAGTACAGGGTACATAGAGCTTAGAGTTACCAGACATTCATCTTTCAGGATAAGGGAAACCCTCCAACGTTAAGTCATATCGGACGATGAATGAAATGATGTTCAAATGAGTACAGGGTACATAGAGCTTAGAGTTACCAGACATTCATCTTTCAGGATAAGAGAAAACCTCCAACGTTAAGTCATATCGGACGATGAATGAAATGATGTTCAAATGAGTACAGGGTACATAGAGCTTAGAGTTATCAGACATTCATCTTTCAGAATAAGAGAAAACCTCCAACGTTAAGTCATATCGGACGATGAATGAAATGATGTTCAAATGAGTACAGGGTACATAGAGCTTAGAGTTACCAGACATTCATCTTTCAGGATAAGGGAAACCCTCCAACGTTAAGTCATATCGGACGATGAATGAAATGATGTTGAAATGAGTACAGGGTACATAGAGCTTAGAGATACCAGACATTCATCTTTCAGGATAAGAGAAAACCTCCAACGTTGTCATATCGGACGATGAATGAAATGATGTTCAAATGAGTACAGGGTACATAGAGCTTAGAGTTACCAGACATTCATCTTTCAGGATAAGAGAAAACCTCCAACGTTAAGTCATATCGGACGATGAATGAAATGATGTTCAAATGAGTATAGGGTACATAGAGCTTAGAGTTACCAGACATTCATCTTTCAGGATAAGAGAAAACCTCCAACGTTAAGTCATATCGGACGATGAATGAAATGATGTTCAAATGAGTACAGGATACATAGAGCTTAGAGTTACCAGACATTCATCTTTAAGGATAAGAGAAAACATCCAACGTTAAGTCATATCGGACGATGAATGAAATGAGGTTCAAATGAGTACAGGGTACATAGAGCTTAGAGTTACCAGACATTCATCTTTAAGGATAAGAGAAAACATCCAACGTTAAGTCATATAGGACGATGAATGAAATGATGTTCAAATGAGTACAGGGTACATAGAGCTTAGAGTTACCAGACATTCATCTTTCAGGATAAGAGAAAACCTCCAACGTTAAGTCATATCGGACGATGAATGAAATGAGGTTCAAATGAGTACAGGGTACATAGAGCTTAGAGTTACCCGACATTCATCTTTCAGGATAAGAGAAAACCTCCAACGTTAAGTCATATCGGACGATGAATGAAATGATGTTCAAATGAGTACAGGGTACATAGAGCTTAGAGTTACCAGACATTCATCTTTCAGGATAAGAGAAAACCTCCAACGTTAAGTCATATCGGACGATGAATGAAATGAGGTTCAAATGAGAACAGGGTATATAGAGCTTAGAGTTACCAGACATTCATCTTTCAGGATAAGGGAAAACCTCCAACGTTAAGTCATATCGGACGATGAATGAAATGATGTTCAAATGAGTACAGGGTACATAGAGCTTAGAGTTACGAGACATTCATCTTTCAGGATAAGAGAAAACCTCCAACGTTAAGTCATATCGGACGATGAATGAAATGATGTTCAAATGAGCACAGGGTACATAGAGCTTAGAGTTACCAGACATACATCTTTCAGGATAAGAGAAAACCTTCAACATTAAGTCATATCGGACGATGAATGAAATGATGTTCAAGTGAGTACAGAGTACATAGAGCTTAGAGTTACCAGACATACATCTTCCAGGATAAGAGAAAACCTCCAGCGTTAAGTCATATCGGACGATGAATGAAATGATATTCAAATGAGTACAGGGTACATAGAGCTTAGAGTTACCAGACATACATCTTTCAGGATAAGAGAAAACCTTCAACGTTAAGTCATATCGGACGATGAATGAAATGATGTTCAAGTGAGTACAGAGTACATAGAGCTTAGAGTTACCAGACATACATCTTCCAGGATAAGAGAAAACCTCCAACGTTAAGTCATATCGGACGATGAATGAAATGATATTCAAATGAGTACAGGTTACATAGAGCTTAGAGTTACCAGACATACATCTTTCAGGATAAGAGAAAACCTTCAACGTTAAGTCATATCGGACGATGAATAAAATGATGTTCAAGTGAGTACAGAGTACATAGAGCTTAGAGTTACCAGACATACATCTTCCAGGATAAGAGAAAACCTCCAACGTTAAGTCATATCGGACGATGAATGAAATGATGTTCAAATGAGTACAGGGTACATAGAGCTTAGAGTTACCAGACATACATCTTCCAGGATAAGAGAAAACCTCCAACGTTAAGTCATATCGGACGATGAATGAATTGATGTTCAAGTGAGTACAGAGTACAGAGAGTTTGATGCCTTTTCCAGAAATAGTTAACCGTAAGAGATAGAGAAAATCGTACTACAGAAAAAAATTGTATATATTAAAACACTATTTTAGAAATATTTCTTTTTTGTTTAATTTTTGGAATACTTCTGCATATGTTTTTCTCGTAGGTTGTCATTAACTATTTTTCACGTAATTTTTAATAATCATAACAATACAAATTAAAATAATGTGGGATTTAAAGAATGTTGTATAAGGGTGAGTGTATATATAAAATTCATTGAAATGCTTACTATTCGAATTTTTAACCTCTGGTCCATTAATTTTCGACAAAATTTGGAAAGAGAAGATACTGTACTACAAGGTTTCCGGCTGTTTACTAGACTGAGTCGCAGGTAAATGTTCATCCAGGTAGCCACCAATCGCCTGGTATATCTTTGCTTTCCTTTCAACACACACCCTATTTCAGCTGCTATTCAGGGTGGTTACTGACCCTTGTGGGAGAGGGTGCACAATACCTTGCTCCAACCAGCTTCTCGTAACCGCCTCCTCTATACAGCCAAGAATTATCATCCATCAACTAGCAGACTGAAAGCGTCCTCTTAAAATATCTTTGCCTATTTCTCCCTTTCAGGATCGTTCTAGTTTGAATCAGTTATACTTCACTGCTGAATAATTCATTTATTTATTTCCTTTATGAAAATTAATTTGAATAATACAATTTCCGAATGGTGTACGGTCCGCGCTTACATATACAATTGGATATGAGTCGAGAGCGACTATGATTCCGCTCTGTTTCACCGGAGATTTAGTTTCTAGTGCATTAATATGTACCAATATTTGATCGGATCTCGATCCACTGCTTTTCTGTGTCAGCAGAAGATTTGGGATTCGTTTCAGTTTACATTTAGCGGCTTCAAATATATTTGTACTTAATGAGTACAGTTGTTATGGGAGGTCGCTGGTTTAGAGAGATCAGAGTAGACGGGAATATAGTACAGTACAGTCTGACCATCAAAACATCAGAACATCGTACGTAACACGACGTATTACCTGTCTGAAGAATGAGTACAGTTGTTATGTGTGGTCGCTGGTTTAGAGAGATCAGAGAAGACGGGAATGTAGTACAGTACAGTCTGACCATCAAAACGTCAGAACATCGTACGTAACACGACGTATTACCTGTCTGAAGAATGAGTACAGTTGTTATGGGTTGTCGCTGGTTTAGAGAGATCAGAGAAGACGGGAATATAGTACAGTACAGTCTGACCATCAAAACATCAGAACATCGTACGTAACACGACGTATTACCTGTCTGACGAATGAGTACAGTTGTTATGGGAGGTCGCTGGTTTAGAGAGATCAGAGAAGACGGGAATATAGTACAGTACAGTCTGACCATCAAAACATCAGAACATCGTACGTAACACGACGTATTACCTGTCTGACGAATGGGTACAGTTGTTATGGGAGGTCGCTGGTTTAGAGAGATCAGAGAAGGCGGGAATATAATACAGTACAGTCTGACCATCAAAACATCAGAACATCATACGTAATACGACGTATACTACCTGCCTGACGAATGAGTACAGTTATGGGGGGTCACCTGGTTAGAGAGATCAGACTTCAACTGATATATATATATATATATATATATATATATATATATATATATATATATATATATATATCAGAGAGCTACTAGTGGTTTACTGGGAAAGTACGTGCATGTGACTTCCATCGGAACTTTTTGGTAATTTTTCTGTAAATCTTTCGCATCTCTCTGGGGTCGTGGCCCCTGTTTTGGAACCAGTGGCGCAGAGATCGCATGACAAAACTTAATATGAGTAATTCGTAGAACCCGACGTCATTAAATTGATATGTAAATCCCATAGCGCCATGCAGGATGACGTCTCTAGACGCTCATCTTGGTGGAAATGCATGACGAGTAAAGTGGGTCAAGTTCGGCTACGTCACTAGGTTGTGAGAGCGGTGTGGTGGGGGGAGCTGGAGTCATTGAAACATAGGAGTAGCCAGTCAGTCTGAAGGAAGCCGTGTCGGTCTGCAGTGTAGTGTGTGTGGTATGTTGTGACAGAGAAGCATGGCTGGTAGTGACGAGATCGGCGAACTGGGTAAGTACTCGCTTTCTTCTATACATTTTACAGTCTATTTTAAACTAACTCAGTTCTTTGCGATACTAACCCGCTTTCAAGCAAATCCCTCCCATTAGATGGGAAAATTTATGAAATTGTTAATTTTCTTAAGAATATTTTGTGACAAATGTCTTGAATTTTCTTAGAATAGCCTACAAAGGGCTTTGAACGTAGTTCGCAAGAGAATTAAAACCTTTTTAATCCTAATTATTTCAATTAATGCTTAAACGTCAATAAACCAGCTCTTAAAATAAAGAAAAAGTACATAAATTCTCCCAGACGTATGCAAACTCTCCTGACAATCTCTTACTCTGAATTTTTAATACCTATATTAAGATTTTTTTAAAAAAAGTGGAGCGCATGTAATATATAACAGCAAACAAGTGACAAGCGAATTTTCGTGCATCAATTATTTTGAAAAATAAGTGAAGAAAGTTTTAATTTCTTTTAAAATTTAAATTTTATGCACTACAAAGAACCTTTAGTGGTTTTTTTTTTTTTTTTTTTTTTTTTCTGTCAAGGCTACATCCCACTGTGCATTAGAAAACAATGACATTCCTGCCGAAGGACGTTAGAGTGTGGTTGTCAAATTGATTTTAAAATAGCACACATCCAATCTTCTTTGACGGAATTTCGAAAATGTTTTTACTGTTCTCTACCTCGGGCTTATGGTAGTGGAAGATGATTTTCCAGGGGGGGGGGGAAACCGTACGCCCCAAACTACCTTTTATATGGAACTTTTATAAGATTTTAATTTTAGGCAAAATAGCTAACGGATTTAACATATTAAGGTATTTTCATGAAAATTAAGTGTACATATTCAACTTTCTACAAATTCATTTTGTGTAAGTGTTAAACCCTAAGAATGAAGAAAATATTACTCAAAGGTCTAGATCAGTTATTTATTTTTTAATTTACGTCTTCCAACGTTGTTATACCGGACAATGAATGAAATATTCAAATGAGTACAAGACCCTTAGAGCTTAGAGTTACCAGATATTCATCTTTCATGATAAGAGAAAACCTCCAACGTTAAGTCATATCGGACGATGAATGAAATGATGTACAAATGAGTACAGGGTACATAGAGCTTAGAGTTACCAGACATTCATCTTTCAGGATAAGAGAAAACCTCCAACGTTAAGTCATATCGAACGATGAAAGAAATGATATTCAAATGAGTACAGGGTACATAGAGCTTAGAGTTACCAGACATTCGTCTTTCAGGATAAGGGAAAACCTCCAACGTTAAGTCATATCGGACGATGAATGAAATTATGTTCAAATGAGTACAGGGTACATAGAGCTTAGAGTTACCAGACATTCATCTTTCAGGATAAGAGAAAATCTCCAACGTTAAGTCATATCGGACGATGAATGAAATGATGTTCAAATGAGTACAGGGTACATAGAGCTTAGAATTACCAGACATTCATCTTTCAGGATAAGAGAAAACCTCCAACGTTAAGTCATATCGGACGATGAATGAAATGATGTTCAAATGAGTACAGGGTACATAGAGCGTAGATTTATCAGACATTCATCTTTCAGGATAAGAGAAAACCTCCAACGTTAAGTCATATCGGACGATGAATGAAATTATGTTCAAATAAGTACAGGGTACATAGAGCTTAGAGCTAACACATTCATCTTTCAGGGTAAGGGAAAACTTCGGAAAAAGCCTTATCTAGATAACTCGCCTGGACCGAGATTCGAACTGGGGACCTCTTGAACGTGAGACATGCTACCATCTACGCAATCGAGCTACAGCCTTTAGCTTCAATATTCGCCATTATTTTGCTGTTTGATTTCAACATTTGATTTCAATGCTCAAGATCACATGGTGTAACACTCTGTATTACCAACAATCTATCTTATTCGACTTTCATTTATGTAGCAATTTTCCTGTAAAATGCGATGTTCAATTTTTAACAATCTCGAAATGCATGAGCTGGAGAAATTGGCAGTTGTTTCCTGCATTTTTAAATTGCTCAATTTGACCACTGCTACATATGTCTGGTTTAAAAAAGTATTATATTTAAAAGTTTAATATATTTTTCTGAAACAAACAAGAGTGAATAAAATTCTATAGTTTTGTGCTTCATGTGAAACTTGCATATTTAGTCTTGTTCTAGACTTGACCACTTGTGATAGATTTGCTTTTGTGGTTTGTATTGTTAAATGCTTGCCATTTTATAAAGTGCTGATACAATTCAGCGGTTAGAAGTGACTTGCAAAGCATATAAATTTCAAAGTTGGCATACAGTGATTGCCCTTTTTTAAAGATTTATATCGCTTCATTCCGCTCTTATACGAACTGTGCAATAAACTTTTTAATATCTAGATTGAAGAATGTCTCCAAGAAAAACCTAAGGTCGCAGTGGATCGTCAATCAGAACCGAAGCCGGGCCCTGCTGGACACGTTAACGTTCTTTTGTTAGCTGGTGTGCATCTGTGAAGATTGTAACGTGTGGAAACTTCCCCGTTGAGGAAATATGAAGCTTCCGCGAAAACAGCCGCAACATCCTTATGCCTCGGTCAACGCGCTATAATGACGCAAAAGGAAGGAAACCAAAAACTATTTAATTGACGGAAATGTTAAAGCAGGTGCTGCCACTTAAACAAGTTGAAAGTCGCTAATATACAACGCACTATGTTTAACCACTTCAACGGAGGCTTCCGAATATGGGAAATCAACTTCTTAAATTTAAGATTTTGTTTTAACTTCGTGCATAACATGCAAATGTACCCAAGTCTGAAATCACTTCTAGACAAATGCCATACACGAACATTCAAGGAATACAAATTATAACTTATTTCACCAGCATAAATATAAAAGGAAATTCGGTTGTATTCGAAACTTGGCTTTTAAAATCGAAATTTTCCAAAGATACGTTACGAACATTCTCCAGAAATAGCCCCACCGTAAACTATCCTTTACGTAGAATAATGGTCTACATTTTGTCTAATAATTTTGACTAAAATATATGTTTAAAGATATTTTCAGACAAATATGATGTATTTCTAGAATTTCATGACATGACTTTCATATAATTACACAAACAATGTAGAACTGGCTAAAACAATTTTAAAATCAACCATTTGCAGATATTCATTGTTATTTGAATTTTCTAGTACACTTTTTCTCGAATGAAAGGTTCATTTTTATCTCCTGTTCATGCCAAGCGAACGGAATTTCAGACATATAGCAACCTGCCTTAACACATTTGACTATCACTTAATCTACTGTACTTCCTTGCAGCTACCTATCTTGAAATACATAGCGTAATAAGTGTTTGTACAAGACTAGAGAAAGTCGTGTGAATGAAATGGGTAAATGATGTTCAAATGAGTACAGGGTACACAGAGCTTAGTTACCAGACATTCATCTTTCAGGATAAGAGAAAACCTCCAACGTTGTCATATCGGACGATGAATGAAATGATGTTCAAATGAGTACAAGGTACATAGAGCTTAGAGTTACCAGACATTCATCTTTTAGGATAAGAGAAAACCTCCAAC
Source organism: Mantis religiosa (assembly GCA_030765055.1). Lineage (NCBI taxonomy): Eukaryota > Metazoa > Arthropoda > Insecta > Mantodea > Mantidae > Mantis > Mantis religiosa. The sequence continues at coordinate 156,909,068 of CM060954.1, forward strand.
GTTAAGTCATATCGGACGATGAATGAAATAATGTTCAAATGAGTACAGGGGACATAGAGCTTAGTTACCAGACATTCATCTTTCAGGATAAGAGAAAACCTCCAACGTTAAGTCATATCGGACGATGAATGAAATAATGTTCAAATGAGTACAGGGTACATAGAGCTTCGAGTTACCAGACATTCATCTTTCAGGATAAGAGAAAACCTTCAACGTTAAGTCATATCGGACGATGAATGAAATGATGTTCAAATGAGTACAGGGTACATAGAGCTTAGAGTTACCAGACATTCATCTTTCAGGATAAGAGAAAACCTCCAACGTTAAGTCATATCGTACGATGAATGAAATGATGTTCAAATGAGTACAGGGGACATAGAGCTTAGTTACCAGACATTCATCTTTCAGGATAAGAGAAAACCTCCAACGTTAAGTCATATCGTACGATGAATGAAATGATGTTCAAATGAGTACAGGATTCACAGAGCTTAGTTACCAGACATTCATCTTACAGGATAAGAGAAAACCTCCAACGTTAAGTCATATCGGACGATGAATGAAATGATGTTCAAATGAGTACAGGGTACATAGATCTTAGAGTTACCAGACATTCGTCTTTCAGGATAAGGGAAAACCTTGGAAAAGCACTTCATTCAGATAACTCGCCTTGACCGAGATTCGAACTCTTAAACGTGAGGTAGTTAGGCTACCACCGCGCTACAATGCGGGCAAAAAGTGTTAACACTACTTGGTTAATTTACTTCAACATTTTCGCCTTCTCCCAAATTGTATGTCCTATCGACCACTGTTTCTGGAGGTGCAGCTGCACCCCGTGGTTCCTTTAACTCTAGCAAGGGAGTGTATGAGGTTAGAATTTTAAGGGAAACGGGATACATTCATGAAAAACACTGCAAAGTGAAGAGAAAGTCGTTGAGCTTTGTATGTTTTTTTCAGAACAGTACTTTGGCTTTCCGATTACATCGTCCGTAACAAATTGTTCATGGGAGCATTCAATTTTCACGATTTGGTCCACGTTCTACGTACAAAAAGTGTCCTACTTGGGAAATATCGGCAGAAATGAGCAGTGAACCGGCAAAGGGAAAGGAGTAACTGTGATTATTTAACTTCTAGACCGTAATCAGCAACAGGTAGTAATAAATTAAAGAATATGTTGCCTAGCATTTGTTTTAAAAATGTACATGGAGAAATTAATATTTTATAGCCAGGCCTTTTGTATGCACTAGAGTGCGTGGCGATGCCAAAACAATCAGCACTAGCTTTTGTTCTGCGTTGCATGCTAAACAACGGATGAACTCTGCACGCAAACGTTTCCCTCGTGTCTAAAGATCGCTTCGTGGCCAACATTAGTCACTTTCTGATGATTCAGTTATGTAAACACACTAAGGGTAACAGCTGTCCAAAAGATATCATTTAATACAGTATATTAGAGAGGTGCTGAATCTGTTTCCACCTGTATCTGAAGACTACGGAAGGGAAATGCAAATAAGAAACCCAAATTGGGTTTACTACTGCCGCTACTCCACAGCCCATTTTCGAGTCTTGGCCTCCTTCAACTTTTTCCTCTATGTACTCTGTCCATAGCATGCTTTTGTTTAAAGTAATTCTCTTGTATCTTCAGTTACTGCCTCAATGACTTTCTGAGACTTTCCCGAGGCCGTATTTCATACATTTTCCCTTCCACAATCTTATTTTTTATTATTCAGTCATTTTTCCTCCGTTGCAGACGTCCTGCCCACCTCAATCTGTAATTTTACATAGGCAACAACTTCCCATTCCTTATAAAATACATGACGTTCATTGTTATAACGGATTCTCCACTGGTTCTAAGTTGGTTCAAGAGTTCTTGCTTATCTTTCTTTCATAATTATAGTCCCATTGCAGGTTCCGACATTTTGTCATCATTCATGTTTCACAAGCATAGCACAGTACACTTGTAATTATAGATTTATATAAACAGGATGTTTCTACGAGCCTGTTTGTCTAACAGCCCAATCTAGAATCAGATTAAGTGTCCATTATCTTGTTTTAACCCCTCTTCATGGTGAATATATCTGTTTTCTTCAATATATTTTAACTTGTGCTGATGTCTGACATTAATGAGTAGTAATAAAATAGAATGAAGTGTAAATAATAATAGGGTCATATGTATTATGTACTATATTTTCAACTTTCTTACAATAGTTGTAGTTTATCGCCTAGTTTTCAGTTTTCTCTTTCCAATCTGCAACTGTCTGCATATCATTTGCTTCACACACAGCTTTCAAAACAATGTTTCAGCGTCAAGTATAAATATAGCTCGAAGTGAAGTTGTAAGTCAAGTTTCCTGGCTTTCTACTCCAGGAAAATATCGAAGAAGAGAGAAGCGAGTTGTGAAAGGTGAATATAATGAATTTAAGTGCTGTTCTTGCAAGGTTCATAGCTTAGTTGAAAGAAACGAGCCACAACAATTACAAAAGTTCTTAAAGCAGTAAAAAAGTATCCCGAATTGTCTAGCTTTACAAAGGCAAGCTTTCATACCATTCTTCGCGACATATATTTTGAGTTTGTGAACAGAAACAGATAAAATAGAATTGTTAATCGTGAACATGTTTAAGCGAAGGAATTATCAAAGGAAAATTCGGTAGTGGAAATTGTTTAAGGAATTCATCCGTTGTCAGATTGTAATTAGATACGTTAAGTTTTTTTTTTTTTTCTCTCTTCTATGCCAATAGAACTTTCAGGTCATTGCCAATGTGGCTACAGTGATTTAGTACTGTTATTTCGCAGAAGGATCCTTGCCTCAACTTATTTATAAATGGGGGTTGTGTGAAGAAATCAAATATTAGAGTAATTGTAAGCATTTAGTCACTTATAACTACAAAATAATAAGCATACCGCGCGATCCATTTTAACCTGAACCATTTCAATAGGTCATAATTTTTGGAACCAATAATAGGAGACGCGTGCAATTTTGGGAGAATATAATACACAATTGGGAGATTGCATTACACTATTTACATCTCAGAAAATGTTGGAAGTTTCCTCCACCATGTCTGCACTCGTCTCACCATATTCTCTGAAATTTTACGGAGATACTTGAGAGGTTATTTTTAGCAAGATGGAGCCACGTGCCATACATATAATGATACCATGGAACATGTAACCAGTTTCTTTGATAATAATCGAATAATCTGTAAAGGTCTGTGGTACCCCAGATCTCCTGACCTAACCTCACCGGACATTTTCTTCTGGCGGTATCTAAAAAATAGTGTACAAGAGTAGGCCACGGACAATCGATGTTCTCAAGGAATCCATTCGAACTGAAATAAGTAACATTGGCAAGGATACTCTCTGTAAAACTTAATGGTTCAGGTTTGTAGTAATTAAGCAATCCTTATTTCCATTTCAATTACAAATTATTCTACATTTACATACGTATTACTGCACTCAGTTGCTGGTTACCCTTGGGCTCAATAGACTCAAACTGAGGTTGTCAAGCTAATGGGTCCCTATTGGCAACTTATCTAAGATAACTTCATTTTCGACATATTTACTTATCTTCCTCAACCATTTGGCTCTTACTTTGCCCAAAAAGTTCCCAATTTCAATTACATTTTTCCTAGTTTTTACACTCATTAACCTCATTGCTTGAATTTCTTTTGGTAGCCTTGACCATTCTTTTTACCTATCATCTCCCTAAGCAACCTAGTTTCTTCATATTCTAAAAGCAAATGCTATTCTTTATCCCTTTGGTGACCCAATGGGCATTTCTCCACATCCCTCCCTAATCCCAACACCCCTGTTCTGGCCAATGCAAAGCCTTCTCTTGCTGCTTTATCACACATATCAATATCCGAGGGTGGGTCAACAAGTAATGCCTCCTATTTTTTCCTTAAATAAGTGAGTTATATGAAAACTTTGAATTTGGCTCAATTCCTCAAACCCTCTTCTCCAATCCCCTGCAGTAGTAACTTCCTAAGTCAACAGGTGGCAGCACTGCATCCTCTTGCAAAATGTCTGACATCGACATTCGTATTAGACAGCGTTCTGTGATTGAATTTTTGACTGCGGAAGGTGAAACGCCAATTCGCATTCACGAAAGGCTAAAAAATGTGTATGGTGGTGCAACGGTGGATGTCAGCGCTGTTAGACGATGGGTTCGTCGCTGTAACGAAGCTGAAGGGCAAACACCATTGGCAGATGAAAAGCGAAGTGGCAGGCCGGTGACTGCAGTGACTCCATGCAACATTCAGTCGCCGGGTAACAACAGGTGAATTGTGTCGTATTACCTCCCTCAGTAAAGGCAGTGTGATGACGATTATTCAACAACTGGGTTACTCAAAAGTTTCTTCACGTTGGGTACCAAGAATGTTAACCGCCCAAAACAAAGAAACAAGGAAAACAATAGCCTCCGAACACTTGCAGCGCTTCAATTTGGAGGGAGAGCAGTTTCTGGAAAAAATTGTTACTGGAGACGAAACGTGGGTTCATTTTTTTGAACTTGAATCGGAGGCAGTCTATGGAATGCCATCACATAACGTCACCGAAGAAAAAATATTCAAAACTCAGCGGTTGGCAGGGAAAGTTATTGCGACAGTGTTTTGGGATGCAGAGGGTGTGCTTATAATTGATTTTTTTGGAGCAGGGATGCACAATAAATTCTTTCAATACGTCAGAGCTCTCAAAAAGCTGAAAGTACGTCTTCGCCGAGTTCGTCCAACAAAAACTATGGCGGATGTTCTTTTGCATGACAATGCAAGACCACACACCAGCCGTTACACCACTGCAGAAATTGAGAAATTGGGATGGCAAGTCTTACAGCCCTGACCTGGCACCATCAGACTTTCATCTGTTCTGACCACTAAAGGAAGCTCATCGTGGGATTCATTTTGAAGATGAGGAGGCTGTGAAAACGAACGTGCGTCAATGGCCAAGGAAGCAAGACCGTGTGTTTTACCACACTGGAATACATGCCCTAGTTAAAAGGTGCACCAAAACTGTGGAAAAGGACGGAGATTATATTGTGACTTTGTGGGTTAGTGAAATTGCAAGTCCAATTGCACAAACTCAAAATGTTCTTTATTTCCACCGAATTACAGTTGGAACACTGGCCGATTACCCAGAATTACGTAGCGCACACAATTACAATCGTCTGTCACAGGTCCACTCTGCACTCGCAATTACGTAAAACTCCTCCGATGCACGTACAGTCTTCCGGTCCGTTCAATCACGCGGCGCTCCTCACGGCTGCTCGCCAAGAACTGAACTGACTCGCCAACTGCAGGCCTTATATAGGGAAGATCGCCGTTTCTGGAAGTCTTGCGGTTCAATGAATCATCCCGAAGCTTCCAGGCGTCAGGGGAGGGGAAAGAGACGGTACAGGGCCCGTGCCGCTCTTCTAATCATCCCCCTCAGTTAGTGACACGAGACAAATGGGTAGGCGTGGGCTCAATACTTCCCGTCTTGCCCTACCCTGCTGCTAGCTGGCTGTGCCTTCCGATAATTAGGTTACAATATTGAATAGTGACAAAGTAATCGTCAATGTTGTAGTTTTCAAGCTATGTAAATTGGATTCATTTTTTCTTGGCAATTAAAAGAGAAAAATAGGAGGCATTACTTTTTGACCCACCCTCGTATTTTTCCCTGTTCCACATCACTTTCGTCTCTATAAATTTCTAAGTTTAACCTTCCTAACATTTCTTGCTTTTCAGTATCTTCCGTTCTTAATCAAAGTTCTTTCCAAAATCCACTTTGCAATAGTTCCCTGTTTTCCCACATGACACCCAACCCTATTTTTAACACCATTTCCTTTATCTTATTTAGCCATGAATCTTTCTTATTTAGTCTTTCCTCTACTATCAAGCATTGGCGCAGAATGCTCTGCTTATCTAAACTCCTAATTCTCGCCCAACATTTTATAATCCTTTCCACCATTATTCCTCTAGTTCCCAGTTTTCTGCTTGCGCCACTCCATTTGGTGAAGCTCGTGCTAAGCCCAAAACTTGTCTGTAAAAGTTTCTATGTATCACATTCATATTTGCACCCACTTCCTCCAAACTCCATATCTCTACCCCATAGAGCATTTTTGCTTCTAATACGGCTGTGGCTCAGGTTTATATGGATGGCCCAATATTACACAGTAGGAATACCTCTGTAGATAATCCTAACTTAAAAGTACTAACTGCATAAGCTACTGACCTAATAGTGGTTAACACTAAAGCCCGGGCCTTAGAGTACTTACACGTTGTAAGTCGCCATTAAGGTAGTTGTATCATATGTTTATGAGAACTCCTAGTGGTTTACCGGGAAAAACACGAGTCACAACATACAATATTTTCAAACAAATAACACTATTCATGAACATTATACTAGGAATAATACTAAATTACATATACTGGGATCAAGATCAAATAAAAAACTTAACTCAGTACTTCATAAAGGGATTCACATGTACAACTTAATCTTAAAGAAAATCAAAAACAATGATAAGAAAAGATTCAGAAGAGATGTGAAATCATTTTTAATAAATCAGTGCTTCTATAGTACTCAAGAGTTCTTTGAATATTTTAGACACCAGATTAAGTAGAGTAAATGATTACATGAGAATAATTTTATGATACTAATGGTTGACAATTCATGTAAGTTTTCTGTATTTGTTGACATTGATACAATTTAATCTGATTATTGCATGCAGAATTAATTCTGTATTTTCTGAATTTCTAATTTGTATTGTTTGTACTGTATCTTGAAAAAGCAAATATTTCTGTACAGAAATTAAATGCTAAATAAATAAATATATGTCCATTTGGAGAATTTAATGTCATATCGGCACGTTGAGGCCATAGTAGCTCAAGGGTTAGAGCGGCTGGACGGCAGTCAGAAGATCCGTGGTTTAAATCCCGACTATGGTATTGAATTTTTCAGTCTATCTTTCCATTGGCATAGAAGTTTTTGTTTACATCGCTCCATAAACAAAGGACGACCGGTATAAATAACTTACTGACCTAGGCTAGAACTCGGGACCTCTTGAACACGAAACAAACATTACAGAGTCGGCATACTACTATGCTGCGGGGGGGGGGGGGGTAGTTTCTTTTAATATCTGTTGCATTCTTCGAAGATGCTGTGTAAATTTATTTCATCAGATTTTCGTTTGAGTCACCTACTTATACGTAGTAAAAAGAAAAAAATAATTGTATTTTGTGAAAATATTGACTAAATGGATGGAAGAAGCCATAAAGGTGGATACGATGTAACAGTATTTCGATGGACAGAGATGGTAATTCGTTTCTCAGTTGTGGACAATGTATCAGTTTATAAAACCTTTTCTCATGAGCAGATCCTTTCATTACTTTCTCTTCCGCTTACACAACAAAGAGGAAGTACTTCATTCGACTTCTCCAGAATCCGATATAGAGATACATGTTCTAAAGACAATCTACTTTCTCTAGAACTCTTGACATGTGGAAACATTTGTATCTGGAGAAATGAAATCTTTTGTATCTATGCTCCAGAAAGGGGGAAGGGGGGAGGAATGCGAGAGGGTATAAGGGTAGTAGAACTGAGAACTGAGACCGCAGTCCCGATCTCTAAGACCTCCCTACTTCTCAAAATAAGATGTGAAGCTTTCCTGGCGACGAATACGCTTTCTTCTCGACAGCCAGCCAGCCAGCCAGCCAGGTGAAAAGATGATTAGATATCAACGAGTGTTATAACCACAAATGAAATGCTGGATATAACCAACACCAACTCCAATACTCAGACCATAATACAGATTCCAAGATGGCGCCCGTCGAAGCCGAGCGACTCTGGTTACGCAGAATACGAAACTATACACAATGGACATAATATAATCCATATTACGGAGCAACGAGGTAACTCCTAAGCATTTATCACTTTATACTTTCAACTAAAACGTGTAATAACATAAATAAAGAGCATCATGACAAATTCTAAGAGCTTATCACATTATATAGTAGCACGACCAGTACTATGCATTTTCCACCTTATACTTCCAATCAAAATTTAATTTATAAGGCATGACAACTCATAAGCATTAAACACAGCAAACTTTATCTTATTGGACTCAATCATCCTATCGTCTGTAGCAAGTACTAAAGTTTCTTTTATATTGTTTACATAGTAACCTTTTCTGGTAAGGACATAGGTACTGCTTATACTATAATATTTAAGAGAACTCACCAGATTGTCCAGTTTACTCCAATTGTCACGTTTGAAGGTGTCAGTTCCCTCACACTGCAAGATCCATTTAAAATTTCCCACTGGTAGGCTCATAATATTACTTCTAGGTTATGAAATACTTTGAAACTTATTAAGTGAAGGAACATCAGTGAAGCTGGGATCTTGATTGTTATTGAAAAGAACGTAACTAATCGTCTTTAATAATGACTATCAATGGGTTAAAATCTCCTCACCACTTAGGTTCAAAACTGTCAATAACATCTTGTGCACACCAAATATTAAAATTACCTTCACTCTCTGTAAAATGTGTTGGATACATTCTTCAGGATTTTGTATTTTCTGGTTGAGCTTTAATGTGTGATAGGATGGCTGATTCTTAAAAATCGTGGGGTAGGCATCATCTATTAATTTTTGTACCTTTCGAAGGGCACGAATTGGTTCACCATCATTTACGGGAAATATGTCTTCCTTAACCTCAAAGCACTATTCAAAATGATGAATACAAACTATAGTTTTGTCATTTACTTTAAAATCTTTACAATGTATGTTCCTGGTCCACTTATCCCATTACGATTTTTCCTTCGCAAATTTAAATGTCGTGTGAGGTGCACTACCATAATTAGATTGCAGCTGGGAACACAACAACGATGCATTTCGACAATACTTCACAGTATATATTTAGGTAAACGTTATCACTTTATGTTAAATACTCAACTATAAACTAACTCGTTAGTCACTAATTGCCACTGTAATATGAATTACATTAATTCTTCAAACACACAATCAAAGTAAACAAACACACACTTTACTCTGTAGATATAACCACAACATAACAAGCTGGGCCACGAGCGCCGCCATTTTTCCTACAATCGATTCTCGTATTATGGTCTGAGTATTGGAGTTGGTGTTGATATAACACTACTATAGTTATATCCAGTATTTCATTAGTGGTTATAACATTTTATAAGTATCCTGATGGGAGAGATGTACACTCCCGAAACATTGATATCTAATCATCTTTTCACCTGGCTGTCTGCCCAAGAAGAAAGTGAGCTCCCTAATTTTCGTCTGGAACTCTTGACATTTACAACCCTGAAATATGAAATGGAGAAATAGGAAATCTGGGCAGTGTAAAGTAAAATTTCTCTAAACCAGTTAAATTAAGACTGTTTAATAGACGATAAAGTGCTGTCATTAAATACATTACCTTTGCCAGCGGACGAATTGATTGCTTGGGACCAGGTTGGAACAGAAACTTCGATAAAGTAATGGCCTGCTGTGTGTGACTTCCAGAAAACAAGATGAAAGTAGGAAAAAGAAGTGAGAAAGATTTTATAGACATTCTTAAAAATACTGAAGGTTGTTTGACGTTGAAGACATTGACAATCATGGAGGTTATAAACCGATTACAGAAAAAGGCATTATTGCATCATGCAGTGTTACTGAAAACGAGTATTCAGATTCAGACAATGTTGATGAACCAGCTGTGGTTATGATCCACACACAAAGCAAAGATAGAGAAATTGATGCTTTATTTCGAGTGCCAAGCCGAAACATTGTCAAATGAACTTCTGATGTTAAAAGCGGATGTGAGGTGCCGTTGCTCGTAAGCGATACACTAAACTGAGACAGCAGAAGCTCGCTGTCTTTTTTACTACCGACTAGTTTGTAGTACAGTAGAAATACATCGATGTATACATACAACGTACGTGTTTTTAGGTGAAAGTATGCTGATAATTTCTAAACTCCATTACAAATATTTCGGTGATGTACATGTTTTATTATCTTTTCCCCTCATTCTCTGGATAACCCGGATTTTTAACTCGAATAGGCCCTGATACCAGTCGATATGGGCAAACGAGGTTCTACTTTAATTATCTTTTCCAACATTCCTCTAGCGAGTCCACGAAACCACGGAATGGGCGGCCAAAGATTCCCAGAACGTTTTACGTTCAGTGATGGGATGTGAGGAAGTATTTCCCGCCGGATTTCCCGCTACAGTAGCGATATCGCAGCAGTGCGTCATCCCGATAGAGCAGCTGGCTGGACCGAGGTTCAACTGTTTACGCATGTAGATATAAACCAAAGCATTCAGGGATGTAAGAAATTTGATTTGTTTATCTAGTGACGCATTAGAGACTATAGTTGTAATAAATTATTTATGGTAGAATCAAGACGTATTTTACCCATGAGTGGAAGTTTTGTTAACTTCCACGTGTGCATAAATGTCTTGCTCCATACAATGCTTTATGCAATACGTACCCTAATCATTAAAAAGGCTTACTTTTGAATTAAACTATAATAAAATATAAAAACTTGTAATTTTGTTTTTTGGAATGTAGAGCTATTTAGACCAAGGCTGGCTGGAAGTGTGTCGTTGGCTAATACCAAATATGAGAGAATCAATGCGTAAAGTAAAATGGTATCCATCCTTAATATTAAACTGTAAGTTTAGTATTTTAATTTTTATTACTAGACAACTTTACTGGTAAGTCTTGGATAATATTTATGGGAGTTGCGAAATAAGTTGACGTTTGACGAGTTTACACATTTAACGCCTAAATTTCAAGAGCATAATAAACATCAAATCTCGCTAGTCACATTTTATCGTAATTTTTTCCGTTACCTAAGAAAAAGTCGACTTGAATTATAAATTATAACACTATCTTCTATCACAGAATAATTAGAATTTTACTAGGTATAAGATTGATATTGGAGGCTTTGAATAGCAAAGAATGGTAACTATGGTGATACAAAAATAACAAATGGTAAACTGTATGTCAAACTGAGCGATTCAGGCTACGAAAGTTTTATACCTGAAGAAATTCGAGAAGAAGCTCCAATTGCTAATCTTAGTTTGTTGAAAAAAAGTGATCTGTAATTTATGACAAAAATATTTATTTTTAAGAAATGGTACAGTTCAAAAAGTGTTACTAATATTTGCGAGGAAGTGATTTTAGTATATGAAACCATAATAGTAATAAAATATATAACTAAAGAAAAAAATTGAACATCGGTCTAAGCGTCTACGAGATAATCGATAGTCTGATTATAATAGTTCTGACACTATATTAGAGTAGGCGATGTGTTTTTGTCTCACAAATTTTAACTTTATTCTTCTGTTTGACCTGCTATATTGACTAGAGATAATTCGACTCTTTGTCCAGATTATTCATGTCTAACAGTAAAAGGCCTACTTTTCAGTAACAAATGAGTATTATGTGTTTCTTCTTAGATGGCGGATAAAATATCTTATCATAAGGCGTATTCAGGCGTACTGAATTTAAGGGTAATAAGAACACATGTACCAGAATATTAGCGTCCGAGTAGTCAATTCCTACATCTTAACCATGTTTCATCCCAAATATCTTAGCGCAGCGTTACAGGGATGTTCCTCGACACCAGCTGTGATGGAATTTGTTGACACTTCGAGTGCAGGAAGTGTGTCGCCTAGTTTTAATGACTTGTACAGTTGCAGACCAGGTGCAAGCAGCACAGTATTGTGTTCCTTAAGATATCCGTTATGCTCTTCTCCCTTGCATCTGTGAGGTCCACCGGTATTACTTACTGTACGTAAATAATGTACAGGGTGAACAAGAAGTATGGAATACTGGCCATAACTTTTTAATACATCAATAAAGTTCTGATTATGGCGAGATCCTCCAGGTAGCTAAAGGAACAGCACCTGGAGGGGCTGAATTTTAAATGGAACCGTGGCAATTTCGTTTATAACATTTTCTAAAATGAAAACATGCATTTGTGGAGTATTGATTTCATTTACGTACTAATGAACGAGAGAAGGGAACTTTGGAATAATGCGAAATAGGTATTTGATTTGTCAAATATTTTAAATCGCCATTTCATGTTTATTTTGATAACCCATGAGATCCCTCTCCAAAGAAAAAACGTATTAGAAAATGACTATAAAGGAACAATTTTTGATTTACAGCCTCCAACGTTAAGTCATCGAACGATGAATGAAATGATGTTCAAATGAGTACAGGGTACATAGAGCTTAGAGTTACCAGAAATTCATCTTTCAAGATAAGAGAAATCCTCCAACGTTAAGTCACATCGGACGATGAATGAAATGATGTTCAAATGAGTACAGGATACACAGAGCTTAGTTACCAGAAATTCATCTTTCAAGATAAGAGAAATCCTCCAACGTTAAGTCACATCGGACGATGAATGAAATGATGCTCAAATGAGTACAGTGTACATAGAGCTTAGAGATACCAGACATTCATCTTTCAGGATAAGAGAAAACCTCCAACGTTAAGTCATATCGGACGATGAATGAAATGATGCTCAAATGAGTACAGTGAACATAGAGCCTAGAGTTACCAGACATTCATCTTTCAGGATAAGAGAAAACCTCCAAAGTTAAGTCACATCGGACGATGAATGAAATGATGTTCAAATGAGTACAGGGTACATAGAGCTTAGTTACCGGACATTCATCTTTCAGAAGGAAAAATCCCAGAGAAAACCTTATACAGATAACTTGCCCTGACAGATTAGAAATAGGGAGCTCTTGTATGTGACGTAGATGGGCTACACCAACGCTACAGAGGCGGGTAAAGGGAGTAAAATCAAATAGATCATTAGTAGTCTGCATTAAATTTATCAGCGACCTTATCTGATTAATCTAACAAATCCATACATATCCTGAAAGATATATGCTACAGTAGATAGTATCAGAAGTGTTACTACAAAGACGCTATCACGAGATTTGCCCCGAAAAGAACTGGTAAAATTCCTAAATCGAGTGTTATTCAAAGCCTTCTGTGTAACATTTCTCCAGTGTTTCCAACCGAAGTGAGGGCACTACGATAACAAGTGAAAATCGACTTCGACCTGGAATGCTAACAAATGAACACCACCTTATCTTCCACGTACTCGATAACTTATCTATAGTAACCGTACTTTAAAGCAGCAATTCGGTGTGAAGTAAGGCTCTATATTTTCAACTCCCCTTTTGTTAAGAACTGTTTTCACATTTTAAATTACAAAACTTCACCTCAGTTACGTACAGTAATTTGCTTTCCTTATTTTTATCAAAGTACTTTAGTCATAGAGAATTCCATCCTAGGTTTTCCATTATCCTGAAAATGTGAATGTCCGATAAACTCTAAGATCTATGTACCCTGTACTTATTTTACATTTCATTCCTCGTCCAACGTTAGAAGACCTTACTAGAAAAAGAATCAATAAATATATTGAAGTTACACAGTATAACTGGGGATATCATTCACAACTCGCCCTGCTTCACTTCTGCCAACTGCCAATTCCAATTTCGCCACTTTCTGAGCCAAACATTGTACAGTTCAGTGTTCAGCTGCAGTTTGAAGACAGTGGGGGCGAGTTTGTTGTATTAAATGCTCATAGGTGCTCGAGCGAACGCGAAAGTTGAAGTCCAGGTATATCGTTACAGGCCAGTAGCTCTATTTCCCTTTTGAAGCAGCAAAACTACGCTTTCACACTTTCAAATTCCTTCACCTTATGCTATAGTGTTCGTATAACCTCAACCCCTCTACATATGTGCCACGTTCTATTTATACACTTTAAATAGAAATATTTTCATTATTTCCTGTAGGTACAATGGGAATAGAATAAGAGGTTGGCCTGAAAAGTTTCCGACCTCCACATGAAGATGGCAGCACTCGTATATAAAAGCTAATGTATTTCGTTAATATGTTGAGTTACTCACCAAAGTTTCAGCCATTTTGGAATGAAAATGGACAAAACAGAGTATCGAGCTGTCATTAAATATTTCTTTTTCAAAGGCAATACGCCTACGCAAATCAAAGATGAGTTGGATTCTGTGTATGGGGACTCTGCACCATCATTTACCACAGTGAAACTTTGGGCAGCTGAATTTAAACGTGGCCGTAAGAGCTTGGGAGACGATGAACGTTCGGGACGTCAAAAAACTGCAACTACGGACGAAAACATCGCCAAAGATCACCAAATGTTGCTAGACGACCACCGAATTAAAGTGAGAGAGATAGCAGAGGCTATGAACATGGCAAAAAAAAAAAAAAACGTGTTGGTCACATATTAAATCAACACTTAGACATGCGAAAGCTGTCCGCGCGTTGGGTGCTGCGTTTGCTCACGTTAAATCAAAAACGTCTTCGAATGAACATTTCCAACGCTCTGTTGGCGCAGTTTAGGCACAATAAATCAGAGTTTTGGTGCGGATTAATTACTGTAGATGAAAATTTGATACACCATTATACGCCCGAAACACAAATAAGGTCCAAACAGTGGACTACAAAGTGGAAGCAGCTCCAAAAGAAAAGCAAAAACTGTTTTTTCGGCTGGTGAGGTGATGGCGACTTTTTTGGGGGGGTGGTGGTGGGGATAGTCTTGGAGTTATAATCGATTATCTTCAAAAAGGAAAAACCTTTACAGGAGCATAGTACGAATCATTACTTGACAAACTGAAGGCAGAACTTGAGGAAAAACTTCCACATTTGTAGAAAAAGAAAATCCTGTTTCACCAAGACAACGCACTCTCACACTTCAGCGGTTGCAATGTCGAAAATCCACGAATTACGGTTTGAACTGCTTGACTCACCAGATCTAGCCCCAAGTGACTTCTTTTGTTCCCTCATGTGAAAATTGCGCTCGGAGGACAGATTTTCGTCAAATGAAGAGGCAGTCACTTTCGTGAACAGTTATTTTGTAGAGAAAAACGGCGAGTACTATTTGGACGGGTTACAGAGATGGAAGCATCGCTGCGAGAAGTGTGTAGAGTTGGATGGATGGATGGATGGATGGATGGATGGATGGATGGATGGATGGATGGATGGATGGATGGATGGATGGATGGATGGATGGATGGATGGATGGATGGATGGATGGATGGATGGATGGATGGATGGATGGATGGATGGATGGATGGATGGATGGATGGATGTGTTTTCAATCTTTTACGCATTTTATTTATTAGAAAAATTATATAAAGAATAGATTGGGATGTGGGACATTTTTTATATCAAAGTTGCATCGTTGAAAGACTGAATTTAAACATAAAATTTGATCACACAACCATTTTTCTATTACTTCTGGTTTTCTTCCATTTGAATCCCAAGTCTCGAAATATTTTCCTAAGGTTTCTGTGACGTCCTTTATAACCAATTAGTTCCTTCAAAAATATTTAAGAAAATACGGACCGTTTTGGTGTCAGAGTGGTGTTCGTTGTTAATTGAACACAGTAGTATGACAGATGGAGCATCAAAAAAGGCCCAAGAATACAAATATTCATAAAGTTTAAGGCCGAATATTTGATTTTAAAAGGCTTTCCTAAGAAAACTGTCGAGTTGAATGAACTCTTAGATACAGCACAATTCAGTAGACAAGATCTCACGGAAGTACATCAGCCTCTTAACATTCCAATACCGATCCAGCGGTTGTAAACAGTCATGTTACAACAGATCAACCTGCCAGTAAGAAATAAAAAAAAATGATATTTTACAAATTTTTAGTTTTGGTGTTTATTGTACAAATAGTGACGTACTTTTGTTACGTATCAAAACGTGTATTTCCCGGGAAATCTCACCACTCGATTTTGTAGTGGAATGCAACACCTCTACTCTTAAATATCTGATAGAAGAACTAAACTTTTCATTAATATGGAACAATAAATTATAGAACCAAAGGTCAGTCTGGGTAGCTCAATTGGTCTCAAAAGCCCGGGTTCAAACCCACACCAGTGTGCGAGAAAGCGACTTAATATAAGTGTTCTAAATAATTGAAGCGAAGATGTTTGACAGGAAGTAGGGATAAGATATACTCCACGAGTAACGGCGAGGGAAGATCTGACCACTATCTGAAAGTGACAAAGTACATCACAACCGGAAGAATACCATAACTTCCATCCGCTTAACTAGCGAGGGAATTAGGTGGAATATTTCAGCGCTGCTAAGCTCATTGCGTTTACTATAAACCCTTAAGGCCCTATTCATAGAATTCGTGAAATAAGACAATCTTGTATCTACCAAGACTGGAAATTATGAACTAAACTTCAGAAATAAATACAGGTTTAGTAAAGCTGTATAGTAAAATCAAAACTTGTACTTATTGGATTAGTACAGGATTCCTTCCCATCAGGTGGAGTTAACCTAAATGCCTACTGACATTAGGTGGTCTTATAAGTCAAGTCGTTCGAACCTTTCAGTTGACTCGCCTTCCATTTCAACTTTGTCGTAACCAATTTCACTATAGTCGGCCTTGGTCCTCCTCTTCCCGTTCTTCCAATTCTGTGTGTCCACGATCTCGCATCCCGTTAATGCAATTCCCAGCTTATCTTGGAAAAGTTCCTCTATCTGCTCCCAGGTCTTGCCGTCTCTATTTTCTTTCATGCCAAATACCACCAGATTTTGTTTTCTTCTGTACTCCTCTATTTCTATTGCGTCTATTCCCCGGTCACATTCCCTTAAGTTCATTCTCTATTTCATCACTTTTCCCTTTTAACAAAACCTTCATCTCTGCCATCTTTTCAGTTATTTTTCCTTCAATTCTTTTCTCAATTCCCTCCATTCTATCTATTTTCTTCTCTAAAACCTATGTTTTATCCAGTTTCCCCATCCTTATCAGTATCTCCTCCAGCACCTCCCTTGTCATCCTCGTTCAGGGTCCAGGGGTCAAGTCGGTTTTTGCTTTAGTTTGGTATTTAGAAAAATTTATTCGTTTTCTTTGGTTTTGCTGTTTACAGGAGGCCATGGCTAGTTTTGCATTCATTGCGAGCATGTATCAGTCTTCAGTTGTTAATAAACAATCACAATATGGAGGTAACAAAGTTGGAACTTGGAGTACTTCTAAAACACTGCTGGAAACAAGATTATAAAGTCGCTATCGCAGCTCGAAGAATATGTGAAATAGAAGGAGAAGATGTCGGTAGTAAGTGCTGCACAACGATGGTACAAATGTTTCAACAATAGAAACAAAACACTAAATATTTACCACGTTCTGGAAGACCTGAAGAATGGAATATTGAGTATACACGCAAAGTTTTGCGAGAGAATCCGCAAAAAAGTACCCGTAGGCTTACAGAAGAACTTGGTGCATCAAAAGGTGCAATACATCGCCACATTAAGACACTTGGAAAATCATACAGAAGCTGTAGATCTATACCTCATGAAGTGATACTTCAATATGTAGAAAGTTTTCGTAATTTACGTCCTCCAACTTTAAGTCCCATCAGACCATGAATGAAATGATATTCAAATGAGTCCGGGGTCCATGGAGCTCAGAGCTACCCGACATTCGTCTTTAAGGAGAAGGAAAAACCTTATCCAGGTAACTCATCCTGACAGATTCGAACTCGGGACCTCTTGAACGTGAAGCACACACGCTACCATCACGCTACCGAAACGGGCTAGAAAGTAGAGTGGATATGTCATCAGCTTATCCCTAATCCCATGGATGATAGATTTATCACGAGAATTGTCACTTGTGATAAAAATGGGTATATTACCGAAACCCTTAAGCCTCGAAACAGTGGCTTGATCCCCGCCAACGCCCGTCTCAGCGTGATGGTAGCGTATCTGCCTCACGTTCAAGAGGTCTCGAGTTCTAATCTCGGTCAGGGTGAGCTACCTGGATAATGTTTTTTCCTTGATTTTCCCTTATCCTGAAAGACGAATGTCGGGTAACTCTAAGCTCTATGTACCCTGTACTCATTTGAACATTTTACCCATTCCATTCATCGTCCGACATGACAATGTTGGAGGTCGTAAATTAAAAAAAAAAAAAAAAAAAAAAAAAACCAACCTGCCAAAGCTACCGTTAAAAAGTCAGTTCAGTCCCAAAGCAATGTCTCTGGTAGAACTTAAAGATCTACGGGAATCGCATGCGCACAAGAGCGTTTCTCCGTGTTAAACATTTGCTTCTTGCTGGTCTTTGGATTATCTTGGTCCGAAGTGTTTTATCTATGAATGTCGAAGTTAGACAGCCTTTGGTGCGGAACAAATAATTCGGAAGATAATGTGGACCAAAGGGGTATCTATGAATAGGGCCTTAATTACTGATATAGCTTCGAACTCGCTGAAGTTTACTGAATGGCCACCCCTTCGATGCCCCCGTCTCTATCCTGCTGGACAAGATTTTGAAGAAACTATATTCATCACAGTGGGTTCCCTAACTTTTCTTGATTGCGCATAACCCTTTAAAATGAAAGGAAATGAGGCATAAAACAAAAGATCTAGCTGTCGAAGGGCCTTAATACCCCATTCGCTGTCCCCATTACTTTAGTAAACCACGAGAAAACGCCTAAGGTCAGGTTATTCTGAACCCCAAACCTTCGACACTACAGCCCAAGGCATCCAGCTGATTTCGGAATGTTGTCTATCTTACGATTTCCCAGTCAGTAGGGGAAATTCGTCCAGAGAGAAGAGGGCTTCTGAATACATTTTCAGAAAATTCAAGCTATACATTTTGTTATGGAAATATCTGGGTTCAAAATCATTGGATCCGTTCTTGAGATTAAAATTTGAACAAAAATGACATAAAGGGCAGTTTTGTGTATAGAAATGACAAAGGGCACTGTAAATTTGTCGTTTTTGTGAACTATGTTGAGGTTAGTTACCAAATTTGGTTACTATCCTATTTTTCGGGTTATTGTTACGCTGTATACACAGCTTTTTTTAAAACTGCTTTTTTTTGTGTATTCAACAAAGCCTCAAAATAGCTGTGAAATACAAGTCAACATCAAATCTTTGGTGAGAATAAAACACTACGTAATATTTGAGACAATGTTTTGTAAACAATTTTGAACGATAGTGCAGCACGAAAGTCCGGCCAGATGGCTCTGGTTGTGCTGGGCTGTACCTGGTACGGAGATAGGGAAACTGCACTGCGCACATAACCAGGAAGGCCGAACGTAGAAAGCGATAGCAAACCTGGTGCTTCGTGACTTGTTTGACCAACAGCTGATGTGAGGAATACGTGACTTGTTAGTGTCATTGTATCATCCCGCATCTCGACAAACAGCTGTAGGTAGTTTAAATGTACCAAGGCCAGTTTGTCAAACAACCTAAATCACACCCGTTATTTCGAAAAGAAACGAGGGCAATGAATAACATGAAAGATCACTTTCGCACGCGCTTTTTTCCAAATATTTATTTTCTGTAATCAGGGGACATCGAGGTGTATTCCAATGAAATTTCTATTGAATTTTTGGGTTGAATTACCTGCTATGTACATAGTAGAGAGAGAAATGGGGGGGGGGGGGGTTCCAGAGTTTAGATTACAGCTATACTTCGAAATGCCAAGCGTTAGCCAACCTGTAGACATATCAGTTTTGTAAGATCGTTAAACTGATTTATCTCCTTGCGTTGTTTATCTTATCGGATGAGTAATACTGCGACAGTTATATTACGGGATGCCTTAATTCTTCTGTTGATAATGGATACTTCTGTGAAATAGTTGACAAGGTTAGAACTCAGTTGTTTTAACAGCAATTTGAAAGTATTCTGAGAAATGAGCCACCGATTAATCTCCTCTCGGAAATGTTGGCAGAGGAAAGCCGAGACGCAGCAGACGTTCTCAAACATGTCTTGCACAAGAAGATATACTGGAATCTCCAATACCACTCATGTCAAGGTCAAGGAAGTAACCTCTCGTACATGTTACGGCGTGGTACTTCGTCTTAGTTTAAAGCTTAAACATGCATTATCATGGGCTTATCCCATAATTTAGTTAATACCTTTTAGGTTATTTAATACTTTCAGTTTATCTATCTCAAGGAAGAAAGTTCCTAGATAGATTAATGGTTTCAGTTGAAGTTTTACAGATAAAATTAATAAAATCTTCTTACAGGAGAACCAGTTACACATAGTAATCTCGAATCTGTGATCATTAAGATATTTCTTACAAAACTAGAGTAAGACTTTGTTTTGGATAAACAACGTTATATTTTTTACAGTATAAAATTGCTTTGTTCGCTGAATGATGTGCTACTTGACCGGTTTCTCTTTATTACGAGGGCTGTTCAATAAAGGATCATAATTTTTTTACGGTCATAATGTTTCGCACTAAAATTCAGTCTTATTATATTCTGTTAACTTAATGTGAAACAAACACGCCGTAGTAGTTCCATTGTTGGTACTCCTAGTTCCCGCCTGTGAGAACCAGGCAAGTTCAGACATGTTCAGTATCGCCTAACGCTGCAATGGAGGTAACATGCAGTTAAAGTTGATGTTAGAGGAAGATCCAGAGTTTCTTTCAAACGTAATCACTGCTGATGAAACGTGGCTACATCATTTTGATCCTGAGAGCAAACAGCAAAGCTTAGTGTGGAAATCTCCTCCATCACCAAGCCCCCCTAAAAAGCAAAAGTGGTTGCTTCTGCTGGGAAAGTTATGGTCATCTCATTCTTTGACATTCATGGAATGTTTTATCAGCATGTTGTACCTGCACACACATCAGTAACTGGACAATACTACAGGGATGTATCAGGCGCAAAAGACCACATTTCCGTGAAGCAGGCTGGATGCTGCACCACGATAATGCGCGGCCGCATATTGCCAATGTTGTTGCTGAATATCTTGCAAAAATCAACGTGAAGTGCATTCCTCACCCTCCTTATAGTCCGGATTTAGCCCCATGTGCCTTTTTTCTATTCCCTAACTTGAAGAAACGCCTTCGTGGGAGGCATTATCCATCACCAGAAGCAGCGGTGAAGGCTGCGGAAGAGATTTTGAAGGATGTCTTAAAATGGTTTCCAGCATGTCTTTGAAGACTGGCAGAAACGCTGGGACAAGCACATGGCATTCAGGGGAGACTATTTTGAGAAGGACCATCAAAATTATGAGGATGAGTAAAAGTACGTTGTCAAAAGGATGTGATCATTCTTTACTGAACAGCCCTCGTACATCTCATTGGGCAACTCGCTAGTTAAAGGTATACTATAAGATTGGGGGGGGGGGCGATTTCTCTCCTGAATACTCGTGCAAACCTTAGACCAAGAGAGTTAAGGCTAGACGAGAACGCTAGTGGGCCATGTTTGTAAAAAGCATACCTCAAAAACGAAGTCAAAATAGCAAATGTATATTTGCATTTCAAAATGAAATTTAACTTTAACTTTGTGAGAATAGTCTGAAGTCCACATTCCGAAGGAATTTTGCACTAATTCGTGTAACTATTAGTGAATCATAAACCAAAGAGAAAATGCCTGCTTCATGTCAAGAGATAAACAATGGGACTAGGAGAAATGCAGTAGGCTTAGGTAACAATCGATTTTTAACATTAAGTGCTTTGATATTTCATTCTGTTTGCATAATACAGCAAGACCTGAATGCATTGAATAGCTGGTTTAAGGGCAATAAGTTAACATTAAATGTCTGTAAAACAAAATATGTTATTTCATAAAAGATCATACGTACCAGTAGTAAATAACAAGATACATGTTGATAACGCAGTGATTGAAAGAGTAACAAAAATCACATATCTAGGTTTGATTCTAGACAGTATGCTCACATGGAAGGACCATATCATGCATGTAAAAAAGATTCTTTCTGTGTTAGCTGTAATTCACAGGCTGAAATTCAAAGGATTCAGTGTAAATCATTTACGAAGTATCTACCATGCTTTAATTTAATCTCATTTGGATTACTTAAACATCTTATGGGGTAACTCTGTTAAATATTTAATTCATGACCTCGAAGTACTTCTAAATCATGCCTTGAAAATAATCTACAATCTACCCTTTAGAACAAGCACAAAAACACTCTACCATGTAACCTTGATAATATATCTCCACAAAATAAAAAATAATCGTCTAAAGTCCAATCTAACATTTGAAAGCTCCTCACATATATATAATACGAGAAATAAAGGAAACTTAACAAAACCAACAGTGAACACTTCTACTTATGGCCTGAACAGCTTAACCTCACACGTTATCAACTTATATAATGCCCTGCCACTGGAACTGAAAGGCTGCAGGAACATAAAAGGTTTTAAAAGGAAAGTTGCTGAAAATTTACTGAAGGCATATATTGATAGCTGATAAAGTGTTACACATTTATAGCTGGTTTGAAAGCTGAACTGTTTAAAAAGTAATATGGATTAATGTCCCATAGAATATGTAGCTTCTAATTTTCTGTTAAGTTCTTTGTTACTATTATTTCTTGAGTTATAGTGAATGTCTGTATCTTTGTATGTTTCATATATGTTATTCTTGTACGGTAATTCATTCCTACTCTAAAAATGTAATATAAGTATTGTTAAGGGCTGTTTGCCATCATTTTATATATTTTTGTACAGTTCCCTAGCATGAGCTATGGCTCTGGGAACCTTTTCAGATAACAATAAATAAATAAATAAATAAATAAATAAATAAGTAAATAAGTAAGTAAATAAGTAAGTAAATAAGTAAGTAAATAAGTAAGTAAATAAATAAGTAAATAAATAAGTAAATAAGTAAGTAAATAAGTAAGTAAATAAGTAAGTAAATAAGTAAGTAAATAAGTAAGTAAATAAGTAAGTAAATAAGTAAGTAAATAAGTAAGTAAATAAGTAAGTAAATAAGTAAGTAAATAAGTAAGTAAATAAGTAAGTAAATAAGTAAGTAAATAAGTAAGTAAATAAGTAAGTAAATAAGTAAGTAAATAAGTAAGTAAATAAGTAAGTAAATAAGTAAGTAAATAAGTAAGTAAATAAGTAAGTAAATAAGTAAGTAAATAAGTAAGTAAATAAGTAAGTAAGTAAGTAAGTAAGTAAGTAAGTAAGTAAGTAAGTAAGTAAGTAAGTAAGTAAGTAAGTAAGTAAGTAAGTAAGTAAGTAAGTAAGTAAGTAAGTAAGTAAATAAGTAAGTAAATAAGTAAGTAAATAAGTAAGTAAATAAGTAAGTAAATAAGTAAGTAATCAGAAGGGCAAGAAAATAGCTAAAGAAGTGTATTGGAAAATCCAAACCAATAACAAGGAATATGAAGGAAATGGTTCGTTTGTTTTCGTGGAGTCTGCTGTTTCAAAGCCTTCACAGAGCGAGCCACTTTTTAAAGATCTGAATGTCGCCTATCTACAAACAAATGCATACACATACGAAAGTTTATCTAGATTAACAAAAGAGCACTTTTTGTGTATTGGACTAGAGTAAATCGTTTTAGTCCGAAGTTCGGTTGTCATTTTATGGGAGCTACTGCCAACTTTGATTTCTTTTATCTTTTGAAGAAGTATAACTGACAGGTCCTGATAAGATTACTGAGGTGAACTGTCTATCCTGTAATATACGACTTAGATTCAGCATAACGCGTTGTTTTCCCCGTTCTCGAGCTTTGGTAAAACGAGTATTGATTAGCCATTTGATAAGTTTATCAGGCGCTTTCTACTACGTATAGATGTTACTAAAGTATCAAAAGGCCACAACGTTTTCCATGACTATCACCGTTTCTTTTCCAACCGGTCCCAAGCAGTGCAGTGAATGCAATGAATACCCCCGTCTGTAAAACAAATCTTTATTTACTATCTTGAACATTTTTAACAGGTCCAGGTTATCCTTTTGTGGAAAGTGGGGGGGGGGGGCTGCAATGGTAATTTACATTTGTGTATAATTGACTGATCTTTCATATTAGACAACTCTATTTTTGTATTAATAATACATATACTGGAGAGACGTCACGACTGGACATTGAAGATCTGAATGTCAGACCTTCGGATAACTAGATTGGGGATGTACCAAGGGGAGTCTGTGGCAATGCGGAGGAATCGGGATTGTAGAATTTCAAGGCGGTGTAGGTGAGACTTGGCTGCTACTCCCCATATTTCACTGGCGTACGTGATGGCTGGCCGGAGTACTTGCTTATACAGGAGCAGTTTTGTAGTCAGAGACATCACCGATCGTCGGTTATAGAGAGGGTAGAGCATAACCATTCTTTTGTTAACTTTATTACAAGTGTAAGAGCTACTGTGGTACAAATTCCTGCACCCTGGCGGCGCTGCAATTGACAGCGTCGTCAATAAACAAAATGAAAATATAAACATTAGAACGTCAGTTACTAGGATTCATCAAAAGCCAACTTGACATTTATAACGCTCTGTGGTTACTTTTGGCGACATTCTCTTTGTTGATATCCATAACAGCAATTCTTAAATACAGGCTTTCCATAAAAGAACTCCGGAGTTTTGTGGTTAAATGTTTTTATTAAATCACACTTAGTTTAACGTGTTGTACATGAATTTAAAGGTAATATTCTCAAGATTTTTAAAATTTTCAATATCGGCCCCATTAGTGGCAGGGCACACATACAAAGAAATTTGGAAGTTGTAATAAAATCTTGATAGTATTTCCTTTAAATTCCTGTAGGTAGAACACATTAAACTGCGGTGTTGATTTAATGGAAATATTTAGCCTCAAAACTCCGGAGTTCTTTTCTGGAAACTCTGTATACTGATGTTAAAGGAATGGCCATTGTTGGTGTTAGTTAAGATAGGGAACCCTAGAAACCTCGAACAGCAATTGGATGGTGTATATACGCATTTTTACATTTTAATGTGTTCTTCACACTTCATGAGCACTGTACTGTGCACTTTCGACAATAGCGCAGAGCATTACTCGTGTATTTTCTTTCACATAACTAAAAACTCATTTAAAAGAATATATTTCGATATTTCGTTAAAATATTATTTAATCGCAAACATACACACAGAATTGAAGTCATTGACTGTCACCTTAACGCCTGCAACAGACTGCTTCGCATTGTTGCGTACGAAAATGTTCAACAATGAGCAACTTGAATAAAAGGTGATGTTTATTTGTTCTACTAAATGGAAAGCTTAAATTTTAAACATTTAGTTGTCAAAGCTAGTTCTATTTAAATAAAAGTGAAACTAATAAATAACAAAGCACATTGATAACCTCGTCATTGAAGGTTAGTACTATATTAGTGTAAAATAGGTTCTTGGAAACTGCCATTAGCTCGTATGCCCTTGTAGTGGGACATACAGGTCATGTGTGTTTGGGCCGCTCGTAAGCCTAGCAATCGTTACGTCACTGCTAGAGCAACCCTGATCCTATAGGAAGTCAGGTACAGCAGTGCTGCCTCTTTCTTCTAGTTCTGGACTCCATTCATAGACAACTGCTTCAAAGAGCGGTGCAGGCGTTGGCGTTTGTCCATAAACCCGGAGAAAATCTACGCCATTTCCTTTACCGAGCGAACTTCCCCACATTCACATTTTTAGGAGAAGGATAGAACAGAATGCATAAATGCCATCATGAGAAGCTCGATAAGGGCGTAACTTTAGGTAGGCACAACAGGAGTCTGTCGCATTGGTCCACTGGGGCTACGGCCTCATTGTACCTCATTAAGGTTCGGGATACCTGTACGTCTTCCGCTCCGACAATCCGAAATTTGAACTCGGGACCTCTTGAGTGTGAGGCAGACACGCTACAGAGGCGGGCACGTTGGAACTAAAATGTTTATGGGTGCACACAATTCCACGTTGTGACGCCAATTTGATACAAAAATATAATGGCGTGCAAGTAAGTCGGCGAGCAATGAGGTTTCTCTCAGGGTATGCGTGGATGTGTGAGGAGATTTTAATAACACTGGAATGCCCGTTTCCACTTTATTTATTTATTTATTTATTTATTTATTTATTTACTGCTTCTTTTAAAACATCGGAATGAAAGTTGCCGACCAAGGGTTACCAATCTCTGTTTAGAATTACTGACTGCAGAATGTTTATTACTCGATAAATTTATTCGTTATATATATATATATATATATATATATATATACACGAACCGACAAATATTCCAGACAAAACCAGAGGACTGCCTTCTTAATCGCCCTCACGTCTCAGACTGTTTTCATCGGCCTGACGCCGAAGACTCTTTTAATGGCTTCCTAGCCACGAACTGCTCACATCGGCTCCATGCCGAAGACTGCTTGAATGACCACAGCTGCGCGTGTGTGTATATGTAACTTTCACTCTCAGGAAACTCCTTTTCAACCAAAATCCCTTTGTGGCTGTTTTGTCGCCATTGTAAATGATCCAAAGAATTCCCTATTCATACAAGTTAAGTGAGCCCCTTTAGAAAACTGTTAAGGACACTGCTTCTTACATTGCTTTTGTTATAACAACTTTCCCTACAACTCCACTGGCCTTGCCCTTGTCGTAACAACGAACCAACATTCCTTTGACATCCATCATGATTCTTTACTTCTGGCAAACCTTAATTTCGGTATCAACGTGTAGGATGAAAGACGCCAGGGATTATAACCCAGAGCAAGCCGCTTCCTCGCGGTAACATTGGAGCAACTCCGACATCGACACAAGCTAAGCTGCTATCAAGAGATGCTCAGATTTCAAAATATAAAACTCAACCCCAAAGATGATTTGGATTATAGTCCACCACTGGTAAGAAGGGCCGTTGCACCCTGAGGAGCAACCTTGCTACTGCCTACTTTCATTTCCCGACGTAAGTCACACACGCCATTCCTAAACCTCCCATCTCGTCGTGGTTCCGTGAGCAGTATATGGATGACAGCGTGCCAGGTAGGGTTGTCATTAATTTATACCATTCATTGACACTAACACGGATCTCCTATATACGGCGACTGTGTTTACCATAGTAGGGTAGTATACTCATTGCTGCATTTTAAACTAATTGCGGTCGAAGGTACGGGCTAGTCATATGAAGCGTACGAGTAAATCCCGTGCCTTTGACAGCTCTAAATGATAAACCCTGGTGATACCAGGTTCATGGCCTCCACAAAATCTACCACTGAATTAGGGTGCTATGGAACATGTATAGAACTAGAGAAAATACTATACTTCTTTCAAACCTCATTGGCAAGTATAATAATGAAAGAATATGTAGCAGATGTTCTGTGGATGAAAACCATAGAAACGGCACCGTAACAACACACAAAATGTGTTGGAAACAAAATTTATTTTGAGTGAACTTTAAGTCTCTTTAAATTATTATAAATTGTCAGGATTGTGTTTGAAATTAAGAAGTGGGGAAGCCGGGTCATCTGTTGAAACATTGTCAATGCTATTGGTTATAATGACAATTTGCCATTTCGCAGGTGTCAGCCTGGACTGGGGCACTCCGTCACCATTCCTAGAAACTAGTCAAGCTGTGGATGGCACGCTGGTGTTGGTGGGTGTCGTTGTTGGCATCGTTCTTGTCATAGTGATGCTGTTTGCACTTGCGCTACTCATAGACTGCAGAAACCAGTAAGTATTACTTCTTTTTATACTTCTGTACTTGTATCTCAAATTAAAACACGATTAAAAGAGAACGTATATAATTGCCAATGATGTCGCTTGTAGAGCCTGGAACTAACCCACCCCATCGGCACTGTAGTTTCAGGTTATATGAGAGAGAGCACCATAAATCATTTTTGTCCCCTTCTTTGCGCACGGCTGGAATTCGAAGAGATGACGCAATTTTAGTGCAATTTTTACAGCAGGCTGCAGCATACTGGCACACTCCTAAAAGTGTTGGGTAATGAGAACAAACATGGTTATCTTCCCGTGACTTTGCATGCGCGATAGAGTACCCCAACGTAAGTGAGAAGAAATCCGCTGGGTTGTCGAGCAGTTCGTGATATACTACCCATATCATTTCGGACTGATCGTCTGGCTAAGCCCTGTCGTCAGTTCGAACTGTAACTGCTTCATTCCTCTTATAAGAAAATCCCTTGGCTATGCTTTGCGCCCCAAGGCCCTCGATGTTAGTAGATGTGCTGGTGCACATCTGGGAAATAAGTTTGGGCTAAATGATATAAAAGTATTACAGTATGTCAAATTTATCATACGATATGAGCAATTCCAGAAAAATGTTTAAAATTTGCTAAAAATAAATTGACTTGTTTTAAAAATAAATCTGTACAAAAGTCATTAAAGCATACAGATATCTCTATCCATAAGTTGTGAAGTTATTACATGAACACTTAGTAAATTGACCAAGCACCTATTAAGGATAGGAATTAAAGTTCACATAGAGAATCTAGAGATTAAATTGATTTTGACTGAACAAATTTGGTCTGATTTCATGCTTTTTGGTCAGAAAATGGCCCATGGTTTGCCAGTTCACCTAGTACATTCAACAAATACAAATCTTTTAGTAGGATTATTTGCTGGTCTAGCTAGTCTTAATATTAGCTACAGAATAGGCACATTCTGCTGTCAAAATTGCTTATGCCCTTCACCCTCCTAGTTTAAGCCGTGCAATTCGGGAGCTTTTCTTTCTTCGTACAAGTACATCTTTATTTGCTACACTTAGAGAAGCTTTAATTTTACAATCTGATTAAATTTTCTACAGTGTGATCCATTTAAACCTGAACCATTTCAATACGCCATAACTTTGAACCAATAATAGGACACACGTGCAACTTTGGGAGAATATAATACACAATTGGGAGATTACATTACACTATTTACATCTCAGAGAAAATGTTGGAAGTGTCCTCCACCAGCATCTATACATGTTTGTATTTGTCAATGTTACTTATTTCGGTTTGAATGGATTCCTTGAGAACATCAATTGTCCGTGGCCTATTCTTGTACACTCTATTTTTTAGATACCCCCACAAAAAATTTGAAGTTAGGTCAGGGGATCTGGGGGGGCCTCAGACCTTTTCAGATTATTTGATTATCAAAGAAACTGGTTACAAGTTCCATGGTGTCATTAGATGTATGGTAAGCTGCTCCATCTTGCTAGAAATAACCCTCTCAATTCGATATCATCTTTGTAAAACTTCAGAGAATATGGTGAGACGAGTACAAACATGTATAGATGCTGGTGGAGGACACTTCCAACATTTTCTGAGATGTAAATAATGTAATGTAATCTCCCAAAGTTGCACGTGTGTCCTATTACTGGTTCAAAAGTTATGGCCTACTGAAATGGTTCAGGTTTATATGGATCACACTATATCACCTGATATCTTTTGACACTTTTCCATATGCTTAGTTCACATAAATATCTGGGCAATCTGATTTTGCCGTGTCATGTTTTCTAAAACTAATGTTTTGGCCATCCTGTTGTGGCAAAGCTGTGAAAACTGGATAGCCAAAGTATTTATAAGTGGAAAATTTTGAGCCATGTCGCCACATGTCAAGCAACATTTACCCCTCGCCTAACAAGGTCTTGGGCTACGTGGGACCCCACGATAAATTGAAAATATTTCAAGTAAAGGAAAACTAATTTGTGTAAATGTATATTACAAATTACTTAACTCAAATGTGAGTTACAGGTTCTAATATTTATGCCCATATAAAATATATCTGATTTCAAAGAAAATATAAAACTGAAAAACAAAGTTTGTAAGGCAACAGAGAGCAAATGACAAGTGTTAACATATTTATGTCAAATTGGCACTATTGTTTCACCAGATCTTCTCTAATCAAATGAAACTGGTCCATAGTTGCTAATGTTTTCATTAGGAATTCACAGCATGTCTTTCCATACAGGATTTTAATTGTGCATACTTTAATTTTGGTACCAACATAGTTCAATTACAGTAGCATTAAGAATTTAAGAAATGATCTGTATGGTACATGAATTTCTTGTGCTACAAAACTTATTTCAGCTGCTTTAGTTAACACAAGTAGGTCATACAATTTATAAATGAAGTTTACCTTGGACTCATTTAAAAACACTAATCACATTCAGGCAGACACTAGAATTCAAGATTTTTGATATTACAGGCAAAACAAACTCATGCACTCAATATGAGAAGGCCATAGCCCCCACAAATTAAAGGTTTATATACCTTTTATCAAATTCCTCTTTCTCTAATTTAACTTGTGTTGTATTTTCAAAAGATTCTGCTGAATGGTAATTGATTACTCAAGGCACTTGCAGTTCTTGTGTTTACCACAGTAAAGCATGGTCAAATTCCAGTTGCATTCTGTCTTCCCTTTAATAAGTTCTAAACTTAAAAAAAAAAAAAAATCCTTCCAGACATTATACTTCTATGAGGTATGTTAAAGTTATAACATCTATTTTTTATTCAGGACTGGAACCAGTTACGAACTTCTAGTTATTTTAAAATACACCTGGACTCTTTGTGAATGTGTGACAGATGGCAGCACTGTACAGTGCATAGAGCTCTAGTGGCAGCAACGAGAGTTAGGACTGATTTTGATACTTAAAATAGCGACGTTTTCATTGCAAGAACAGCGTGTGATCATTAGTTTTCTCCATTTTCATGGTGTTGAGCGAGGCATGTGGTAATGGTACCATTTTAAGTATCAAACAGTCCTTACTCTCGTCGCTGCCACTAGTTCTATGCACTGTACAGTGCTGCCATCTGTCATGCATTCACAGAGAGTCCATGTGTATTTAAAAAAAAAAACTTATGTCCCAGTCCTCAAGGTGTTATAACTTGACCACACTCCATAATTAAAATGTGTATTATATATTTTATGTGTATTAAAAATTTATAAAAATTGATTGTTTTTTCAAACTGGCCGTGTGTATGGAAAGATAGTCAGACTGAAAAATTCAATGTCATAGCCGGGAGAACTTAGTTCTCATAAAGTGGTTTATGTGAAGTGGTTTCCTGGGAAAAATACAAGTCAGTTGGAGAATTTAATGTCATATCGGCACGTTGGCCATAGTAGTTCAATGGTTAGAGTGGCTGGATGGAGACCAGAAGATCCGTGGTTCAAATTGCAGCTGTGGCATTGAATTTTTAAGTCTGACTCTACCTTTCCATTAAAAATATAGCTGTGGCACCTTTATGTCAGTGATACGAGTCTGACAAAAGGAGAATTCAAATTAGCAATGTTATAAATATCTCTAAGAAAACCTATGCTTTGGGGTGACTTAATGGGAAATAGATCTGAGGAGATTGGTATTATCAGTACAGCAAAGATGTGAACTAAATGTTCTCTCAGGCTTCCTCAGCCAGTTTTATAAATATCTTGGCTTTGAAGTTTTTGTGGAAGCCTGAGAGAACAAATGTCTATCATTTGCATTTGCTTTATGTGTACAGATTTGGGTTTTTGGTGATAATACTCATTGTTACCTTTGCAGGAGAATCGTGGTGAACGATCGAGGAGGGGACAGCATTGCAAGGAGTGCTGTACCAATGGCAAAGAGAGTGAACATACCAAATCTTTTTCGACCCAAAATTGCAAGAGATGACAAAATTTCATTTGTCAACAAAATGTGCGAGGAGAGCATGGGACCTGAACAAACCTGCTGATAGTGTTTAATAAAAACACTTTGTTATAAAACTTTCTACATTCATGAAAGTTATTCTGGAACATTTTTATCCTGTTATCTTTAAAGTGAAGATCAACTTGTTAAGTGCCTAAAAAAGTTTTGCCTATATTGAAGGAACAATAAGTGAAGTGATATTTAATGTTGTGTGCCTGAATGAACAACTTAAAAGCTAAAGTGATTTTGTTTTCTGTGATCTTTAAACAATGCCTGGCTGACCAAATAATTAAACTACCATATCAGTATAAGAAATATGTACAGTATTGGTGAAGTGTAGATTTGCCACTGCATTGTTTTTAATAATGAATGGCTGTGAAATATAACTTGTTTTATTTAGCTACACGTTTGTCATTATTGATTCCTTTTCCCTTGCTTTCTTGGTTATTTGTGATAGGCTGAAATGTCATGCAAGGGTGAGTCAAATGAAAACCTTAAATATTTTTTAAAATATTTATTGTGCAGAAGTGGTACAAAGCTGTATCACTTTTCAACATAATCTCCCCCCACATTTACTGCAAGTCCTCCAGCGCTTACAAAGTGCATAAATGCCTTTAGAAAAAAATTCTTTTGGTAGTCCGCACAACCACTCATGCACCGTGTGGTGTACCTCTTCATCAGAACGGAACTTCTTTTCTTCCATTGCGTCTTTGAGTGGACCAAACACAGAAAATACTTGAGGCAAGGTCTGGTGAGTTTGGTGGATGAGGAAGGCACTCAAAATGCAGGTTTGTGGTTGTTGCAACTGTTGTACAGGCAGTGTGGGACCTTGCATTGTCATGTTGCCAAAGGACACCTGCTGACAGCAATGCACGTCACTTTTGACTGCAGGCTGCAGATGATTCTTTTAGGAGATCAGTGTATGATCCCTCTAGGCATGTAATGCTCTAAAATGACTCCTTTTTCATTGCAAGAGTCAGAACAATCTACCCTGCTGATGGTTCTGTTCAAAATTTCTTTGGTTTTGGCAATGAGGGATGCATTCCTTGCTGACTCTCTTCGTTTCCGGTTGGTGGAAGTGAACCCAGGTTTCATCCCCAGTAACGATTCTTGCAAGGAAGCCATCACCTTCCTGTTCAAAGCGCCAAAGAAGTTCATCATAAACATCAACACGTCATTCTCTCATTTCAGGAGTCAGGCGCCGTGGTACCCATCTTGCAGACACTTAGTGAAACTGGAGCACATCATGCACAATGTGGTGTGCTGACTCATGACTAATCTGTAAACATGCTGCAATGTCATTCAGTGTCACTCGGAGATTTTCCTTCACAATGACTTCAACTGCTGCAATGTTCTGTGGAGTAACAACTCGTGTCTGACCTGGACGTGGAGCATCTTCCACTGAAGTCACACCATTTGCGAACTTCCTACTCCATTTGTGGACTTGCTGCTGTGACAAACATGCATCACCGTACTGAACCTTCATTCATCGATGAATTTCAATAGGTTTCACACCTTCACTATGCAAAAACCGAATAACAGAACGCTGTTCTTCCGTGGTGCAAGTCCCAAGTGGGGCAGTCATCTTTATACTGATACTGCGACAGTATGTGTACACCTGCACTATACTGCTACCTACAGGCCATTCTGCATGCTGTTGTAGCATGCTTACCAACTTACTGGATAACAGTGCGAAATTTAAATTTGTTATCAAATTTAAGGTTCATTTGACTCACCCTCGTATAAATGGTAACCTTTTTATTCTCAAATTCCTGAATCTTTCCAAACAAAAGAAAACACACACGCATACCAAACAAGATGACACCTGATAATCTGTGAGGCTCCCATTCAGGAGAAATGGGAGACATCAAACAAGACTAGTGTGTCCTCTTCTTATAGTTGAGTAGTCTCGTTTTGATGTAAATCACTGTTTCCCAGCATACCAGTTAATCAACTCCCAACGATGATAGAAAAATGGCTCAAATCATTTGGAATGTCATCACCTGAAATTTCAGATTACATAGAACTAACCAAATTATGCATAGAACAAAATTTCTTCCAGTTTCAAACAAAATATTTCCAGCAAACTTCAGGTTTAGCAATGGGCAACCCCCTATCACCTTTCCTGGCCGATCTGTACATGAGTGCATTAGAAATAAGTATTACCAAAGATTTCCCTTGGATGTTCAAACTCTGGAAACGATATATAGATGCCATCTTTGCAATATTACCAAAACACACATCAGTGATGCCCTAAAACTTTTAAATATCCAAGAAAAAAGCATCAAGTTCACTGTAGAAATAGAAAGACCAGTATTTACCATTTTTGGATATAAAAATAATGAGAAATAAAAACAGACTAAACTTTGGCATTTACAGAAAACCAACAGACAGACAACTACATAAAAGCTAATGGCTACAACCCAAGATCCCACAAACAGGCAATCTTCAATAGTTTAACACACAGACTGGTAAACATCCCTCTCACAGCAGAAGAATACAAAACAGAATACAAGAAAATTATTGAAATAGCACAAAAAATGACTTTCCCAAATCATTAGTAGAGCAAAAGGTGAACTTAGCAAAAAAGAAAAAGCTAATAAAGGAAACCCTCTCAGCTACAGAAACTAATATGATTTTAAAAAAATTCACTTACCATCCATGGGACTTTGATAAATTCAAAAAAGTCTTCAAAAAAAAAAAAAAAAAAAAACATTAAACTAGCACCAGTCAACCATTTCTCCTTAAAAAACAATTTGCTCAAACATCAAAGATGCCATTCCATCTAACAAAAATCTGGTATATATCAAATTGAATGCAGTGACTGTAGTCAAATTTATATTGGAAAAACCAAAAGAAATTTAGAAACAAGAGCAAAGGAACACTTTAGAAACATAAAATATAAACAATTAGAAAAATCAGCAGTTGCCACGCATTTTTGGGGGAAAAAAAAAAACATAAATCCAGAAACAAAACTATTTATACATACATCAGGAAAACAAGAACTATCCACATGGG
This sequence comes from Mantis religiosa, assembly GCA_030765055.1. Lineage (NCBI taxonomy): Eukaryota > Metazoa > Arthropoda > Insecta > Mantodea > Mantidae > Mantis > Mantis religiosa. Next base: position 156,943,422 of record CM060954.1, read on the forward strand.
AACAAATCTTCATTTCAAAAAATAGAAATGAAAGTGTTCAATTTCGACATCCCCCAGAAAGATTTGTTCAGCAAGTTCCTTGAACCGCCACCAGAGGAGAACTATGACAAAATATCAACTACACCAATGAGAACCAGTCAATGGCCGGTTGAGGATAGAGGCAAAGTCTCTGAAACGTTACGGAAAAATTTAAAAGTAAGTGTTGTTTAGTGTCTTTAATTGACTCCCTTTAAATTTAATTTATCATAACACTGTTTTCAACACTTCCAAGAAAGGAATTGATAAAATTGAGTTAGTAAGTATTGTGAATTTGTGGGTTCGTAGAAAAAAAAGTCCAATTTGCAGAAATTCAAGATGTTCTTTATTTCCATAGAAATACTCTGGTCAATCCTTACAGTAGCAGCTATACGTCACATATACAATTACAATCTACCAAGGTCGTTGACCACAAAAGCGCTCACTTTCAAAACATACCAGTTTCAATTACAACTCTCATTACGACTGTTTACCACTACTCGCTGGCATGTTGCGATCTCTTATAAAAACTTCCATTCATAATTCTAGACTTTTCTAAAACAAACAAGAAACCCAATGTTCTCTATCAATCAAGATGTCACTAGAATTTTCTATTTATCTAACTTCATTTGTTCCAGCAGACCTTTTATCTCCGAGCTATCTTTATCAGTTCCTTTGTGTGCACAAGCCACGTTATCGCAATTACGGGTTTGCAGCAGTATTGAAATATTTAGTGTATTTCTCACAGTTGTGCTATAAAATTACGTACTATGGCACTTTGAACAATGTATGTCCCTGCACATAATCATTTTGAAGCTACTTTTGAATAAGTTTTTTCTGCCATCACTACTTTCATGCTACCATATACAGGTTTCTCAACATTATAATTCCTTTCTTGGAAGTGTTTAGAACAGTTTGAGTAGTAAATTAATTTTAAAGTGAGTCGATTAATGACACTAAACACTTTTAAATATTCCCAGAACATGTTTCAGAAAATATATCCAGAACCAAAACTATTAAAACATACATTAGGAAAACAAGAACTGTCCATATGGAAAAAAATCTTCATTTCAAAAAATAGGAACAAAATATTCAATTTCGACATCCCCCCCAAAAAGATTTGTTCAGCAAGTTCCTCAAACCGCCACCAGAGGAGACCTATGACAAAATATTGCCAGCTACACCACTGAGAACCAGTCGACATCCAGTTGACAATGGAGGCAAATAGTCTCTGAATCATGTTCTGGAAAAATTTAAAATTTTTAATCTAGTACTTTTACAGCTCATCTTTCAATCTACTTAGTAGAAGGCTTCCAGGCCATTCTTTCAGCGCAGTTAACCTCACATATATTTTATGAAGTGCACTGAGCCTAATGATGCCAACAGTTCTCCTAATGGAAAGGAGCCTCCCTTTAACGACGAGGTAATCTAGGGGTAACATGCTAGCCTCTGATTCTAAAGTTACAGCTTCAAACCTGACGGAGGATGATGGAAAAATATGTTCATGACTTCTGAAACAAACTAACAGATCTAAGGAAGGAACAAATATTTTCGTTAACTGTAATTCTGATTTTTTTCTGCTGGATTCAGATTTTGGTCACTGGAGTCGGTAAATGAAATGGCTGAGGATGGTGGTCAAGCCAGGCTTTTACAGGAAAGTGATTTAGTATATTGTCAGTTTTTTCTGTTTTCCTTGAAAAAATGTCTCTGCGTGGGAATCTGCATGGGGACTATTTTACTTCCAGAATATTTTTGTCCAATAAGACCTCAGTTTAAAATTGGGCACCATAAATGGCGGTTATATCACCCGAAGTAGAGAAAGGTATGAACAGGAAAGAAAATAAAATGACACCCTAGGTCTCAAATATTCTAATACCATCAGGGTCAAAGAAAACAAGAGTTGAGTCAAGGATGACTGGATAGGAAAGGTTAAAGAAGGGATCTGATATATGGAAAGAAAGAAATATCAGTCCAGGTTAATAACTCACCAAGTAGCCCTTCCCTTTAGTTCATCACATAATTTAGATTGGTTCGTTTAAGTCTACAGATTATAGAAGCAATTAGTCATCTTTCTACTATGACAAAATAGATATGCGATTACTAACAGCTTCACCGCATGAAGGTGAGCGATTGGACATTGGCCTTCTGTCCAGGTCAATTCCTTTAAGCCTTCAATTAATCATTAAAGGAACAATTAGTAACAAAAGATGTAACCACCTACTCCGCTGCCCAACATTTACTCAATGTACCAACATAACATCAAAATACTGGAGTGCAAAAGAGCAAATGGCTTCTTGCCAACTGCTCAGTATTAGATACCAACCTATTTCCAAGATGTTCTTTGTTACTGATTTGGACTTTCAAATAATACCATCTTCAAGCAGTATGTTGATATTCATTCATTGTCTAGCCGCATAAAGATAAACAAATTTGAAAGGCATGACATAGTAATCTATTTCTAAAATTCTCACTGTTTCTTTATCCTAGCATGTTATGTAAAATTAAATATGCAATGAAAGTTTATAGGAATAGATAAAAGAATGAGTTTTTTTTTAGAAATGTTAATGGGAGAATAGTTGCTGAACATAGTACACCAGAATTTTTACTTTTTGTGCTTAAGGTATCTCTTTGTATGTGTCAACATACTTTATGTCCTTGCAGTTGGAGATAATACTACCGGGCTATGACAATGATGGACAAAATTAGGTCAAACATGATAAAACGTGATAAATACATTGTCAGGTACGTGTATGTCTTTAATACAGTTGTTACGTAATGACAGTAGATATAGGTAATGCTGTAAGCACAAATGTAGAACTCTCATGTACGTAGATGATATGGCTATTCTCTCCAGAAGTTCTGAACATCTACAAACAGCAATGGGGTAACATCAGAAAATGGGCAACCAACCAACTCAACGACAATAAACAACTCAAAAACCAAAGTAATGAAATTCAGGAGAGGAGGCGTACTTGCAAAGAGACCACTTCACCTATGGCAAATCTTCATTAGTTCGTAACAACCTACAAATACCTGGGAGTCAACTTCCAGATAAATTTTCAGGAACCACGTTCCCTCTACACAAGAACGGGCAAAAAACCTATCTACTACATACTACTACATAACCTATCTACTACATAAGGAACAAATATTTTCGTTAACTGTAATTCTGATTTTTTTCTGCTGGATTCAGATTTTGGTCACTGGGGTAGGAAATATAATGGCTGAGGATGTAGTCAAGCCAGGCTTTTGCACGAAAGTGATTTAGCATATTGTCAGTTTTTTCTGTTTTCCTTGAAAAAGTGTCTCTGCGTGGAAATCTGCATGGGGACTATTTTACTTCCAGAATACTGCAACATTCATTTTATTCTGTAAATGAGTTTTTAAATGTTAATTAGTTTTAAGTGATTGTAAATAATGACAGTGGCCATTAATGTAATTTTTATACTATGACGTGTCTGACATCAATCAAAAGGACAAAATAAATTGAGTTAAATTATGAAGTAGAGTAAACTCCACATTTGTGATCAATTACTTTTATATAGCATTTCTCTATGGTCTTTATATAGCTTATATTTATTTGCTTTTTCTATTTTAGACTTTTGTTGGATCCTGTATCTGTTACAGTTTTTAGTCTTATGTAACTTTGTATCTTGAACTGACGTGTCCTATAACATATGTATTATGTTCCAAAGGATGAAATAAATGCAATACAATACAATACAATACTACATGGCAAAGCGAGAAGGCGTATCGGGAAAAATTTGCAACACAGATAGTTTCCCTGAGCTTATCGCACATACACTGCAAGTCCAGTATATGTATAGTCTGTTCAGATGTAATCATGTCTTCTGGACAGCAATGTGTCATACGTCGGCAGGAGTGAGTAAACCTATCATATACACACACGCAGCTTAAAATCTCTCTGTTTGTGTTTCGTAACTTACTGTACGTCAAGTTACTAATATTTCACTCTTCTAATGAACCAAGATAAGACCTGATAAGGGACATTGGCAGCGCTGTTCACCTGAAGGTCAATATGTCTCAACACTGTCGAGTAATACCAGATTACAACTCCTATTGCTCCCAACTGCGATGACACTACTTAAACTCAAAATCATGCTGGCGACCCTTATGGAGTAGTACAAAAGTGAATCGAGAAGATATTGACACATTGCTTCACTCACACTGTTTATTCACAGGACATGTTTCAAGAGCGTTTGCTCCTATCATCAGCTGATACTCGAGTATCAGTATTGGTCGAGTATCAGCTGATGATAGGAGCAAACGCTCTTGAAACATGTCCTGTGAATAAACAGTGTGAGTGAAGCAATGTGTCAATATCTTCTCGATTCACTTTTGTACTAATTTGTGCTTCACTGTCCCTACGCTTCTTCCAAGTTTATACTTTGACCCTTATGGAGTTCAACTAATCTGCCAGAAACCAAAATTGGAAAGCATCAGAGCAAAATTCCTCAAAAATATGCTTACAATTTTAGTTAATTGATGGAAATTAATCATTTCTCCACACAAGCCGTTTATAGGCTAAGGTTTTTGATGGATAGAGTCAACATGAAAAATTCAATGCTATGGCTGGGATTTGAACCACGGATCTCCTGGTTTCCGTCCAGTCGCTCTAACCCATTGAGCTACCATGGGGAAATATATGAGTCAAATGGAGAATTTAATATCAGGATGGCATGTTGGCCATGGTAGCTCAATGGGTTAGAGCGACTGGACGGAAACCAGGAGATCCGTGGTTCAAATCCCGGCCATGGCATTGAATTTTTCATGTTGATCTATCCATATGCTTACAATCTTAAAATTCTTGAAAAACAGTTACGCTCCCCTCCTAACACAAGAAGACATAGATTTCATATATCAGAAACTCTGGCATACACAACCTCCACAGAAGAGAGGCACACCAAAGCAAGACAGATCCCAACGAAGATCATTGAAATGGAGAGAATTACACAGTAAGAAAATATGCGTTTTCTAAGATATGAGTGAACTAGCAGCAAGAAGGGAAATGTTTTTACATCAGTACTTAATGTGTAAGCAGAACCAGGACATGAAACATTGTGGCAAGGTAACACATTGTCTGTGATGCAATAGTGTGATAATTGTTATACATTCACACTTGACTCTGGAATCTAGAACTTTCAATAGTACAGTAGTAATGTGGGTAGACTATGTGTGATTGGAGGAATTTAATAACAAAGACGTCAAAATTAATTGAAAAAATTATTCTTAGTCAGTTTTTAACAGTTAGTAACTTATATTCTTATATTATTGAGGGACTAGTTTTGGAAACGCAATGACTTCCGAAACTAGTTCCTTAATAATATAAAAATGTAAGCAACATCATTTATTTTTATATTTATATTTTCTTCAAAGCAATTTACCCAAAATTTGATAAACAAATTTCACCAAAACTAAAAACTCTTGAGGTTTCTAAATAAGTAAAATGAATAAAATAATTAATGAATAAAATAATAATAATAATGAATAAAATGAATAACTGCCGGGGATGGCTCAGGCAGTTTAGTCTGTGACCCACATTCAGGAGGTCCAGGTTTGTTTCCGGTTCGATTCCCTACCTGACCCATTGGGTTTTTCGGGGTTTTTCACAGGTCACCAGACAAATGCTAGGTAATTTAGTTACATCCCCCAAATTTTCTGTATAGGAATCCTGTCACAACAAGTGGGACCTGTAAGACAGATGGTCACAAAACTTCCAGAAGGTAGCTGGTGTCGAGTGGACCACGACTGCAAGAGAGAAAAATAGAAAGACTTATCACAAGACACAGACTAAAAAGTTTTCAGACAAAAGGACTGGACCGAAACCAGGAAATCCGTGGTTCAAATCCCGGCCATGGCATTGAATTTTTCATGTTGACTCTATCCATCAAAAACCTTAGCCTATATATGGCTAGTGTGAAGAAATGATTAACTTCCATCAATTAACTAAAATAATAAGAGTTAAATGATGAAGCCTGGGACTCAAGTACTTATGATAGTAAGTTGTCACAAATGGTGTATCTCAGATGCGAGAACCCCTAGTGGTTTACTGGGGAAATATACAAGTCAAATGGAGAATTTAGTGTCAGGACAGCATGTTGGCCATGGTAGCTCAATGGGTTAGAGCAACTAGACGGAAAATAGGGATTTACTTTCTGGAGTGTAGTGATGTATTCAAGTTTCATTCATGTTAATAAGCCATCTCAAAAATTACCTGCGATTTTTATGGTAAAGTCTTAACAGAAATAATTTTTCTTTGCAACTTTTGCATAGACCTTGTGAAATTCCAAAACATTACTTAAAACATTATCTGCACGTTCTTTTGCTATGTTTACAGCATATGCTATCTCAAACAACCTTAATCTGTGGTCTTCCAGTACTAAACAATGAATTTTTTCAATGATCTCTGGAGTTGTGACTTCCACAGGACGTCCAGAGTGAGGCTCATCACTAGTGCTCATACGTCCCATTTTAAACTCTACAACCAACCTTTTAATCATTGTATATGAAGGGAAAGAGTCTTTCAATGTACTGTCCATTTCCTCCTTCATTTCTTTAGGCATTGAGTATTTAATCACTTCTCGTTTTTCCAAATCCTCCATTTTTGTGAAACCTCTACACTTATCTTGTTTAAAATGTTATCATTCAAAAACTAAACAAGCTATTGACCTGTAACTAAGATACAGCTAGTCTAAAGTTGAACTGCATGATGCTATCTGTCAAACTGGCCCAGTGGTGCCATCTCTATGTGAGGCTTGGGACTTATCAGCCGACCTTCGGACCTTGTATTATTGATTTGAGTTTTCAAATTTTAATAGTTTTCTTAAATAGGAAGTCGTCATTCAATTTTTTCATAGTGTAGCTCTGCAAAGCCTACTATATTCTATTTCCATTGTACAAGAAAGTAACAGCATATTCAGTGGATTTACATACCACCGAAAAATATTTATTAATTTAAGAAAAGTCTTGAAAGAACATATCCTTGATAGCTACAGATATATACACAGTATTAAAATTGTTAGATACAAAAACAAAAGAAGGAATTCCACCAATCAGCAGATCTGGAATATACCAAAACAAGTTGTAAGGATTGTGAAAAATGCTACATAAGGCAACTAAAAGAAACCTAAAAACCAAAGTCAGGGAGCATTTTAGAAATATCAAATTGAAACAGAAAGATAAGTCAACAGTAGCATTTCACTTTTGGAACAAAAACCATAACCTTGACCCACATCCAAAATTTTTAAAAGTGGTGATAAACAAAAACAAACTGACAATGTAGGAGGAAATCTTAATATGTAAAAATAAAGACTGAGTAATGAACTTTGAAATCCCACCAGTGAATAATTTGATAAAGAAGTTCGTAGTTGCACCACCAGAGAGAAAATAGCAGAAACAATATTAAGTGGCGGAGTCAACTTTTAATTAGGTTAAAATTATGTTCAGTTATACAATGCAATATGTACATCACCGATAGTTGAAATTTTTCACTGATCATTGACCAGCTCTATGTGCCACCTATAATGACAACCTGGAACTAACCATGTACATTAGACTTGGAAGTTTAGCTGACCTTTTCTTCAAACAAATATCGAGCTAGCATAAAACTTACAAATAGGTTACAGAACAACCATTCTTGAGGTACCTTAATGTTTCCACACCATGCTTTTTCTCTGACTGGGAGTTATTGCAGCTAAATGTAAACAGAATAAAGTATTTCGACTTCACGTCCACAATATCACTTATTTTTTGTGTAAATGTCCATTTAATTCTTATGCACTTAACTGTTAATTTTCAAGTCATATATTTATGCAAAATAAGGAGCAGATCTTCCCATGTATTTTAGTTTTGTCGTATCTATTAATGGTAATATAGAAAATGGGTTACAATTTATTTGTGTTAGATAAATAAAATAACATTGCAGTACTCATACACTTAAGAATGTTTAGTTCTCCCGACAGAAGCAAAGTTTCTTTAATGAATGTTGTGCAATGCAGGTAACATTAGTAAACATTGATTAATTTAATTTGAAATATAATCAAGAGTAAATAATGAATGTGATACAAAAACACAAGATTTCTGCTAACTTTTATGTTGCATACACTGGCTAATCTGTCAATTCTCAATACAACGTATTAGTATTTATTCAAGATATTCTCGAGAAATAAGCCAGGTGAAAAGATGATTAGAAATTGACATTTTGGGAGCGTACATCGCTCCCATCATCAGGATATTTTAATAAATGTTATAACCACAAATGTATCAGTGGATATAACACAAATATAAACAAAGACAAAACACTATCAATACTTGCATCACTGAAAAAAAGACTGTAGTAAATTAAATGCCAGGTCAGAAGATGGCGTGAGTATAGCAAATTAACTGGGTCAAAGAAACATAACTACTTAATATTTAAGTTTGATTTATGAGTCACTATGTTTACACTAAGTGAAGACTGAGTGTAAACATAGTGACTCATAAATCAAACTTAAATATGAAGAATACTTCACTGTTAATAATGCTTCTGCTTTTAATATTTATAACTACTTAACTTGATTATCAAGCTGTATCGATCTGTGCTACTTAAGCCAACGGATTTACATTATTAAAGCCGGTTTCCAAGAGGTGCTGAACTGAAATCCAGCATCACAATTAAGTGTGATCCTCTAGGAGGAAATGGTCAAAGCCTCCTTAACACTCCACTCCTGGTAACTGTTGCATTTTACCAAGACTATCATCTCCCGAAAGTTGGCTCTATGGTCGTTATGCCAGTCCAGACTTCTCAGGTTGCATTAAACGAATGCTCCATTCATGTTCATTTAGTAGTAGTGTTTGTGTGAGATCATTAATATTACTGATTTACAGGTGCTGCTGATAGATATGCAAGTAACTAACTGGCACACATTTCTCCTATCCCTTTACTGCACTATTGGGATCATTCATACCCCTGGGGGTTCAGATTTTAAATCCTGGGAATAGAACCGGTGAACTCTCAGCATTGTAAAAATTGAGGAGTATACTAGGTAGTGAACTCTGGTCTAGAAAGCTAACTTTCCGACTGACCACATCACCTCCCTGTATTGGTTAGACGATCACCTACCTCTGCCTTGCACATGTGGGCATGAAGCTGTCAGTCAGGTTGGCAGGCTCTGCTTGTTGGCTGTTATGCCATGGGGTTCACTCTACCATTCCTTGTTAAAATCCAGAATTTTGTGCCAGATTGCAAGTGCCACCGATACATAGAAGATTAACATAATACTGTTGCAATCTAACAATTTGTAATGATTTCCTTCAGCTTCTGTAATTTTCTGTTGCTAGGCAAGGTATCTCAAGGTATCATGAACAAGTATAAATATATATTATAAATCAACTAAACATCAGGTATATTCCAATCCAAAAAGGCTGCACCGTGGCTGAGTGGTTAGACTGGTTGACTCTCACCAACGCAGTCTGGGTTCGATCCCAGGCAACTACAAAGTGAGGTTCGTGATGGACAACATGGCACTATGGTGGGTTTTCTCTGGGACCTCCTGTTTCCCATGCCATTTCCTGTGGCACTGTGTGTAGTGGACATTAAACGTTTCATTTTCCATTTTGGGTATACTCCTGATAAATTCTCTAAGATGGAAGTGAGCAACAGGTTCTGGGAATTTGGGATGGTAGAGGTGGAATCTTCTATGGATTTGTCAGAAGAAGTGCCTGCTGAGTTGATACTGTCCCCAAGCCCAAGACAGAAAGGGTATCCTCTTTTGTTCTCTTAGTTTTGCCCCTTTTAGGTTAAATGAGAGAGGCAGTACATTATAGTAGCCGAAGTAAAGGAATAACCAGATGAACATCACTCAGTCATTTAAGAGAGAAATAATTAAGGGTTTTATCAAAACGTCCATAGTTTAAGAAATACAGTCAATGAATTACTAATATTATTTTAGTTAATTGATGGAAATTAATCATTTCTTCACACTAGCCATATGCAGTCTAAGGTATTTGATAGAGTCCACATGAAAAATTCAATGCCATGGCCGGGATTTGAACCACGGATCTCCTGGCTTCCGTCCAGTCGCTCTAACCCATTGAGCTACCACTGAGCGTATCTCGAATGTGAGAGCCCCTAGTGGCCTACCAGGGAAATATACGAGTCAAATGGAGAATTTAATGTCAGGACAGCACGCTGGCCATAGTAGCTCAATGGGTTAGAGCGACTGGACGGAAGCCAGGAGATCCGTGGTGCAAATCCCGGCCATGGCATTGAATTTTTCATGTTGACTCTATGAATTACTAATAGTTTCAGATCATGGTACCATGAAACACAATTCTTAATTAATGGAATTTCAGATCACAATGGGCAGCTCATCAAAACTGATTAAACATCCTAGAAGAAGAATAGACTAGCTAACTTTAGTCATTAATAAGGAAAGTAGTAAGTGTTTTAAGGACAGACTAAGCAATCATGGTAAGATGTCCATAAATTAAATAATGTAAACAACCAGACCTCTACATGAGCTTTTAGGAAACTCGTATCACAAAGGCATTCCCAGTAATGTTCAAACATTGGTATAGATATGTGGATGACATTTGGGCAATAGTAAATGAGAAACAAGTGGATGATGAGTTAAAACTACATAATTTACAAAATCCTGCAATAAAATTTTCCATACAAAAAGATACAAACAATGAAATCCCTTTCTTAGATTTAAAACTAATCAGAAAACATAATAAACTTGAATTGGCATACACAGGAAGGAAACACACACAGAAAATTTCATAAAATCAGATGGATATAACCCAAGACAACACAAGCATGCTGTTATCAACAGTTTAACTTACAGTCTGGTTAATGTACCTTTAAACAAGATACAATATATCAAAGAGTAAAACAATATAATTCACACTGCAGAATACAATGATTCAGTGCTGAATTGTTCGAAAAGAAAATTGATAAATTCAAAAGCTGCAAACAAGTAAGTACTTTTTCTCCAATCAGCAATAAAACTTCATACAGAAAATTTACATATCATCCCAGAGCTACACTCCTTTTCCAAAAAGTCTTCAAAGAGCACAATATTACTTTGGCACCACAGAACAAATTTAGTGTACAACACCTTTTGAAATCACATAATACAAAGGAGATATCCACGGACTAAAAATCAGGTGTGTACCGGATAAACTGCAAGGGCTGTGACAACTTTTACATTGGAAAAACAAAAAGGAACTTGAACATTAGGCTTACAGAGCATTTTAGGAACATCAGGAACAAAGAAATAGATAAATTGGCGGTAGTGTACCATTTTTGGAAGGAGAACCATGATATAAAATGAGAAATCCACTTATTAAAAGTGTTCAGGGTCCAGCTGCATTACCCATGTGGGAAAAGATATTCATAAAGAAATATGAAGGAAAACTGTTCAATTTTGACATCACCTTTGAAGAGAACCCAAACTTCAAATCCACAAGATGTGGGCAGAGATGCCCCTGTTGCCTCCAAGAAGTTTACCAAACCAACATTTAATAAATATTAAAAGCAGAAGCATTATTAACAGTGAAGTATTCTTCATTTTTGAGTTTGATTTATGAGTCACTATGTTTACATTCAAACTTCACTTACTTGCTGTTGTATAATTGAAATGTTTTCAAGATCATTCAATCTCATCCTCAGCTGTTTGGTGACTAACTGAACATTCCTCTTCTTCCACTACTACGGAGCTCCGATCACTCTGCCATCTGGTGTTAGGGGCACTAACTTTTAATACTTCATTTAATGCCGGGATTTCAAAATTTATAACTTTATCACGGTTTTTGGTTATGAATATTTTTTCCCAAATATAAAATTCTATGGGTGCACTTAAAGATTTTAACAGTTTAATGTTGTGGCCAATGTTGTGGGTTTCTGTCCAAAAATGGTGTGAAACTGCAGATTGTTCTGTTTGTTTCAACTTAATGTTCCTCTGGTGTTCTTTTTGCCTGGTTAACAAGTTTCTCTTAGTTTTTCCTATGTAGCTTTTTTCACAGGTTTCACAATTTATCTGATAAATTCCCGATTTCAAATTGTTGGGTATTGAATATTTTAGTGGTTTATTTAGCAGGTTCCTCAGACTGAATTTGTTTTGGGGTGCTAGTTTTAAGTTTAGTCTTTTGAAGATTCGTTCAAATTTTCTAAAAGCCCATGGATGGTAGGTGAATTTTCTATATTGCCAATTTGTGTTTTTAAGTGGTATTTTTTGATATTATCTTCAGTTTTTCTTTTCTCTTCATCATGTTCCTTATGATGGCTATGTTGAATCCATTTAATACCGCTATGTCTTTTATGTGTTGTTCTTTCAAAAATTCATCCTTACTTCAGTGGGATGTTGTATAGCCGGTGAATTAGACTTCTAAAGGCAGCTAGTTGATGTGAAACTGGGTTGTATTCATTTTTCTTTATGTAATTATCTATGTGTGTGGGCTTCCTGTATATTCCAAAATCTACACCATAACGATTTCTAGTTATCTTGAGATCCAAAAAGGGTAGGCTGTTGTCTCTTTCTACTTCCATAGTAAATTGGATGTGATTATCTTGCAAGTTTAGTAATTTTAGAGAATCTTCTCTAAGTTTTTTCGGAATGATAGCAAAAACATCATCAACATATCTTTGCCAAAATTTGTAAATATGTGGGAAGGCCTTTACTATGTGTGTTTCAAAATAGCTCATGTATAGGTCTGCTAAAATAGGCGAAAGTGGACTCCCCATAGCTAATCCTTTTGATTGTCTGTAGAATTTTTGGTTAAACCTGAAGTAATTATTCCTTATGCATAAATCTGTAAGATTGATAATGTCATCTATTTCTGTGGGGTCCATTGTAGTCTGGATTAGCCATTTTTTGAGGAGTGTAGGTACTTTTTCTACTGGAATGCTTGTAAAAAGTGCCTTAACGTCAAAAGAAACTAGTATGTGATTTTAATTTCATTTAATAGTTGACATTAGCTGACGATATTAGGAAGGTCCTAACAAAGTGCATTTTAGGTAAACACTAGCAAAATATGAGACAGTGAGTGCTAGTCTGACTCAAAATTTTATTAATTTTGTGCTTCATTGAATCATAGTCCTTACTCGAGCGAATATAATTTAGGTATTTATGATATGAGGCATATGATATAAGGTACGTCAATTAAGGAAGAATGCAATACGTCAATATTACATAATTAAAAGATACAATATAATGATTAAAGGATCATTCCAGCTTTTATTTTCCATTTACACAGGTTTACGTCTTACAGAGGGTTGTGTTCGGATACAAAGAAATTATGAAATAGTCCTACAGGTTTACAGTAAAGGAATAATATAGAATGAAGTGAAAATAATAATCAGCTGATATGTATTATGTACTATATTTTCAACTTACATACAATAATTGTAGTTAATCTCTATTTGTTTTCAATTTTCTCTTTCCAATCTTCAGCTGTCTGCATATCAACATCATTTGCTTCACCACACACAACATTCAAAACAACATTATGGTGATGTTTGAAACTCTCGAGGCATCCATTGGAAGTTCTAAAATTGTCTTTACCTAATTTTCCTGCTGTCTCTAAAGTTTGAGTCTGAAGCAATGGTCCAGAAATGGGAATTCCTTTAGCGTACACACTAAAAAACCACTCAAACACAGCAAGCTTTAGCTGTGCGATCAGGTGTTGTTAGATAGAGGCAAAGCCTCTGAAACTAGTTCCGGAAAAATTTAAAAGTAAGTGTTGTCTAGTGTCTTTAATCGACTCTCTTTAAAGTTAGTTTAAGCTTTAGCTCATTATAATCTGTAGATCTTGTAATATGTTTCACATGTCCTGCTGTTCCCTTTAACCACTTGTCTTTAATTTTTATTTTTTTCAAAATCTCACACATCTGAGTTTTCCCTACTTTAAACAACACAGTCAATTGTTTAGCTGCTCATTTGTTCTTTTAGTGCTCTTTAATAAGCTTAATTTTTTCCTCCAGTAATAATGTCTTATGTTTAGAACTCATTTTACAGAATTTGTGTACACACAGACTAAGTATTTAAAAGCCACCATAGTTAACAGTATTCTTCCACCCATACTTGATCACTTGTAAACTTGTAACAACCAAACTGAGAATGAACACACTACAAGACAGTTGTACCCTTACCTTGCATGTTGGAAGAGAGTTGAGAGAGCTAATGGTTTATTTTCCCTTTTCCTCAAAGGATTACATTTTATGACTTTACGGTTCATTGAACTTCAGTGCAAGTTCAGTCGCCCTCAAAATTATTGCATTTTTTAAAATATGTATGTTGTAACCCATTACGCATAAAGTAATCCATTTTAATCAGATTATTTAAGCAAACGGTTCATGAAAAATATTTTTGTTTCCACATTAGGCAGTTTTCTGGCTTAGAGTATAATTTCACATGGGAAATAGCTCCATTTCAAAATTTATTTTATGTTTCTCTAGGTTTCCAGCATATAAGTTAGACCAATTTTAGAAACCTTCTTGGCCAATGTATTTGCTTGCTCAATCCCAGAAATTCTACAAGGGATGGAATCCATTGGAAAACTATACATTTATTTAAATGTTGGTTGGTTGGTTGCTAATGCTCATGGAGTTGGAGAATTTCCATTTTCCTTCTGGCCACCCAATAACGTGTGACTAGTTGTGCTGTCAGTTCTCCATCTGTTTTTGTCAGGGCACTACACTGGAGCAGATGATTCTCCGTCCATCAATGAGTTCGGGCCCCTACACAGTGTGTAGGTCGGGGATTCAAAAATATTAATCCTGTGTAGATGAGCGGCCAAACAGTCGTGGCCAGTAGTCAGTCGGAAGATGGCAACAGTACTGCTTCTTGGGTAGTCTGGGATGGGATTTTTACTTCCTTGTAGAATTTTCCATTACTTGTTGGTACTTTTTTTCTTTGCATTCTTCTTTCCAGAATAAGCTGATTCTATTGTTTATATGTAGTTTTAATGTGTGGAATGAGGTATTTTGTTGGCAGCTTTGTTTTATTTGTGTTCCGTTTTTTGCCAAGGAATCTGCTATTTCATTGCCTGAAATTCCACAGTGGGATGGAATCCACTGGAAGTGTATTTCTTTTTTTTAGCCCTTGTAGTATTCAAAATGAACTGTAAATTTCAAGTATTCTATTGTTGTTAGGGTACAGTGAGGATAGGGCTTGAAGTGCTGATTTAGAATCACTGCTTTAGAGAAAGAGTTCACATGGTTGAAGAGTTGTTTCAGCGAGGTGTAGATTGTTTCTAATTCTCCATCATAGTTGGTTGCTAGTGTGCCCAAACAGATGTAAAAATTGAATATTTTACTATGTATTCCTGCTCCAGCATTACTTTCTTTGTCAAATAGGGAGCCATCTATGTATATGTGTAGCCATGAGTCTTTTGGATAATGAGTTTCAATTGTTTCTAGAGCTAGCATTTTAAGTGTTTCTGCACTTACATCCCTTTTTGATTCTATATTTTGCAGAAGGTTTACTCTGCTACTTACAAGTGAGGGTACAAAGCTTAACTGAGAATAAAATAAAGCAAGCCTTAGAGGCACTGGAATATATTGTTAAAAGGGCAGGGGCCGGTATGAAAATGGGGGTTTCTAAAGGCATCAGTAGGCAGTGGTTTGACAAGGATTGCCAGATGGCAAAGGCAAGAGTAGCACAGGAATTAAAGAACTGGCGGCAATCAGGGGAAAAAGAGGAAAGGGAAAATTTCCTGATCTTGAGATGGGCATACAGGTGTCTAATGGAACAAAAAAAAGAGGGAATGGGGTGAGAAAATAGGCAGAATGCTAAATGAAGCAGCAAGAATACATGACACTAAGAAAATTTGGTCAATAATAAGAGGGCTATATAAAGATGTGGGGAGAGATGAGTATATAGGCGCAGATCAATGGTGTGCATACTTTGAATCACTGTTAGGACAAGATAATTATATCAGAGTGCAAAGAAGTTTGTTAGGGGGTCCGCAAATAATTAATGAATTAGATAGACATATCTCGGATGCTGAATTTTGTGAACAAATAAAGAGGTTAAAAGCTAACAAAGCTAGTGGATTGATGGTATACCAGGAGAATTTTGGAAGGCTTGGGCACTCGATGAAACTGGGAGGAAAATAGTGATAAAGTTATCGAGATTCAACTGTATTGGAACACCACAGTGAAGCGAAAAATTATTAAATTTTAGATGAGTCGCACAAGAGCCGTAGATGCAAACGAAGATTTGCGAAACATGTCCTAAAAATAGGTACGAAAGTGAAGCAGATGTGTAAAAAATGCGACTCATCTAAAATTTAATAGTGATAAAGTTATTCAATAAAATAATGGAAGAAAAGAAAATTCCTAGGAAATGGAGGACAAGCATGGTATTGCCAATTTACAAGGGAAAGGGTGATAAAAATAACCCAGCTAACTACAAAGGGATTAGTTTATTGTCTATTCTAGGGAAGATTTTCACGGGAATTCTAGCAAATAGGTTGCAAAATTGGATTGAGAAGGAGAATAAACTATCGGAGTTCCAAGCAGGTTTTAGACCAGGCAGGAGAACATCGGACAACATCTTTATTATTAAAACAATTGTACACAAATATCTGAGCAATAAAAGGGAAGGGTATATATGATATTTATTGATCTAGAAAGGGCATTTGATTCAATTAATAGAGATGCATTGTGGATAAAATTAAGCAGTAAGGGGATAAGTCAGGCATTTATAGAAGTAATTAAAATGATATACCAAGAGAATGAGTTGTGTATAAAACTACCAGGCAACAAAGTAACTAAATCTATATCGAGTAAGGCAGGAGTACGACAGGGATGTAAACTTAGTCCAGTATTATTTAATCTTTATATCGATGGAATTTTAGAGGAGATATCAAGTTGTAGGGTACATTCACCAGTTATTAATAATAAAGAAATACTGGGGCTACTGTTTGTAGATGACCTAGTAGTTGGGTCCATATCAAGTGGAGGGCTGAGAAGAGCAATCGAGGCAGCCAATTCTTATTGCAATAAATGGGGTTTGAAAGTGAATGAAAACAAAACAAAGATTATGGTCTTCAAAAAAGGATACAGGTTGCATAAGGATGAGAAATTGGAGGTAAATAGAAAAGAAATAGAGGTAGTAAGGAGATTTGATTATTTGGGTACAAGGTTGAGTTCAGATGGCAGCTGGAAAGAACAAAAAAGGATGTCTGTGGCAAAAGGTAAAATGGCCATGAGAGTGATAAGATCATGCTACAGTAAACTACTGGATATAAATGTCAAATGGTTGGAGAGGATCTATACGGCAGTAGTAGAAAATAGAATGTTACATGGATCAGAGGTTTGGGGAATAGATGAGGCTTGGAGAGAGACTGATAGAGTGCATAGATCCTTTTGTAAATACATATTAGGATTACCAATAGCATCACCTAATGGGGCAGCACAATTAGAACTAGGCAGGCATTCTACTAAAATTATAATCTTGTCAAGGGCAATGAAATATTTATACAGAATCACTAACTTGGAAGATGGCAATATAATTAAAGAATGTTTTCATATTCAAAAGAGATGTAACTGGGATGGGTCTTGGGCACACAAAATGTATGACTTGTTGAAGGAGATAGGTATGGGTCATTCTTGGATAAATGCAGAGTATGGGTATAGAGGCTTCTGGAAAGAAGTTAAGCTAAGATTAGAAGATATTGACAGACAAGACATTTTTGCCAATACAAGTGACAAAAGCTCACTAAGATTATATAGAGAAATAAAAACAACCTGGGGGAGGGAAGGATATATAGATATATGTAGTAAGTTAGGGCGAGAAGGTTTTGCTTGGGCAAGAACAGGAGTGAGAAACTTGAAAGGTATAGGTCAAGAGAGGGAGCTAGATAAATGTCCATTGTGTGGAGAAGAGAATGCAGATTTCCATTGTATATTAAATTGTAGTCAAACAAAGATATGGAGAGAGCAGGCTTGGCTACGTAAATGGGACAGTTTGGGGGGTGAAGTAGTAATTAGAAAAATGTTGTCAGTAAAAGGAGAAAAGAACAGGAGAAATATAGGGAATTATTTAGGGAAAGTTAAAGAGAGATGGCTAAGAACAATTAAGAGAAAAATGTAGAGTGAGATAGGTGAAATGGCAGAAAGTGTAAAAAGGAGCGGAGGGCGTCCATTACACAAAAACCTAGGGTTAGTTGTATGGGGGCTGAATTACTATTCAATGGTGGGCAACATGATAACATGATAGGATTTTCAGGATTTAGGAATATATGGCATATTTCAGTATGTATTTTATAATTGTAATCTTGATTTTATATTTCCATCTGTTGATGTAAAAGGAAATAAATTATTACTATTACTACTACTACTATTACTATTACTCTGCTATTTATTTTAGGTTGTGATAGAGGGCAGATTGGAAGTGAGAGATCTTCAATTTTGTTTGTGTCTTCAAGGTTGTATTTTCTCTGTAGGTTATAGGTTATTTATTTAAATGTTTAATCATATAATTTCCTTTTTAGGGCAGTCAGTTGAAATAATACTCTGAACAGCTGCCTTGGAATCTGATAAGAAATCCCTTTTGGAAAGCAAACTTGTTCAGGCAAATAGATTTTGTAAGGAAATATGAATTGCATCATGGTGTGAACAAGTTAAACCAATGTTACACTTCTCACTATTAAATAGAATGCAATAGAGCACAGGAAATGTTTTTGTATTTGAAAAATCAATATCACATGAATATTAAAAGCAGAAGCATTATTAACAGTGAAGTATTCTTCATATTTAAGTTTGAATTTATGAGTCACTATGTTTACACTCAGTCTTCACTTACTTGTTGTTGTATAATTGAAACGTTTTCAAGATCATTCGATCTCATCCTCAGCTGTTTGCATTAATATATTCACACATTTCTTATGGCATCGAGCTGTGGGGACACACTTACAAATTAAACTTTCAACAGAATTTTTCTCCTACTGAAAAGAGCCATCAGCTACCTGGCCAAAATAACATGTATGAGTTCATGCAGGTCGTATTTTAAAAAATTAAACATACTTACTCTTCCCTGATTATTTTATTCTGCGAACAATACTTTTTGTACATAACAGGAGTATAACCTCCACAAATTCCAATGTCCCAGCATATGAAACAAGTGGAAAGAATAACTATATAGTTAAAGGTCACAGGCTAAAACATTTTGAACATAAGCCCCAATACTTGGGTCCAAAACTACTTAATAAGCTCCCAGAAAGCCTAAAAACTACTGTGTCAGCTGCTAAGTTTAAATCTAAACTGACTAAATTCTTGTTAAGCAGAGCTTATTACAGTATAGCTGAATAGTTTGATGGCAACTTTGATGATTTTGAATAATTATGTTTTGTGTATATTGTCACCACGAACAACGGAATTCCCAAGAGAACCAGCAGCTGGCAGGTAGGGACCAGACGGGAAGCATTCAGCCACGCCTTCCCATTTATCTGTGTAGCGCTAACTGAAGGGATAGTTGGAAACGCATCACTAGCCGCCTCTTTCCCTCCCCCTGACGTCTGGAACAGTCGGAATATTTCATCTAACCCGGAACCTTCTAGATAGGTCAGTTGATCTTATATAAGTGACACGCCGGGCTGGAGAGAATTGAGTTCTTGGTGAGCAGCTGTGAGGAGCGCCGTACTAGCAAACGGACTGGAAGACTGTGTACGTGTATCAGAGGAGTTTTTGAGTTTGTGCAATTGGACTTATTTCATGAACCCACAAAGTCACAATGTGAGAGAGGGAGA